>CM035416.1:189089315-189509315 GCA_020310875.1 Ceratopteris richardii | reverse complement strand
AGAATGGGAAGAGGAGCCACGAATTTGTGATTTGTGGTAGGTAGAGAATCAAATCAATCATTGATTGATTGGAGAGTGATGAGGGAAGTTAGCCTCCCAAACTCAACTATAAATAGATGGCAGTTTTAGTCATGGTTAGAGAGACCTATGTGAAGACCTCCAAGAGCTGAGCTTTATGCCATATCAAGGTGTGATTACAAGGCACACATATGTATCAGTAAGTCATTGTATTGTACAAGCAATATACTTTCATTTTCATTATCATTTGGGTTCATATTTCCATGTTCTTGTGAAGTGTACTACTCACTGCCATTACTCTCAGTTTTCTCAGTCAGATTGCATAGATGGTTTCTCTGAGCTTGGTGCATCATTTTCAGTAATTTAACTTGGTAAAGTTAGCTCTATAAGTCTACTATATGCTCACAAATTTTCATGTCATTTGGATGTTGCAATCTTTGAAGTCAATAGTGTCTGTTCATCTTCACTTCTCTGTCAGGTACCTGACTTTTTTCACTCACCTTGTCAGAGTCATTTCACAGTGGTTACTTATCCAAATTCAATGCTTTAAAGCTTGTTGGATTCAGCTTACTATCTAGTATAAGCATACAAATGTTCATAATCATTAGATTCCTACATGTTGAGTTATGCTCATGTTTCTACTCACTGGTCTCAAACTATAGCAGCCCGTGAAAATCGGGATGATGTCATCACTTGTTAAAAATCATTCTCAGTGTGTGGTTTATTATTTTTTATGAGGTTACTCTTGAAAGTTAGCTCTTTAAGTTAAGTAGACTTCCCCAAGATGAATTAAGCTAATTGCTGTTGTGCTCAGAGAATTATGCAAAACAATGGAAAGGTGTATGAACCAAAATAGCAAGTTTTTCACCTCTGAGCTAACTCCAACTTATCTGTTTTCATCTATCTTTTTGAGAGTGATCTTCCAAGATACATAGGGTGTCTAATACATCCATTGGCAAGCTAAAAGGGCCCACCATATACTTCTGGAGTTCATTTGGCTGGTGTAGATCAAGGATTTTGCAACACCTCTTCATCTTCAAGCACATACCTATCCATCTCTTCACAGTGGTATCAGAGCAAGGTTGGACAACATGGTAGATGGATTTCCTTCATCAATTGACAAATTGGACAGAGGTAACTATTCAGCTTGGTCATTAAGAATGGAAGCTTATCTCTAAGGTAGAAGTTTATATGGTTATGTGGCTGGAGATGAAGTTATGCCAAGTTTCAGGAACAAAAGTCAACCAACACAAGAAGAGCAAGAAAGATTGAGCACATGGTGCTCCAAGGATGCACTTGCAAGGTCTTATCTCCTCAAATCTATCTCAGATTTTTTTGTTTCCTTACATTAGAAGTTGTAAGACATCTCAGGAAGTGTGGGATGCACTTGAAGCTTTCTTTTCTTCAAGCACTAAAGCTAGGAAGCATCAACTATGGCTGGATTTCACAACTCTCAAGAAGGCTCCCAAACAAAATGTGACTGATTTTGTCACAAAGCTCAAGGACATAGCAGATCAGTTGGGAAGCATTGGAGAGGTAATAGATGAAGAGCAAGTTGTAAGGCAGGTCATCAATGGCTTGAAGGCAGATGACAAGTGGGAAGCATTCACCACAGCTATGGATTTGTACATGGACATGCATGACTTGATTTCAATACACTCATTGGACAACTACTTACTCAAGAGGCAAAGCTTATCAAAAATGGAGAAAGCTCTAAAGGTAATCAATCTTTAGCTTTATACACTGATAAAAGCAAGTCCAAATATAACAAAGGAAAGGCAAAGAAAGTGGATGATGAAGTAGGTACATATCAAGCTAACTATGCAGGTAGAGGAAGACATGGCAGAGGTAGAGGAAGAGGAGGTAGACAAGGCAGGGGGAGATCCCAAGACTCCAACTCATGTTCTATTTGTGGATTAACTAATCATACAACTGAAAATTGTTTTAGGAATTCCAGGAATCAAAGAGGCAGAGGATACAATAGAGGAAGTTATGGCTACTCAAGAGGAAGGTTCAACAATTACCATGGCAATTACAAAAACTACAATCATTCAAACTATCAAGGAGGCTACAAAGGAAGGAGAGACTACAATAACTACACAAAAGACTCAAACAAAGAGGATTCATTATTGATCATGAACATGGCTATGCCACAAGGTAAATCTGATGAGCATGTTTTCTACATAGATTCAGGTTGTTCAAATCATGTGGCAGGAAATGTGGCACTCCTATCAGATTTAGAAGATCCAAGGAATAAGCATGAGGTACAAACACGAGATGACACAAAACATCTTGTGGAGAAAATAGGCAATGTCAAAGCACCTGATGGAAACATCAACCTACTCAGTAAGGTACTCTATGTCCTACCATTACAAAGAATTTGATAAGTGTTGGGAAGATAGTAGAGAAAGGGTTGCAAGTCAGGTTCACAAAAGCAGGAGCATTTGTTGAAGATCCAAGTCAAGGATTTAGAAGAATTGCAAAAGGTGAAAAGACAGGTAGATTGTTCACATTTGAATTACAGGACACTAGAAACATTGCTCTCTTTAATTATGGTAGTCAGACACTCACAGAATTGGAAGTATGGCACAAAAGGTTAGCACATATTGGTGAAAGGTCATTAAAGCAAATTTGCAGGGACCAAAGTGTACTTGGACTCCCTAACTTGTCAAAACAACATATGATTTATAAGTGTAGTGCATGTCAATTTGGAAAGTCTCACAGGTTACCATTCATGAAGAAAGGTTATATGCATGAAGATCTCTTGGAGTTGGTTCATACAGTTGTATGGGGACCTAGCAAGGAAGCTTCAATATCTGGATCAAGGTATTATGTCTCCTTTATTGATGATTGCAGCAGATTGACTATCCTATTCTTTATGAAACACAAAGATGAAGTTTTTTCATGTTTCAAAAGATATTTGGCTCTTGTGGAGAATCAAACAGGTAAATCACTAAAAAGGCTAAGGTCAGATGGAGGGGGAGAATACTTCTCCCATGAGCTTGATTCTTTTCTTCAAGAAAGAGGAATAAAAAGAGAGGTAACTACAAGGTACACTCCTGAGCAAAATGGAGTGGCAGAAAGGAGGAATAGGACAATTGTTGAAGCTACAAGGTCTATGTTAAATGAAAAGCATTTACCTAATTACTTATGGGTTGAGGCTGTATCTACAACCACTTTTTTGATTAACAGGTTGCCTTCAAAATCCCTTGATGGGATGACTCCATATGAGGCTTGGAATGGAAGAAGACCAAGCTTAGATCATTGTAAAATTTTTGGATGTATTGCTTTTGCTCATGTTCCTTCACAGGTTAGAGGCAAGTTGGATCCAAAAGCAGAAAGGTGTGTATTTATTGGATATGACAACAATCAAAAGGGCTACAGGTTATACAACCCTACCAACAAAGGATTCTTGGTAAGCAGAGATGTAGTTTTTCATGAGAACAATTCATGGTATGAAGATTCATGCAGGAAGGTCAATTTACCATATGATCTTGAAGAAGATTTTCCAAAGCTTGGTAGAGAACAACCAAAGATTGAAGAACAAGACACCTCAGAGGATGATGAAGAATCTCAGATGGAAAAGATCAAAGCATGGAAGTCTAAAGGTAAAGCCAAATTGCAGGAACTTGGACATGAGGCAAAATCATCACATCATGGCCTAAGAAGGTCTATGAGGGAAAACAAAAAACCAGAAAGGTATGGGTTTGACACCTCATTAGTAACTAAACATTCTATCTACATAGCAGAGGACATAAACCAAGAGGAGCCATCATCATTTGAAGAGGCCAAAGCAAAAACAGAATGGAAGCATGCAATGAAGGAAGAGATTGAAGCACTTGAGGAAAACAACACTTGGGATTTGGTGCCCAAGACTTCATCCATGAAGGTAATAGGCTCAAGATGGGTCTATAAACTCAAGAAGAATTCTGATGGTTCCATTAACAGGTATAAGGCAAGGCTTGTAGCAAAAGGCTTTGCACAAACTCAGGGAATTGATTTTGAGGAGACTTTCTCTCTTGTGGCAAAGATGCCTACTATTAGGGTTTTGCTTAGTATTGCTTCTTCCAAGAACTGGAAGATACTTCACTAGATGTAAAGAATGCATTCTTGAATGGTTGGATAACAGAAGAGGTATATATGGCACAACCACCTGGTTTTGAGAATCAAGTTTATCCTGATTATGTGTGTAAACTTAACAAAGCATTGTATGGTCTCAAGCAAGCTCCAAGAGCTTGGAATTTCAGGCTTGTTTCATTCTTGCAGGACAAAGGATTTCAACCAAGCAAGGTAGATCCTTCACTCTTTATTAAAAAGAGTAATTCTGAGGTCATCTACTTATGTGTATATGTAGACGATATTATATTGACAGGAAATGATGCAGATGGTATGAAGAAGATCAAAGATCAGATGAGAGAAGAGTTCAAGATAAGTGATTTGGGTTCACTTACCTACTTCCTAGGTTTGGAAGTTGTCTACAAAGATCATGGTTTGTTTCTCACTCAAAGAAAGTAAATTAAGGACATGTTGGCAAAATTCAAGATGCAAGATTGTAAGATTGCAGGTACTCCAACGGAGGTCAATCACAAATTGAGCTCACATGAAGGTGAACTCATAGAAGACATCACATCATATCAAAGTCTAGTGGGTAGTCTCAACTATGCCACATTGACAAGAGTAGATATATGTTACAGTGTGAGTGTGCTAAGTCAATTTATGCACACACCAAGGAAACCACATATGGATGCTGCCAAAAGGATTCTCAAGTATCTCAAAGGAACCATAAATGAAGGACTTTATTATCCTTATGTATCTGATTTAGGTTTGAAGCTATTTTCTGATGCAGATTCGGCTCGCTCCAAGGAAGATAGAAGGAGCACTTCATGTTATCTTACCTTTGCAGGTTCAAAGCTTATTTCATGGTCATCCAAGAAGCAACCCACAATTGCTCTCTCTTCTACTGAAGCTGAATATAGAGGTCTTGCCATAGCTACTCAGGAAGCTATGTGGATGAAGACATTATTCAAAGATCTTGGATTGGAGTTTGGAACTCCAACTATTTTTTGTGACAATATGAGTTCTATTCACTTGGCTGCTAATCCTATTTTTCATGCAAGGACTAAACATATTGAAGTTCATTATCACTATGTACGAGAGAAGGTTCTAAGCAAAGAGATTCAAATATCATATGTGTCCACTCATCAACAATGTGTAGATATTCTAACCAAAGCATTGGATGGTACAAAGCTTTGCAAATTCAAGGCTATGATTGGTTTACAGGTAATCTTGGAAGATTGAAGACCTCAAGCATACTTGGCTTGAGGGGGAGCTGTTGGAGCAAGTCTATGATAAGCCTAAGTAGTGGCTTGAGTCCCACAAAGTCATAAAAGAAGCCTTAAAATTAAGACTATGTAAAGTTCACTTGTGAACTACCTCTTGTAATTTTTTGAAGAGTTTACTTAATGTAAAAGTGAAAGAATCTTAAGTGGTTGACTCCACTTGATCAAGAATGGAAAGAGGAGCCACGAATTCGTGATTTGTGGTAGGTAGAGAATCAAATCAATCATTGATTGATTGGAGAGTGATTGAGGGAAGTTAGCCTCCCAAACTCAACTATAAATAGATGGCAGTTTTAGTCGTGGTTAGAGAGACCTATGTGAAGACCTCCAAGAGCTGAGCTTTATGCCATATCAAGGTGTGATTACAAGGCACACATATGTATCAGTACGTCATTATATTGTACAAGCAATATACTTTCATTTTCATTATCATTTGGGTTCATATTTCCATGTTCTTGTGAAGTGTACTACTCACTGCCATTACTCTCATTTTTCTCAGTCAGATTGCAGAGATGGTTTCTCTGAGCTTGGTGCATACTTTTCAGTAATTTAACTTGGTAAAGTTAGCTCTATAGGTCAAGTATATGCTCACAAATTTTCATGTCATTTAGATGTTGCAATCTTCAGTTATGTTCAGTTGAAGTCAATAGTGTTTGTTCATCTTCACTTCTCTGTCAGGTACCCGACTTTTTTCACTCACCTTGTCAGAGTCATTTCTCAGTTGTTACTTATCCAAATTCAATGATTTAAAGCTTATTGGATTTAGCTTACTGTCTAGTATACCCATACAAATTTTCATAATCATTGGATTCCTACATGTTGAGTTATGCTCATTTGTCTACTCCTTGGTCGCAAACTGTAGCAGCCCGTGAAAATCGGGATGATGTCATCACTTGTTAAAACTCATTCTCAGTGTGTGGTTTATTATTTTTTATGAGATTACTCTTTAAAGTTAGCTCTTTAAGTCAACTAGACTTCGCCAAGAGGAATTAAGCTAATTGCTGCTGTGCTTAGCGAATTATGCAAAACAGTGGACAGGTGTATGAACCAAAATAGCAAGTTTTTCACCTCTGAGCTAACTCCAACTTATCTATTTGCATCTATCTTTTTGAGAGTGATCTTCCAAGGTACATAGGGTGTCTAATACATCCATTGGCAAGCTAAAAGGGCCCACCATATACTCCTGGAGTTCATTTGGCTGGTGTAGATCAAGGATTTTGCAACGCGTCTTCATCTTCAAGCACATACCTATCCATCTCTTCACAATAGATATGCTCAATACTCCACCCTCATGTGACCACAAATGATCCATGGTGCTCTAAGTTGTAAGGCACCCATTATGAGGAGAAGCCATTATGAGAGCCCGGACATTTGTGGAACCCTAACTTCCAAGTTAGATGAGGTCTATGTGTGACCGTTGATGGTTGAAGATGATCTTTGTGAGCCTAGCCATTAGGCTAGGTAGGGCATAAACTTCCAGGCCATTGGGTTGCCATTTAAGGTGAAAATAAAGGCCCTGTGGCATCGCGTGATTTTCCCATAGAACCTTAATGGGGGGAGTGCAGAGGGGGGCTTGCCCCCTTCTGCGGGGTCTGGGGGGCCTATCCCCCGGGCCCGTAGGGCCGAGACGGTAGGACTTCTGGTCATGGAGATATTGTCGGATCATATATTTTACCGACTATTTTGTATCTCCCAACTATGTTTATCTATACCAAACCGCCTTGTAAAAGCTATATAAGCACGGCCCAAGTTGAGCTTTACATAGCATTGCGCAATAGTAAGCCCTTCATCTAGAGTCTGTGTAGATCGCCATCTAAGCTCCATAGTGGGAGCGCACGGGTGGACAACACCATCATTGTAACTACATTACGCTCAACAATCTGAGAATTTGAGTTCTCAATCTCTCAGTCTGCGTCTATCTTTGTCTCCATTTTTCTCTCAACTCTATCTACAGGTCTATTCCGCTGTGCTGTTATTATTTCTTACATGGTATCAGAGCTCAGGAGGCTCTGAGTGGTGCAGAAGTAGAAACACACAGGTTGCAGAGGTCATAACAACAAAAGAGAGAAGATGTCAAGCATCATCATCTACGACTGGGGGCCAAGGCGGTTCATCAACAGGAGTAGGTGGTGCACAAGCAGGAGAAGCAATGATGCCGGTCATTCCAACATTGCGGATGCGGCCACCAACCTTCATAGAAGGTAAACTTGATGGTACGAACTACACCCTGTGGAAGTTCAAAATCACTTCTATTCTTGATTCATATGAGCTTTTGGAGACTGTTCTTGGGACTGATCATGAGCCCCAAGAAAAACCTGATCCAAATAATCGTTGTCAAATGATTCCTCCTGATGCTGATCTTCTACGTGCTTGGAAACGTAGAAATGCAAATGCACTCTGTGCTCTTGTTACAAGTACTTCTGATAGTGTTCTGACTCTCATTCAGCATACTACGAAGGCATGTGAAGCATGGAACATATTGAGAAATGAATATGAAACTCGTAATCAGACACGGATTCAGAACTTGGAGAATCAGCTTGCAGCAGAACGGTTTGCTGATGGGGAGACTGCAGAGGTGTTCATCACTCGCATAAAGAATCTACGAGATCAAATGGTGGGAGCAGGTGTTCAAAAGTCAAGTGAGGAGCTAGCTCGACGTTGTCTTCGAATCTGTCCACCTAAGTTTGATGGTTTGGTAACTGCTCTTAACACTCAAATCAGACCTCAACCACTAACTTTTGAAGAATTTAGTGCCTTACTCATGGAGGAGGAGCTGCGGCTCAAGGCAAGGAGTGGTGGTAGCAAAGGAGATGCTGCATTCACAGCAAATGCCAAAGGAGGCAAAACAGACTCTTCAAAAGATGAAGACAAAAAGAAGAACGACAAAAAGAAGTTCAAGGGAGAGTGTTTCCACTACAAGAAGAAGGGACACAGAATCCAAGACTGTCGCATCAAGAAGGCAGAAGAGAAGAGTGGCTCTTCAAAAGATGGCAAGGGCAAGGAGTCTGCCAACACAGCAGAAACGGAGCTTGAGTTATTTGTTATGATAGAGGAGGTGTGCCCCTCGGCTGAAGAAACAGGAACAGATGACTCATGGGTGTTGGACAGTGGTGCATCTCATCACATGACGAGTAGAAAAGACCTTTACAATTCCTTACAGCCTCTAAAGGAACCCATCACAGTAAAGGTAGGGAACAATGCAAGATGTCCTGCAGAGGGCGAAGGTACGGTTTCTTTCATTAACTCTAATGGTGATATCAAAAAGCTTTCAAATGTGCTGTATGTTCCAAAAATAAAACGAAATCTACTTTCAGTAGCTTCTATAACTGATCAAGGTCACCAAGTATCATTCAGTAAGACAGGAGCTAAGATTATGGACGGTAACATCAACATCGTTGGGACTGGCATAAGGAGGAACAACCTGTATGAGTTGTGTGCTCTTACAACCACTACAAACGTGGGCACAAGTAAGCTATGGCATGAGAGATTCAGCCACATTGGATACCCTGTACTGAAGGAGATGCATCGCAGAGGTATGGTTGCACACCTACCATCGATTGCAGAAATGGAGGAACCATGTGAAGCTTGTATGATGGGCAAGCAACAGAGGAAGGCGTTTCCACAAGAAAGCAAGAACAGGGCAAGCTATCCTCTAGAGTTGGTGCATGCTGACTTGTGCGGAAAAATGCCTACATAGGCCTTGGGCGGATCTTCCTACTTCATGTTACTTGTGGACGACTATAGCAGGAAGATGTGGGTGTACTTCCTTCGCGATAAGGCTCAAGCTTTTGGTAAGTTTAAAGAATGGCTTCAGCTTGTTGAAACTGAAATAGGGAAGAAGATGAAGAAATTTAGGACAGACGGTGGTGGTGAGTTCACTTCAATAGAGTTTGAAGATTTCTGCAAGAGTAAGGGAATCAAGCATCAACTCACAGTGGCACATAGTCCTCAACAGAACGGTGTTGCAGAACGTCGGAATCGAACCATCATGGAGATGGCAAGGTGCATGTTGAAAGGAAAGGGTCTACCTAATCAGTTTTGGGCAGAGGCTGTCAACACTGCTGTCTACATCTTGAATCGAAGCTACACCAAGGCACTTGATGGAAAGACTCCACAAGAAGCCTACACTGGTAAAAAGCCTTCTGTTTCCCATTTCAAAGTATTTGGAAGTGAATGTTATGTACATGTTCCAGATAGAGAGAGAAACAAGCTTCAACCAAAAAGCATCAAATGTATCTTCCTAGGGTACAGTGAAGATGAGAAGGCTTATAAGCTTTATGACCCTGAGGCTAAGAAGATCATGGCGAGTCGTGATGTGGTGTTTAAGGAGGAGCAGCCACATGCAGTGGAGGAGGAAAAGAGAGCTTCCACTTTATCATTAGGCGAAGGGGCAATCCACTATGAACCTGGCCCAAGATCTATCCCTTCTACACAAGAGAAGGAAGCATCATCTTCAGATGATGAGTTTGAAAGTCACCAAACTGCCGACACCCAAGTGGAAAAGCCATTGCCATGTTGGGTGAGGCAGCTCTATGATTCTGCGAAACCCCATCCCACAGTCACTAGAACAGGTTACAGATGGACCGAGGCGATCACAGAGAATAGAGGAACAGAGACAGGCAAGCGCCCATATTGTAAACACAGCCTTGATGGCTGATCTCATTCAAGAAGAAGCAAAGGAACCAACCAATGTGGAAGAGGCACTCCATGATCCAATTGGAGGGCTGCCATGCAAACAGAATACAACAATATAATGAAGAATGGAACTTGGGAGCTAGTGGATCGACCCCCTAAGTGTAAAGTCATTGGCACCAAGTGGGTTTGGAAGCTAAAGTACAAGGCTGATGGTACTCTAGAAAAGTATAAAGCAAGACTTGTTGCACAGGGATACTCACAAGTTGAAGGCATTGACTTTTGTGAATCATTTGCCCCGACTGCAAGAATGACTACTATCCGAGTAGTACTAGCTGTGGTTGCACATAAGCGTTGGCCAGTCTATCACATGGATGTCAAGTCAGTGTTCCTGAATGGAGACCTCAAGGAGGAGGTATATGTATCTCAGCCACCAGGGTTTGAGGCTCCCCACTCAGAGAACAAGGTATGTAAGCTGAAGAAGGCATTATATGGGCTAAAACAAGCCCCTAGAGCATGGTACCAACGGATAGATAAGTATCTCTTGGATCTAGGGTTCAAAAGATGTGCTTCTGATGCTAACTTGTATGTTCTAAAGAAAGGAGGGAAGACAATTGTGCTTGTACTCTATGTAGATGACCTTGTGATTACAAGAAATGATGATGCTCTTCTTCAACAAACAAAAGATGCCCTGAGTTCAGAATTTGAAATGACAGACTTGGGCTTAATGCATTATTGCTTAGGTCTTGAAGTTTGGCAGGAACCAGGGAAGATTTTCATCTCTCAACAAAAGTATGCAAGGCAGATATTGAAGGCATTCGACATGGAGGATTGCAAGGAAATTTCTACACCTATGGAGGTCAACACAAAATTATCTATTGAAGATACTTCACCTCTAGTGGACATTGGAAGATAGAGGAAACTAGTTGGAAGTCTCATCTACTTGTGCAATAGCAGACCAGACATCTCTTATGTTGTTGGAGTAGTAAGCAGGTTCTGTAATAAGCCTTGCCAAACTCATTGGAAGGCAAGCATGCGGATACTCAGGTATGTGAAAGGAACCACTGATCATGGTATTCTTTATGAAGAAGGATCATCTCTAGTTGGATATTGTGACTCAGATTGGGCAGGAGATATTGATACCAGAAAATTAGTTTCTGGGTATTGCTTTTCTTTAGGATCAAGGATTTTCTCTTGGATCAGTAAGAAGCAACCGATTGTAGCATTATCTTCTACTGTAGCTGAGTACAAAGCTGCATGCATTGCAGCATGTGAAGCAGTATGGTTGAGGAGGATCCTATGGCACATAGGAATACAAGGACAGGAGGCTACAGAGTTGAAGTGTGACAACCAAAGTTGCATGACCATCGCCAAAAATCCTGTTTTCCATGCACGTACCAAGCACATAGAAATCTAGTATCACTATGTGCGTGAGTTGATTGAGGATGGGGTCGTGGAGATAACCTATTGCCCTACTGAAGAAAATGGGGCACACATCTTCACCAAGGCTCTTGGGAGAGAGCAACTTCTTTGACACTTTCCAAAGCTTGGGATTGGACCAAGGAGGTAGTTCACCATCGGGTGGACATTGAGGGGGGGTGTTAGATATGCTCAATACTCCACCCTCATGTGACCACAAATGATCCATGGTGCTCTAAGTTGTAAGGCCCCCATTATGAGGAGAAGCCATTATGAGAGCCCGGACATTTGTGGAACCCTAACTTCCAAGTTAGATGAGGTCTATGTGTGACCGTTGATGGTTGAAGATGATCTTTGTGAGCCTAGCCATTAGGTTAGGTAGGGCATAAACTTCTAGGCCATTGGGTTGCCATTTAAGGTGAAAATAAAGACCTTGTGGCGTCGTGTGATTTCCCCATAGAACCTTAATGGGGGGAGTGCAGAGGGGGGCTTCTGGTCGTGGAGATATTTTCGGATCATGTATTTTACCGACTATTTTGTATCTCCCAACTATGTTTATCTATACCGAACCGCCTTGTAAAAGCTATATAAGCACGGCCCATGTTGAGCTTTACATAGCATTGCACACTAGTAAGCCCTTCATCTAGAGTCTGTCTAGATCACCATCTAAGCTCCATAGTGGGAGCGCACAGGTGGACAACACCATCATTGTAACTGCATTATGCTCAGCAATCTGAGAATTTGAGTTCTCTATCTCTCAGTCTGCGTCCATCTTTGTCTGCGTTTTTCTCTCAACTCTGTCTACAGGTCTATTCTGCTATGCTGTTATTATTTCTTACAATAACGAAGAACATGATAGGCCTATTCATATGAAGAAGAAAGAGGCGGATGTGATTGTACAGCTTGAAGGGGAAATAGAGTCATTGCGGGTGCAAGCTTAGGATTTACATGGAGTTAACACGTCAAATTTTATCGAATCGATTCGACGTATTAACTCCATATAAATCCTCAACTTTCATCTGTAATGACTCTATTTTCTCTTCAAGCTATACAGTCTCATCCGCCTCTTTCTTCTTCATATCAATAGGCCTATCATGTTCTTCCTCACCTCTACTCAGTTTCTGAAAGCATTGATCCACCTTTCTCCTGTGAATCTCAATGCTTTCTAAAATGCACTAATGCACCCTTTGTTGTTCCTCGTATGACCCATCATGTGATCCATTCCTCTTAGGAGGCACAACATATGGTATCTCAATATCATCATTAGCACTCTCCAAGAAAGCTTGTTGATGCTTAAAGCTTGGTACAAAGTTTGACTTCATCTTTGTTTTGAGCTCTCGATATATGAGGTGATATATTTCACAGATCCATAGACCGTCTTTAGGAATTTGTACTGTATTGATACAACAAGAACCTTCTGTTAACTAGTATGCATTGTCCTGGATGCCATGCATTCACCTTGATGAGATGTTGGCATCAGGACAATAGCATCAAGAGAAACATGTTCAGAGATACAAATCGACTTGTTGAGATAATAGAATCAAGAGGGACTTGTTATGGCCAAGTTTTGATAAAATTGACTTATGCACCTGCTCCTTGGATATGTATGACAAAAGAGATGCAAACATGTGAAAAAGGATTTTTTTTTAATGATATAGTTCAATATTTCTTCAAGCATATAATAATGATTTTTTTTATTTTTATACATTATTTTGAATTTTGATTTATTTCCAGCTGAGCATGAAGGTAGAAATTTCCCATTAAAAAGGGATCATTATCGATCATTAACTTGAATCATTTTAATGTGTATCCAACAAGAGGTTCTCCTTTATTCAACTAGAATATAGGTGAATCTCACCTAGAACATGAAGCTCGGGGGTATGCCTAAAATTTTATATATAGCTCTATTTTCAAGGACAAAATTCCTCTTATATATGTATATATATATATGTGTGTGTATATGTATGTATGTGTATTCATGTGTGTTATATATATACATGTGTTAGTATGCATATATGTGTGTTTCATGTGTATGTATATATATGCATGTGTATGCTATGTGTATGAATGTGTTAGTATGCATACATGTATGTATGCATGTGCATTTGTGTGATATATGCAAAGAGTGTTTATGATTGTGTATCCATGTATATGTATATATGTGTGCATGTAGGCATGTATGTGTGATGTGTAGGTATATATATATATATATATATATATATATATATATATATATATATATATATATATATATATATATATATATATATATATATATATATATATATATATATGATCTATATATATCTTTATATGTATTATGGTCCTTGTTGATTCGAGTAGCTATATATAGAGGCATAAGGTTGGGAGGAGAGACATCTCTTTAGCAGGTGGTGGGAGGACTAGATGCAATGTGTATATATACTTCAACCATATGGCACACACGACAAAATCAATACTCAAGTCAATTTACTATATACTATGTGTGATTTATATAGATACATACATAAATGTAACAAATAAAAGCAATGCATACTGTGCATTATCATGACGATGTGCCATAAGTATCCGCATCCCTTTCAAACACCATTTATGAGACCACCCTGTGCCAAATTTTGTCTCCAATAAACTAAGTACATACTTTTTCTCTCTCTCATCAAATACACTACAAAAGAAAAAAAATCATATAAGTAAAACATAAAATATTTATCTCAATTATATGTAAACTTAAACTTACTTCCATTTCAAGTGAACAAAACATAGATACGAGTCACATAAAGACCTTTTTCCTCTTTTAAACTCCAACCAATGCCCCATATATACTATATTTCCCTTAGATTCTATGTCACACTCCAACCCTAGGCTACCTATGCATGTCCTCATAGGCACCTCTACTATGCTCGCACGAGTTGGAATTGGTATAGGTGTCTTCAAAATAAATAGATAAAAATGAATAAAGACATGTGTTATAATATAAATAAAAATATTAATTTATGAAGAAAACGTACCTATGGGCAGATAAACCTCTTCTTGCAAAAAGAGCCGCAGAGGAGGTTTCCTTTGGGCGCTAGAGAAGCATCTGTATGGTAAAATCTAATTTCTCATCGAGTATGCCTGCATTCTCATTCATGACAACCCCTAAGGAATCAGACATAACTTTCCCTCTCAAAAGATTCTTTATAAAAGTAAGTTTTGTCTTTCTCTCTCTACTATAATCAATAATATCTATACATATAAAACAAAATAGATTATATATATATATATATATATATATATATATATTTATATATATATGTGTGTGTGTGTGTGTGTGTGCATATGCATGTGTATGTATGTGTGTATGCATGTGTGTATGTATGTATATGTGTGTGTATGTATATGTGTGTGTCTCTATGTGTGTGTGTATATGTATGTATATGTATATATATATATATATATATATATATATATATATATATATATATATATATATATATATATATATATATATATATATATATATATATATATATATATATATATATATATATATATATATATATATATATGAGTGTATGTATGTATGTGTGTGTATGTATGTATGTGTGTATGTATATGTATGTATAGTGCATGTGTATGTGTGTGTATATGTATGTGTACACGTGTGTATGCATATATAATGTGTGTGTATGCATATGTGTATGTATGCGCATATCTGTGTGTCTATGTATGTATACGTGTAGGTGTATATATGTATGTGTGTGTATGCATATGTGTGTGTATGAGCTTGTGTTTGTGTATATATACATATGCATGTGTGTATGTATGTATACATATGCATGTGTGTGTATGAATGCATGTGAGTATGTATGCACATGTGTGTATGTACGCACATGTGTGTATGCATATGTGTGTGTATGTGCATGTGTGTGTATACATGTGTCTATGTATGTATGCATATGCATGTGTATGCATATGTGTGTATGTATGCATGTGAGTGTATGTGTGTGTGTGTCTTTGTGAGTGTATGTGTGTGTATGTATATGTGTATGTGTATATGTGTATGTGTATGTGTATATGTGTATGTGTATGTGTATATGTGTATGTGTATGTGTATATGTGTATGTGTATGTGTATATGTGCAAGTACCTATATGTGTATGTGTGTATATGCATATGTGTGCATTTGTAAATGTGTGTGTATTCATATCATATATGTGTGCATTTGTGTATGTGTGTATATGTGTGTATGTATGTGCGTGTATGTGTATATGTCTATGTGTGTATGATTTTGTGTCTATATGTATGTGTGTGTATATGTGTGCATGTGTGTGTGTATGCATATCTGTATATATATATATATATATATATATATATATATATATATATATATATATATATATATATATATATATATATATATATATATATATATATATATATGTGTGTGTGTATGCATATGTGTGTACGTATGTGCATGTACCTTTGCTCGTTCAGTCGCTCATTCGCTCTTGTTTGCTTGTTTGGTTGCTTGTTCGCTCTAGCTTTCTCACTTGATCCCAACACAAATGTGTCGGAAGAAATCAATTTTTGTTTTCAATTTGCAGAGCATCGCTTATGCAATGCTATAGCATTGCATCCAATGCACAAATCTTCGCTAACATAGGTGTTAAAAGTCGATGCACATAGCGATGAAAAATGTATGCATCGCTTATGCGACGCTTATCATCGCTTATTGGACGCAATTGATTTATTTTTTTATTTATCTTCTGGAGTGTCATGTACATGATGCTATCTGATGCCATCATTGCATAAGCGACTTTCAGTGCTTTTTTTTCAATTGGGGGCATCGCTATGCCCCCTTTATTCTTGTAGTGGTTACATCACCGAGAAACATAACAAATTTTACCGGCCTTAGCATTGATCCATATCCCCCTCTCCAAAATTTTCCACATAGGTTGTTTGGTAAAGTTTCGGCCTCTTGCCAGGTGGACGTCCAAAGTCAAGTCCTGGGTTGGACATGTAATAGCTTTGAGTAGTTAATATGAGTTGTAACCCAATCTAACCCTTGCTTTGTGGGATATGAGAGTCCCACATGTAATGACTTTGGCAAGTTTAAATGAATTGTGGGATACAAAGAATTCCATGGGTACTATACCCATTCGCTTTTACAATTGTACTTTCAAAGTTAAAGCCAGAGAGTAGGCACCTTGTTCTCGATATATGGGTGCAAGAGATCTTTTAAGTTACTCATTCAAACAATGTATTATTAGCGTATATAGTATGTTGAAAGCGACTAAGGGCAGCTTTGGCGGTAGTCACTCGCAGACGATTCTTTGATTCTTTTAACACATATGAATGGCTACGCCTCCCACGTCGAAACAAAGATGTTCACGTTATGGTTGCGAGGGGCTGAGTGCATAAAAGGAGATGTACGGGCGCAAGAAAGAACTAAGGGTGTGTAAATTACTCTCGTTGGAGCGACATGGAGAGACAATAACAGCAGACGCTTCTGTCGTTTCGGAGGAAAAGGGAACCAAAAGGTTGTATAATCGATCCGTCAGAACCACCAACCTGGATATGAACGCGGACCGGTAAGACACCATCGCAGCGTCGGAGAAAATTAATGCATAAGGCGGCGGAAGTAGGGAGCTGAGGAACCATTCTAAATCATCTTTCAAGAGAAGGACACGCAGCCCAAGGTGTAGGGGGAAGCTAATCAGAAGGAAGTTGTTTCCCAGGACGGGAGAGCTTGTTTTAAGCGGTAAGGAGAAGGTTGTCTGCGCGGCAGGAGAGCCCATGATACATTTTTCCTGGTAGTAGTACACCGCGTTACATAAGGGATCACCTCAAAATCTCATAATTCCACATAATCCATACCATTTTTCCTGATTCGCGTTACGTAAGGGATCACCTCAAAATCTCATCCTGAATCTGCGTCTCTCATACAATCTCTTATCATGGTATGAAAATTTTTGTTACCAAATTTTTCTGCACTGAACATGGAGCACTGAACATGGAAGAGAATGAGCGTAACAAGTAGATATGACACCATTTTTCTTTTGATACGATCATAAGTGGTATATAGAGCATTCAAATAAAGTTGGATGCGCTTGAACCCATGAATTCCTCGCAGGAGCCAAACAGTATGGCCATGCTGCCATGTCCTCTGTATTTGTAGAGATTAGCTGTCTGTGACAGATTTCTACATGTGATTACGCAGTGCTATTCTAACTGTCAAGGAAATGTTGCTTTTTTAATAGTAAAAGCTTTGAAAGGATTAGTAGAGAAGCAATCACAAAAAATGTTTTAGGAGATTTTCAAGCAAGCTCTACCTCTCTTATTACTATAGTGTGTGCGTTTCTATGCGGAGAGAAAGTTTTTGTTACTCATTGTAATATTTAACTGTCTGAAGGAAAATCCATTTCCTCAGCAGCATATTACCTTGATCGAAGTTCGGAAAACAAACCTGTCATGAGAATGATCGCAAATGTATAAATCCGTCATGGAAATGGTGTCTCTTATTACTCATAGTGTGTGCGTTTCTATGCGGAGAGAAAGTTTTGTTACTCATTGTAATATTTAACTGTCTGAAGGAGCGATTCACGTGATGGCAGTGATGGGATGACTCATGAGTACGTGGAGGTTGATTTGCGAGCGCAAGAAGAAACAAACGAAATACCTTCGTTGCAGACAGAGAGGAGACAACTATGGCAGATACAGTTGTCATTTGGGCAGAAAAGGGAGGGGAAACGTTCCGAAACGATCCGTCACAAGTAGCAGCGTCGACGTGAACATCGACAGGTAGGCCATCGCGGCACCAAGGACAAGGCAGATTGAGAAGTCTGTCCAAAACTCGGAATACCATTAAAAGCGTGTGAGGGGAGACAAGTTACAACTCATAAGGCGGCGCAAGTAGGCACTAGGCAGTAGTGGCGACCACACTCGCAAGAATGTATATGTAGAACTGCATGCCCACTTTATGGAGACTTAGGACATCGAGGAAGAGACCATTGTTACTTGAAAACAATGTGCCTACCTATGTTCTAAGAAGTGAATGGATTAATCCCTTCTAGTCAAGTGTATGTGGTGTACTGATAACCCCTTAATCCTCTGAATTCTAGGGTTCAAGTCTCATTGATCAATTTGTCATAAACCCTTAAATGTGAGGTGTAAAGGGATTCCTTGAATGTGTGAGTTGTTCCCTCAAGACTTGTTCCCTCAAATTTCAAGCTTAAAGGAAGAATATATGAAAGCCGAACTAAAAAAACAAGCGTCTCTTATAGATAGTTAGGATTTTAATCAAATCTATTGCGTATATGTGAGTACATGCGATAAAAATGTCTAACCATGTACCACCACATATGAGTATATTGTGTATATGTGGTTACATGGGGAAAAAGCTTCTAACCATCTCTAGAGTAAAAAGTGCCCATGTATAAGAAAACGATTCAAATTACAGATACTTGAGGGACACATAAGTGTAATAAACTCCCTTAAAGTAAATGATATGAATACATATAGGGAGTGACTAATCAGCCTGCACAAGGTAATAAGCCTAAAGCTTTGCAAAAAGCTTCAAACATTCCCTCTAGAAAAGATTTGGTGAATATGTTTGCCACATTATCTTTTGTAGGCACATATACCAAATCAATATCTCCATCATGAAGGCCCTCTCTAACATAATGATAATCAACCTCAATGTGCTTTGTGTGCACATGATACATTATACTTCTTGCAACCAATGCATTCTGACTATCGGTGAGAATATGTGTAGGTGCAATATAATGAAAAGCATATTGCTGAATTTAATGCTGATTTACATGCTTGTTTTGAGATGTCAAATTTGAGGCATTTGCATCATTATTTGGGCATTCAATTTATGCAAGTTAATGGGAAAATAGGTCTGTGTTAGACAAAATATATTGACACATTATTGGAGTGTTTCAACTTTGAAGATTGCAAAGCTCTTGCCACTCCTATGGAAATAGGTTTATGGTTAAGTCTTCATGGACATGGAGATGTATTTGATGTTGTTCTCTGATGCTTGATTTAATTATGCATAACTTGGGCTGATATTCAGTTTTTGGTCTCTCAAATGAGCAGGTTTATGAATGGCATATGTACCTACAAGTGTCTATCAACTACCTTCTTTAGACACAAGAAACCTTTATAAACTTGTGGTGGTTTCTCCCACCACAATTGAAGGCCTTCTTGGAAACTTGTGAATTCACTAGAGTGGCTGAAAACATAGCCCCAAAGCTAAATATTAACTTTTGGAGAAGCACAAAAAATGATCTTCTTGATGTTCTTGAACCTATGTAAAGAGAAGTATGTGTCAAACTACTCCAAGAATCACCGCAAAAATTCTTCAAAATAGGATTCAAAAGCAAAGAATGAAGCTTTGAGGACTTCAAACATGTTCAAGGTAATGTGAACCTTAGTCTTTCTCCCTCCTCAAACACCAGGAGAGTGTATCTTAGTGGCAAGAGACTTCCACTTAAGCAAGCTTCAAGGAAAACAATATTGGGACAGGTGACCTCTAGGGAAATACTCAAAATCATTTGTATTCCTTGGTCATTGAGGTCCTTCCTCGTGCGCAACCTACGACATTAAAGGTGACTTCGGTGACACGCATGAAAATGTATGCCAAGTTCTATGCCATGCTCACTACCTTAATCATAAGCCTTCGGGAAAGCTATGGGTGGGTGGGTGCTCACTTTACTCGCATAGTAGCAAAAACCTTTTGCTTTGACTAGCTCTCATACTAATGAAATGGTGCAGTGATGCATCACAATGTATTCTCGTTTTCAAAGAGCTCCACAACGATGCCCTCACAATAGAAAATTGAGCTCTATTGATGAGCACGTTGCTCCGCATGCACTTGTAGAAAACAAACAACTACATAGTGGACATAGAGCACATCCCATAGTTGCTAGATTTTACAAATGTAGTCGAACTTCGAGTATGAGGCTGATCAAGTCACTATATGTTTTATCTAATAACATATAAAAAAGTGTATGACAGTCATTTGGCCTTTCACTAAAACATTTGGTAACACATATGTGGTTGGAAAGTTTTCAAAATTTTTAGCCATGTTCGGTTGGATATTTTTAGCCATCTTTGAATGAAATTTTTTAGCTATTCTTCACTAAAAATTTTGAAACTTTTTAGCCTTGTGTGGCTGGAATTTTATAGACATCTTTGGCTATATATTTTCATCCATGTTTGGTTGAAATTCACAACTCTTTGACCTTCATTTTGATGGTGTATATGGCTATAGTCAAGTGCACCACTTTGAAACAAAGGCATGAGTGTATCGAACACATGTTGTGAACTAATAATTGGCTGAAATTTACATTCAATCAAAGGATAAGCTAAACTTCTAGCAAATACCACATCTTAAAGTATAATAATTTTTTCTTCCAATGGATGGTAGAATTGATAAACTTCACTTTCACTACTATATTTAGCAGATATATATTTCTTTGCCTTTTCATCAAGTTTGTGATGTTATTGTGATGGTACAAGATCATATGTCTAACAACAAAAAAAATGCATATGAATACACTTACTTGCTTTAGCAGAAGGTGATAACTAGTCTCGAAGCTTATGGGAGTAGTTTTTTGAAAGAGAAAAAATCATGAATTAGTGTTGTAAATTTAAAAACACGTAGAAATTACCAACACATATATAGGATCAAGGTTAGAGATAAATAGACATATCACTAATTATGGAGAAACACAAGAGATAATGTTTTAATGGAAAGTGGACCAAAGATGAGTAGAAGATGAACTCAACTCGACTGAACTCTAACTTAAAACTCTAATACAATAGGAATCAAACTCTCACCCATGCACTTCCTATTTGGAGCCTATATGGTGATCTACATAGATGCTTGGTGAAGGGCTATAGGCCAACACAAAGGGTAATAAGGTGGAAACCCTAGTGGTTCTGAACACCACAAACCATAATCATACATGGGGAGGGGACCATCCTTATAAGGTTCCTCCAAGTCTAGGTCAGCCTACCCACATTCTAGGTTCTTGGTAGCTTGATCCATACAAAAATTACCCTCCACCATTGATTTATGATGTAAACTCAAATGGTAAAAAAGTAGGACCAACAACCATTTGTTTATAGCCCTTGATCTTTCTTAATTCACACTTAGGATCACATCTATATCCAATGGCCCACATAAAATAAACCCTTCTCCAAGCTAAGAAAGCTACTTTTGTTTCAATCCCTTATTTTGATTTGATACTTACCTATGATCAATCTCAAATCCAATGGGTTAGAAGTAATATTCCTAACTATCCATCTATGGGCTGCTCTAGACCTCACCTAACATCAAAGTTAGGAAACCACTGATTTCCAACACTCTCAAGTGGCTTCTTCTCATAGTGGGGCCTTAAAAAATGGAGGTTCAAGGAAGAATGGTGATGCTACATAAGGATGAGGCATTGAGTATATCTAACACCCCTCTCAATGTCCATTGGCAAAGGTGAATTAATTTCTTGGCATGATTCCACGTCTTCCATCAGGGTAGAGCATTGACCATGTTTAACCACCCCCCTTCAATGTACAAGCAAAGTTGAATTGCCTCCTTGTCCCAATGACAAGTCCTCAAAGATGTATATGAAGTAGATCCTTTGTAACCACTTTGGTGAAGGTACTTTCCACATTCATCTTGATTCGATAGCATAATATTTGCATCATCCATCTCAAGTGTACCCACTTTCCAAATCTTGAATATCCTTCATTAGGATTATTTCCAAATGTATTCAAACGTCTCACTACTAAACTGATATCTTGTATGGTACCATAAGGAGATACGACTACGAAAAACCTTCATGTAGCTCCTAGTGTATATCTATTACTACAATGATCTTAGGTCTTTTTTTCTTCCCATACAATATACTCTTCAAGTTTCATAATTTGCATTCGAATGTGGATCCTCAAACCCTAGTGGCTGAGACACATCTTCTTCCTTCTTGAGGTAAGCATTTAAAAGTTGTGATTTGACATTGCCACTTTGTACCAACTCCTACCAATAGTACTATGAAAATAGTGGTCATTAGAGCAAAAGAGACTTGAAAACCATAACCCTCCACTAATGAAAGTCCTTGTATTACCTGTCAAGAGAAAGGAGATAAGGAAGAGATCTCTCACACACTCTCACACACAAACAAAGCAGCACACATAGATTGATGCAAGAAAGGATGATCTTCTTCTTCTTCTTCTTCTTCTTCTTCTTCTTCTTCTTCTTCTTCTTATTCTTATTCTTCTTCTTCTTCTTCTTGTTGGAAATAATGTAGGCCCATAACTAATATCACAGGTCCATAGTTCCATAGGTTTCCAAGATCTACAACATAGATTCTAACAATCTTCCAATATTGAAAAAAACATGAACATACCACACTTTAATCATACAACTTATGAGACAAAGATAGAGAACGATTAGACAACATGTGTAAAGTGTTACGTAAGTCACTGCTGACTCACACTATCATATATACAAATGTCAATATACAATGTAGGAGCAAAACTCTCAACCACTCTATGTGAACAGAAATAGATGGATGAGTGTATGTTACAGAATTACAAGAATATCCAATTGTAGGGATAGAAATCTGAATATGTATGAGATGTATGACCTGATTGGTTGTAGAAGAGTGAATATGAGTGATAGAAAGAGGAAGGATCAATCTAAAACTGATAATCAGCAAACCCTCATCTGAACTTAGGCTATGGAAGACCCTAAGTTAGATACATGTGTGAAAGATCACATACTTACAAAAGTAGCAAAGAATGCTAACAAGTTTGCTGCCAGAAATCCTCAAACTCATATGAACATACCTTCTCGAACACCTCATCCAAATATGCATAAAGCATACATGTACTGATTCTCTTGTACCTATGGCGAATAGGACTCCTTCTGATATGGATGCCACTTCCATATGCTTCAAGTAGTACCTGTGTGCATAAAGAGAATATGTACCTGAATTCTTAACATAAGATGTAAATCTTATGTTAACCACCATCCAATGTCTTTGAAGTAAACATAAATCTTCATGTAGAAGACAATCTTCAAATACATCATGTGGATGGCTGATCCACACCACCAAACTGTTGATGGGTAAGTCCTCTCCATAAGTAAGAGTGTGAGCACACTCTTCTCCTCCAAGAAGAACTCCATAGCCGCTCCTCAACATGCTCCAAGATAGCACCATGGCTGCCCCATGTGCTAAGAGCACCACCTCTATTGAGGTACCAAAGCTGCAAAGCTGGTGTTGAACTAGGTGTAGGATAATTAACAAAGTGACCCAAGCTTGTTCTTATATATGATAGCCTTCATAAAATAAAGCACTTCAAAAGCACACCATAGAATAAAGCGAATGGTAGCAATCTACGAATAAAACAAAAAATAAAACGCCGTGTTCCGTCAGTTTGCGTCCGCCACCATTTTTTAAAAGCATGTAAAACATGTGTTTCGCACTCCCGCTGCCAGGATTTGAACTCGCATGGGCGCTTTAGGAGGTGCATGGCTTACGCGTCATCCTCTTCTTTTTCTTGTACAAAGAGTATTAAGAACAACTACACATCGTATACCAACTTGAGCAATTTGATTATAGCACACATGGGACATTGATACCTTGACCTTTTGACCATGGGACATTGTTTTCCAACAATCCCCCCTTCAATGTCACAATGGTACAAAGTGGATTGGATATATAACTTCATTCATCTGCAAACTTCATAAGCTTCAAACTTGTATTCCCAAAATTGACCTTCAAACTTTTCTTCAAAAGTCTTCTTCAAAACTGAATTTGACTTTTCTTCAAATTTCAAAAACGTGAACTTACTAAATATGAACCATAATACTTGAGAAGTTATGCAAACTAGATATTCAATAGTGTACACATCAAGCAATCATTTGCTTGACAACAAATGTAGCAAGTACTAACTCTGAACCTTCTATCTCCTATCTTCTCAAACCTGAAAACATACACTAGGATCCACATATTTGCATTTAACTTACAAAAGGTTTCTCAACTTACTTCTACTGTATCATGTAAATACACTAAACATAATCAAGAACTGAATCATGGGACTTGTGACTGACAACTCACAACTTAGTGTATTATGAACACTAGCTGGTTCACCTTTGACTATCCTCAAGTAAACTCAACTCAACTCAACTCATGAGTGTCATCAAAATTTCATATCTATGATGTCATCTTGTCATCATCTTTGTTCATACATAGTCCTTCATACCTCTTTCCTTCAAAACATGGTATAAACATATTTTTTGAAATATCAAACTTCTCTTCAATAGAATTCTGGAACCTTCTCCTGAACAGGAACATCCTAACAGGAACTTTCTCTAGACATTCTCCTTCTTCCTTCTTCTTTCAAAGCTGGAACATAAAGAGAAACTAACAAAGGAAATATAGGAATACCTGATATAGGAATACCTGATATAGGAATACCTGTAAGTATGAAGCTGCATTCTTTCACATATGGCTGAACATAAGTCTTCATGTTTCATCACCCCCCTAGATGATTTAACACTAGTATCCAGAATTCTTCAAATATATCAGACTTTATGAAAGATTAGAAGTCTTCCTTCATAAATCTAATTTTTCATAACATTAATACATGTGTCTGAAACACAACTTCTGAACCCTTTTTATTAGCATTGTGCACATGACCAATAGCTTTCCCTATCATTCTTCAGCTTCCCAAAAATCTAGAATAAGGTTAGGTGATCTATCATAAAAACCTTGCTCAAAGCATTTTAGGATTCATAACCTTGTGCAACATAACAAGTATCTTCTTCTATTCCTCTACAACACAAATCTGATAGAATTTGAACCTTTGACTTACTTCCTCCAATATTAAAGAACTTTCACAAACAAAGGATAGATAACTGACTCATAAATACTTAAGATCTTCACGATCTATCTAGATCTTATCAAGATCATATGAGATCATCCAAGATCAATGATCTCTCCAACAAAATACCTGTGTACAATTTGCTCTCATCAAAACTTCATGACTGAATGTTTGATTTTGCTACCTGAATTTCTACAAGTGTCCATGCTTCTCACATAAAGTTGTAAAACTTTTCTTTAAACAAATCCTTCCCAAGAATCTGCAACTGGTACTTGAAACATAAGTGGACAAACGTCTCACCTTGAGAACTCCAAAAGCTACGAGTTGATACTTCATATCTTCATATTCTACCCGGGTGAAATGCAATAGTATCTGCTTGAATTTCTTTTGGCTAACTCCACTTCTCAATCAAGTGATAGGATCTAATGGAACACTTTCCCTTTGGAATTGTTGGACCTTCTTTTTTTGCATCTTTCTTCCAGCTGATGATGTCAACATCTTCACACTTCTCTTCCATACCTTTTGTTCTCTTCATCGTGAAGTAGCAAGCACTCTTAACTTCTTCAAATGAATTTTTCTCTTCCTCTAGATCTAAGAGTAAGAGACAAAACAAACATGGTATACAAATGGAAGTGAACATAGAATCATGTTTTACCATCTCCTCATATCTATGAATCACAACTCTGCTTCAAATGTGACTGATATGGCTGAATTCACCAACCTTTTCTTTGAGTTGGCGGAATGCTGAATTACCTCTCTAGTGCACCTAGATCAAATTCTGTACCTCGATATCCAACCAACTTACAACACAAAATTGGCTGAAACAAAACTCATCCCATCTCCAAAGTTGTCTTCTTAGATAAGCTTTCTTGCCATGAAATAGATCATTAAAACTCATCTAATCTCCTTGTTCTTGACAATTTTGATGTAGGTAATGCTTTAAATTTCAAAGTAATGAAAGTGATTGAAAGCACTTCTTGAATCCTTCAAATCTCTTCATAATTGCTCTTCTAAGATATGACCTGCAAATGATAATCTGATAGTAGAAACTAATACCTGTGATTTGATGTTGATCTGGTTCCTTCATCTTCTCTAAACCATTGTTTTTCCTTGAATTTGAAGTAGCCTTCTCCTCATCAAGTCTGGATCTTCAAACAATACTTCTCTAAAGTATTTTCATACTTGTCCAAAAGTATTTGGCTGCTAACAGGTCATCAACTTCATACTCCACACTGATGAATGAAAATGTGACGAAACTGTCTAATTCTCAAATATCTACTCATCTAGATTAAGTGTGTATGTCAAATATCAAATGTTAGAAGATGCTCTTAAATCATATGTTGTAAACCTGGAAGTCTGGGAACCTGGGAATCTGAGAGCGTAAATGCTCTGATACCAAATGTTGGAAATTAAGTAGGCCCATAACTAATACCACAGGTCCATAGTCCCATAGGTTTCCAAGATCTACAACACAGATTCCAAAGAATCTTTGAATATTGACAAAACATGAACATACCACACTTTAATCATACAAATGATGAGATAAAGATAGAGAAAGATTAGACAACATGTGTAAAGTCTTACGTAAGTCACTACTTACTCACACTATCATATATACAAATGTCAATTTACAATGTGGGAGCAAAACTCTCAACCACTCTATGTGAACATAAATAGATGGATGAGTGTATGTTACAAAATTACAAGATATTTCAAATGTAGGGACAGAAATCTGAATATGTATGAGATGTATGACCTGATTGGTTGTAGAAGAGTGAATATGAGTGACAGAAAGAGGAAGGATCAATCTAAAACTGATGATCAGCAAACCCTCATCTGAACTTAGGCTATGGAAGATGCTAAGTCACATACATGTGTGAAAGATCACATAATTACAAAAGTAGCAAAGAATGCTAACAAGTTTGATGCCAGAAATCCTCAAACTCATATGACCATACCTTCTCGAACACCTCATCCAAATATGCATAAAGCATACATGTACTGATTCTTTTGTACCTATGCCGAATAGGACTCCTCTTGATATGGATGCCACTACCATATGCTTCAAGTAGTACCTATGTGCATAAAGAGAATATGTACCTAAATTCTTAACATAAAATGTAAATCTTATGTTAACCACCATCCAATGTCTTAGAAGTAAACCTAAATCTTCATGTAGAAGACAATCTTCAAATACATCATGTGGATGATTGATCCACACCACCATGCTACTGATGGGTAAGTCCTCTCCATAAGTAAGAGTGTCAGCACACTCTTTTCCTCCAAGAAGAACTCCATAGCAGCTCCTCAACATGCTCCAAGATAGCACCATGGCTGCCCCATGTGCTAAGAGCACCACCTCTATTGAGGTACCAAAGCTCCAAAGCTGGTGTTGAACTAGGTGTAGAATAATTAACAAAGTGACCCAAGCTTGTTCTTATATAGGATAGCCTCCATAAAATAAAACACTTCAAAAGCACACCATAGAATAAAGTAAATTGTAGCGATTACAAGAACACCCATGTAGGGAAAATAATACAAGAAGACACAGCTAATACAAGATGTCCCACAACTTGGGACCAATAGGTATGGAAAACTGTACTAGAGATGATACAAGAGATCCCACAACTGAGAATCATAAGTATGAGATAAGTTATTTGGATTACAAGAAATCCCTTCTGGGAGATGAACTAGATACAAGAAATAACTCGACAAGATCTCATGCTACGAGATTACAAGAGGACAAGACAAGATGTCCAAGAACTAGACTAGACAAGACTGGAACAAGGCACAAGACAAGAATTGGAACTAGGACTTGGAAAGTACTTACTTGGCCATCACGAATCCTTGAGCTCCCAAGATTGGCATTGGCAAGACTGAGAATGAACGTGGCCAACCACTCCTTATATAGGTTTTCGGAGGGTGGTTATGAGTTGATGATGTCATTAATTGGAAACAAGACCTCCGGGTGTCAGAATTGAGAAAATAGATAGTGGATCTTGGGGTTTTGGCATTTTCCTGATGCAATGGAAGCTTTAATTTCTCTAAAATCTGAGCCAATCATGAGATATAGAAAGTTCCATGGAATGTAAGGTTCGGGATGGTTTCCTTTGTTTCCATGACATCACCTCCCCCTCAAGCTACGAGTTCCACGAGGAGCGCTTATGTGACTCTGAGATCTTCTAGGACTTGAATCTTCATAACTCTTGGTCTTTATAGAGTTCTTGATATGTGGTACTAGAAC
Source organism: Ceratopteris richardii (assembly GCA_020310875.1). Lineage (NCBI taxonomy): Eukaryota > Viridiplantae > Streptophyta > Polypodiopsida > Polypodiales > Pteridaceae > Ceratopteris > Ceratopteris richardii. The sequence continues at coordinate 189,480,786 of CM035416.1, read as the reverse complement.
AAGATGATGATGGATATCCATGATGAAACTCGAAAGAGTTTGTAGTATATCGAGGTACAGAATCAAGGGCATGATTCTCATGATGAATTGTATTCTTCTTTTGACTTTGATGATGGTCCTTTTGATGTGGGATGGTGATTGTGGAAGTTCTAATCCCAATTTGTTTCTTCTTCTTAGGGCATTCGAATACCATATGATCATGCTCTCCAGAATAAAAGCATAATCCATTATCCTTTCGATATTGTCTTTCCTTTGTTGTAAGCCGACTGACCATGATGTGATCCAATTGCATGGGTTGTGGTTGAGTTTCATCGAACATATGTTGTTGTGGAATAGAACCAAACTTGTATTCTCAATCTCTAATAGAAGTTTTCTTCTCTTGCCTTCTCTCGAACAAACTATTATCACACTCAATTGCTTGATTCATGAATTCATTCAAAGTATTTACCTTGGGCATGGTAAGCATGAGGTTCTTAACATCATCATGTAAGCCCCATCAAAATTGGTTGATAAAATATCCTCATGCCATGTGAGATCACAAATGATTTGTCTGAATTCTAATGCATAGGTAGATGCAGGCCTATTTCCTTGATGTAGCTTCCTTAACTTTGTCTTTGCAACACATGAACAATTAGTATCTCCAAAAGAAGATGTGAACTCTTGAACAAAGGCCTTGAAATCATACAAAATATCCATGTTCTTCTCTAGGCTAGGTGCAAACCATAAAAGAGCAGGACCACATAATAGAGTTCCCATGAGTCGCACTTGAGAAGCATCATTTGGGTACCTCTCAGGTTGCATTCTTGTGAAGAGCTTCCCTTGTAGAAATCCTCAAAACTTAGATCTTGTCCCATAAATTGCTCAAGCATGCTCACTTTTGGAGTTTTCTTCATATTGCTTGTCATCAAGGTACATGAAGCAAATTGATTTACAATGATCTAAAACTCTTGAATTTGCCTTTGAAATTATATGATTACATCTTGAATATTTTGTTGTTGAATCCTTTCTTGGTTTTCTCATATCTCTTGGACTTGTTGAATGACTTTAAGTGCAGAAAAAATTTCTTCTCGAATAATCTCCATGGTGCCTGGTCTTCATGAAGGTGGTCTTGCCAAAATGTGAGGGGAGCACTCGATTGTGCCCTTTGACCTCACTAGACAAGATTTCACAAATACACTTATGATTACAAGAACACCCACGTAGGGAAAATAATACAAGAAGACATAGCCGATACAAGATGTCCCACAACCTAGGACCAATAGGTATGGAAAACTAGACTAGAGATGATACAGGAGATCCCACAACCTGGAATCATAAGTATGAGACAAGATATCTGGATTACAAGAACTCCCTTTTCGGAGACGAACTATATACAAGAAAGAACTCGACAAGATCTCGTGCTATTAGATTACAAGAGGACAAGACAAGATGTCAAGGATCTAGACTAGACAAGACTAGAACAAGGCACAAGACAAGAACTGGAACTAGAACTTGGAGAGTAATTACTTGGCCGTCGTGACTCCTTGAGCTCCCATTGGCATTGCCAAGACTGAGAATGAATGTGGCCAACCCTCCTTATATAGGTTTTCCAAGGGCAGTTATGAACTGATGATGTCATCGGTGATATCATCATCTAGAAACAAGACCTTCGGGTGTCAAAATTGAGCAAATAGATAGTCAATCTTGGGTTTTGGCATGTTCCAAACGCAATGGAAGCATTTATTTCTCTAAAATTTGAGCCAATCATGAGATATAGAAAGTGTCATGGAATCTAAGGTTTGGGATGGTTTCCTTTGTGTCCATGACAAATCTTGTCTCAACTGGTGTGGAAACTGGCTTGCAATCCTCAAACTCAAAATGTTGAAGTAGTTTTTCAACATACTTTGCTTGATGCATAAAAATTTTCCCCTCAATGGATACAAACTGGATGCCAAGATAGCAGCTCAAAAGACCAAGATAAGTGACATCAAAAGTATGCTGCAAATCAACCATAAGAATGTCAACTTTACATCACATGACCCAGTCAAGAGTATGTCATCGACATAAAAAAAAGAATTGTAAGGTTATCCCCATCTTTGCGTACATAGAGTGCGCTTTCAATTGGATTACATGTGAAGCCAAGAGAAATCAAGTACTTATGGATTTTGTCATACTATGCATGTGGAGCTTGCTTGAGACCATACAAGGATTTATGCAAGTGACAAACCATATGCTCTTTCCCTTTCAGGCAAGAGGTTGCTTCACATAGACCTCTTCTTGCAAATAACCATTCAAGAAGGATGTTTTTATGTCCAACTAATGCACTTTCCAACCTCGATGGGCAACCAATGCAACCATGGTATGAATGATAGTCATGCATGATATAGGTGCAAAAGTTTCCTCATACTCAATGCCATATTGTTGTGCATATCCTTTGGCAACCAATTTAGCTTTGTAGCAATCAATGCTACCATCAAACTTTCTCTTAATCTTGTAAACCCACTTTGTACCAATGGCATTTTTTCCTTTTCCCAATTCACATAACTCCCAAGTACCATTCCTATGTATGTTGTTGCAATAAGAGAATAATCCAAAAAATTACTTGATGCATGGTGAGAGCTTGATCTTGTTCTACAAAGTAAAGATGCACTCAATTTGTTGTCCTGCAAAGTTTGTTTCAACCACTTTGACATAGTTTGTGCACTCTTGATAGACATGCATTCATTATGTAATACATCATCAACCTGTACATCAGACATGGGCTGAATTTCATGCTCATTTTCAGCCATATTTTGATGCAAATGTTTAGCCATATGTGGCTGGAAATTTCTAGCAGTTCCAACCATTTTTGGCTGAAGAATTTCAGCCATGTTTGGTTGGAAGTTCTCGCATTTTCAGCTTTATTTTGCTGGAACTTTTCAGCCCTTTGAGCCTCAGTTGGCTTGTCTACATGGCCATAGTCAAGCACACCATTTTGGAACAAAGGCATGAGTGTATAGAACACATCTTGTGAGCGAACTGTTGGCTATTTTTTGCATTCAAGTAGAGGGAAAACTAAATTTTCAGCAAATACCACATCTTGACTTACAATAATTGTGTTCATCAATGGATGGTAAAAACGATATCCCTTACTTTGAGCACTATAACCAACAAATATGCATTTCTTTGCTTTATCATCAAGCTTGTGATGTTGTTGTGATGACACAAGAGCACATGCCAAACAACCAAACACACGCATATGATTAACCATATGCTTATTGTTGGTGCATTTTACCCAAGCCTACATGCTTGATATGCTTGATATTATCCTCATTTGTTAGTCACATGAGTAGTCATGTAAAAGAGTTCATTTTTATCTCTTGTAATTGAAAAAAAGAAAAAGGAAGAGTATAGCTTACCTCATCCATGATGTAAAAGAAAAGTCGTGGCCCTATCTACCTAAAATCACGAATTTTGGAGCTGAGGGAATATCTCCTAACTTTGGGGATCACTTTTAGGTGGAGCCATTCGAATTCGAATTCAAAACTCCCTCCAAGAATAGCTATAAAAGGAGCAAGAAGGAAGAGGCGATTAGCAAGCCTTGTACGTGACCACTTCATGTGATTTTGTAGAGATTGAAGAGCTTACTCCATAGATCTATCATTCTACTCCCATTGTGCAAAGATTCATTGCCAATGTGGTTGTAATCATATGTGAATCTATACATTTATCATCATCTACTTCTCTGTTTTGTTCTCTGCTATACTCACTCAGAGTAGTAACTTCAGAAGGTCATATCTCGAGTTCTACAGAATCTTTTTCAGTGATTTAACTTGCGTTGGATAGCTTGTACTATCTACTTTGTGCATATAAACTTTCAAGGTCATTGGATTAATACTTTGGAGATATCTGCATTTTACTGCTTACTGGTCTATCTCTATAGAGCCCCGAGAATTGTGGGAATGTTCCAGAAATTGATGAAACTTGTTCTCAGTGCTCAGTCCATCATTTGAAGTGTTTTAACTTGGATTGGGAAGCTTGCTAAGTCTATTTGCTATGCCCAAAAGGAATTTTTCTAATTCCTACCAGGTTGAGAGCACTGTTCACTTTTTCTTGCAGGTGTATGTCCAAAAAGAGCAAGTTTTGGGAGCTAGTCATTTCGCAACTAGTCTGTCTTGACTTAAACTTTTGGGATACATGTTCCAAAGTACTTGGCTGATATTTTGGTGGATTTAGGAAGCTCAAAGGGTCTACTAATCAACTCTGAAGTCTCAGTTGGCTGGTGTGAAGCTCGTTGTAGCAGCACCTACTCATCTTTGGATTGCATCCACCATCTCTCTTCATAGTGGTATCAGAGCATAGTCAAGAAACATGGGAGATGGATTTCCATCAACAATTGACAAATTGGATCGAAACAACTACATGGCATGGTCTCTAAGGATGGAGGCTTACCTTCAAGGGAGGAATCTATATGGATTCATATCCGGAGATGAAGCAATGCCAACCATGAGGAACAAAGGGCAACCATCATATGAAGAAGTGGAAGGACTTTCAAATTGGTGTTCGAAGGATGCACTTGCAAGGTCTTATATTCTAAACTCAATCTCTGATTTTCTTTTACCTCATGTCAAGGGATGCAAGACATCAAGAGACACCTGGAATGCACTTGCTTCTTTCTTCTCTTCCAACACTCGAGCAAGGAAGAACCAATTGTGGATGGAGTTCACAACAATGAAGAAAAGCCCGAAGCAAAATGTGACTGATTATGTCACAAAGATGAAGGAGATTTCGGACTAGCTTGGAAGCATTGGAGAGGTAATTGAAGAGGAGCAAATCATTAGACAAATCATGAATGGAATCAAAGCAGACGACAAGTGGGAGTCATTCACAACAGCCATGGATTTATACATGGATATGCATGTACCCGACCTCAACACACTCATGGGCCAACTCTTCACTCATGAAGCAAAGATTAGCAAAGGTGGTGAGTCCTCAAGAGGTAATCAAACTTCTGCCTTATATTTTGATAAAGCTAAGGTCAAGGAAAAGTCAAAGAATAGGAAGAATGAAGATGAAGGAAGCTCTTTCCAAGCAAACTTTGCAGGTAGAGGAAGAGCTAGAGGAAGAGGCAGAAGTGGAAAGCAAGGCAGGGGGAGATTCCAATCATCTCAACCTTGCAACATATGTGGCTTATCTAACCATACTACTGAAGAATGTTTCAGGAATCCAAGGAACTCAAGAGGAAGAGGATTCAATAGAGGTGGCTATGGATCAAATAGAGGTAGATACAATGGAGGCTACAACAACAACAACTACTACAACAACAATTACAACAACAACAACAACTATCAAAGTGGCCATAGAGGAAGAAGAGATTACAATAACTATGCAGAGGACCAAAGTCAAGAAGATTCATTATTGATTATGAATTTATCAGCGAAGAAGGGTAAGGATGATGATCACATATTTTACATTGATTCAGGATGCTCGAACCATGTAGCAGGAAATGTGGCTTTACTTTCTGATTTGGAAGATACTCATAACAAGCATGAAGTGCAGATAGGAGATGACACAAAGCACTCAGTGGAGAAGATACGTAATGTGAAGACATCATATGGGAATATGAACCTCTTAAGCAAAGTCTTGTATGTCCCTACAATTACCAAAAATTTAATAAGTGTTGGACAGATTGTTGAAAAAGGATTGCAGGTTAGATTCAACCGATTTGGAGCATATGTTGAAGACCCAAGGCAAGGCTTTCGAAGGATTGCCAAAGGAGAAAAGACAGGAAGGCTTTTCACGTTTGAAGTGGAAGATACAAAGAACATAGCTTTGTTTAGCTATGGATCTCAAACTCTAACAGAGTTGGAGATATGGCACAAAAGGCTTGCTCACATTGGTGAGAGGACACTCAAACAGATTTGCAGGGACCAAGGTGTACTTGGTTTGCCTAATATCACAAGGCAACACATGATTTATAAGTGTAAAGCTTGTCAACTCGGCAAGGCTCATAGACAACCTTTCAATAAGAAAGGATATATGTATCAAAATCCTTTGGATCTAGTGCACACGGATGTGTGGGGTCCAAGTAAGGAGCCATCTATATCAGGCTCAAGATATTATGTGTCTTTCATAGATGATTGTAGCAGGTGGACCATTTTGTTTTTCATGAAGCACAAGGATGAAGTGTTTAATTGCTTTAAGAAGTATATTGCTCTTGTTGAAAACCAAACAGGTAGGACTTTGAAACGACTCAGATCAGATGGTGGAGGAGAATACTTCTCTTCTGAATTTGATGCCTTCTTGCATGAAAGAGGCATTAAAAGGGAAGTCACTACAAGGTATACACCCGAACTCAATGGTGTAGCAGAGAGGAGGAACAGAGCTATTGTTGAAGTTGCAAGGTCCATGCTCAACGAAAAGGGATTGCCAAACTACCTATGGGCAGAGGCTGTGTCTACAGCCACATATCTCATAAATAGACTTCCATCTAAGTCACTAGATGGAACCACTCCATATGAAGTGTGGAATGGAAGAAGACCTAGTCTAGAGCATTGCAAAATCTTTGGATGCTTAGCCTATGCTCACATTCCTTCTCAAGTAAGAGGGAAATTGGATCCCAAGGCAGAGAAGTGCGTATTTATTGGTTATGACCAAAACCAAAAAGGATATAGATTGTACAATCCAACCAATAAAGGATTTTCTGTGAGTAGAGATGTAATTTTTGATGAAAACAAATCATGGTTTGATGATGACAGGAAAGTGAAGCTGCCGTATGACTTGGATGAAGACTTTCCATCACTTCAACCAAAGGAGCCAAAGCAGATTGAAGAAAGTGATTCGGAGATTGACCTAGAAGACTTGGAAAGACTAAAGCTATGGAAGAACAAAGGTAAAGCAAAGATGCAGGATGCTACATGTGGACCGGAGAGCTCACATCAACCACTTAGAAGGTCTTCAAGGGAGAAGAAGAAACCAGAGAGGTTTGGTTATGATACTTCTTTGGTCACCAAGCACTCAATCTACATTGCAAAGGATTCAACCAATGAAGAACCTACCACATTCGAAGAAGCACAAAGCAAGAAAGCTTGGAGAGATGCAATGGATGAAGAAATGGAAGCCTTGAAGGAGAATGACACTTGGGAGCTTGTACCTAACAAGCCATCTATGAAGATAATCGGATCTCGATGGATATACAAAATCAAGAGGAATCCAGATGGAAGTATAAATAGACACAAAGCAAGGTTAGTTGCTAAAGGGTTTGGTCAAACCCATGCTATTGATTATGAGGAGACTTTCTCTCCTGTTGCAAAAATGCCTACAATTAGGGTTCTCATTAGTCTTGTTGCATCTAGAAATTGGAATCTTTATCAACTTGATGTAAAGAATGCTTTCTTGAATGGATGGATTTCTGAGGAAGTGTATATGGCACAACCTCCTGGATATGAGGATGCACATCATCCTAACTATGTATGCAAACTAAAGAAAGATTTGTATGGATTGAAGCAAGCTCCAAGAGCTTGGAATTTCAGATTGGTGACTTATTTGCAGGACCAAGGATTCAAAGCTAGCAAGGCGGATACCTCTTTGTTCATAAAGAGGAATGGATATGAAGTGATCTATTTATGTGTGTATGTTGATGATATTATTATCACAGGCAATGATCTTGAAGGAATCAAATAGGTAAAGAGTCAAATGAAGGAGGAGTTCAAAATAAGTGACCTCGGACCACTCACTTATTTTCTTGGATTGGAGTTGATCTACACAGATTCAGGTATATACATCACACAAAGGAAGTATGTCCATGACATGCTCGTCAAGTTCAAGATGGAAAATACCAAGTGTGCAGGTACACCTATGGAGCAAAATCATAAGCTTGAAAGAGAGCCAATTGAAGACATCACAAGCTATCAAAGCTTGGTTGGAAGTTTGAACTATGCAACACTCACAAGAGTGGATATATGCTATAGTGTTAGCATATTGAGTCAGTTTATGCATAAGCCGAGAAGACCACATATGGAAGCGGCCAAGCGAGTCCTCAAGTACCTAAAGGGGACCATGAATGAAGGTTTGTTCTATTCATTTACTTCAGATATTGAGCTAAAGTTCTACTCAGATGCAGATTGGGCCGGATCTAAAGATGATAGAAGAAGCACATCAGGGTATATATCATTTGCAGGTTCAAAAATCATTTCTTGGTCATCAAAGAAGCAACCAACCGTGGCATTATCTTCTACCGAAGCTGAATATAGAGGTTTGGTTAATGCAACTCAAGAAATCATGTGGTTAAAGTCTTTGTACACAGATCTTGGACTTCATTCTTCAACACCTCATATTTTTGGTGACAACACAAGCTCACTACATCTAACAGCTAATCCGGTATACCATGCTAGAACCAAGCATATTGAAGTCCACTACCATTATGTAAGGGAGAAGCTAATGAGCAAGGATATTCAACTATCCTATGTCTCTACAGATATGCAATGTGCAGACATGTGGACTAAAGCTCTTGATGGTACAAAGTTAAGTAGATTCAAGTTGATGATTGGCTTGCAGGAAATCAAGGACAATTGAAGACTTATTTGGAGGCCAAGCATGTTAGGCTTGAGGGGGAGCTGTTGGTGCATTTTACCCAAGCCTACATGCTTGATATGCTTGATATTATCCTCATTTGTAAATCACATGAGTAGTCATGTGAACACCTCTTGTAAAAGAGTTCATTTTTATCTCTTGTAATTGAAAAAAAGAAAAAGGAAGAGTATAGCTTACCTCATCCATGATGTAAAAGAAAAGTCGTGGCCCTATCTACCTAAAATCACGAATTTTGGAGCTGAGGGAATATCTCCTAACTTTGGGGATCACTTTTAGGTGGATCCATTCGAATTCGAATTCAAAACTCCCTCCAAGAATAGCTATAAAAGGAGCAAGAAAGAAGAGGCGATTAGCAAGCCTTGTACGTGACCACTTCATGTCATTTTGTAGAGATTGAAGAGCTTAATCCATAGCTCTATCATTCTACTCCCATTGTGCAAAGATTCATTGCCAATGTGGTTGTAATCATATGTGAATCTATACATTTATCATCATCTACTTCTCTGTTTTGTTCTCTGCTATACTCACTCAGAGCAATAACTTCAGAAGGTCATATCTCGAGTTCTACTGAACCTTTTTCAGTGATTTAACTTGCGTTGGATAGCTTGTACTGTCTACTTTGTGCATATAAATGTTCAAGGTCATTGGATTAATACTTTTGGAGATATCTGCATTTTACTGCTTACTGGTCTATCTCTGCAGAGCCCCGAGAATTGTGGGAATGTTCCAGAAATTGATGAAACTTGTTCTCAGTGCTCAGTCCATCATTTGAAGTGTTTTAACTTGGATTGGGAAGCTTGCTAAGTCTATTTGCTATGCCCAAAAGGAATTTTTCTAATTCCTACCAGGTTGAGAGCACTGTTCACTTTTTCGAGCAGGTGTATGTCCAAAAATAGCAAGTTTTGGGAGCTAGTCATTTCGCAACTAGTCTGTCTTGACTTAAACTTTTGGGATACATGTTCCAAAGTACTTGGCTAATATTTTGGTGGATTTAGGAAGCTCAAAGGGTTTACTAATCAACTCTGAAGTCTCAGTTGGCTGGTGTGAAGCTGGTTGTAGCAGCACCTACTCATCTTTGGATTGCATCCATCATCTCTCTTCACACTTATGACCATTCCAAGCCTCATAAGGAGTGATGGCTCTCAATGCTTTTGTAGGGCAACGATTCAACACATAGTTTGCACACATGACTGCTTCCATCCAAAACTTATCATAAAGATGCTTTCCTTTAACCATACATCGTGCCATTTCAAGTAGAGTTCTATTTTTATGCTCAACAACACCATTTTTTTGAGGTGTATATGGCACCGTACATTGGTGTGAAATACATGTGACATGTATTCACCACCACAATCCGTGCATATAGTCAATAGCTTTTGTGAAGAAAAATTTTCAGCCATAGCTAAATATGCTTTAAGGCAAGAAAATATGTCATTGTTTGCTTTCATAAGATACATCCATGTATGGGAGTAGCATCATCAATGAAGGTAAAAAGTATATATGCTTGCCAAAAGATGGAGTCTTCACGGGACCACATACATCACTATGAACAAGCTATAGTTTTCTTGTAGTGTGTGTATGACTATCTTTTGGAAAAGAAGCATGATGCATTTTTCCAAGAATGCAACCTTCACATGCATGCTTTTGAATGGACTCAAGTGATGGAAAACCAATAACCATGTACGTCTTTTGAAAGTAAAGCAAACCATTGAAGTTGAAGTGACCAAAACAAGCATGCCAAAGCTCCATTTCAGCCATGGAAGAAGTATAAGCAACCAAGGCATTTGAGGCAGCGCTCGTGTATGTATCCATGCGATACAAACGATTACATAATGTAGGAGACATCATGATAATATCACCATTGTTGAAATCATGAACCATATACTTATCATCAACAAAATTTACATGAAATCCAGATTTTGCAACCAATGGAATCGAAATTAAGTTCTTCTTGACACCAAGTACATACAATGCATTTTTCAAGAGAATCACTTCTCCATTTGCATTCGTAAGCTCAATTTTTCCTACTCCAATGATAGAATAAGAAGCATTGTTTGCACATACCACATGTCCTCCTTTGCGTGCATCTTTCAAAGATACAAAAAACCTTTTGGATGAAGTTATGTGCTTTGAAGCACCACTATCAAAGAACCAATCCAAATCAATCTCACTCACAACCATACATTTAGAATGCAAAGATGCATCATAACAACATATGCCCAAAAATCTTGAGCCATGTTAGCTTCATCATTCTTTGCATTTGCTGAATTTTCAGCAGTAGACATTCTAGATTCCATCTTCTCTTCATTGCACTTAGCAAGCTTTCTACACTCATCAATAGTATGACTAGCCTTTTGGAAATATTTGCATCTCTTCTTCTTTTACAAATCAGCATCATTAGAGGAATGAGTGGAAGAGGAAGGTTGAGGCATTGATTTTGATGAACCCAAAGTTGAGCCATACTTGCTTTTCCCCTTTTGTGAAATAGCAAGTGCTTGCATTCGCTCAATCAAACCACTCCTATTCACTCTAGATTGCTCTTCTTGCAAAAGAAGAGACAGAACCTCATCAAATGCATACATATTGGGATTCCCTTTTGCAACCAAACAAAGTGTAGTAGCAAAGATTTGAAAAGATTCTGGCAATCCTTTCAACAATTTAGAGATGAGTGATGCATCCGGAATAATCTCATCTATGTTTTCCAATTGCTCTTTCAAATCTTTGATGCATGTCATATACACATCCGCACAGTCATTTTTCAGCCATACATACATCCTCAAGTTACTTCCTCAAGTATGCAACACATGCTGCATTACACACAGCATACAAAGAAGCAAGAGTGTCCCATGCCTATCTTGATGTAGAACGTGACCAAATGTGTGGAACTATATGATGCTTCATAGAAAGTGCAATCAATGCATGAGCTTGATCATCTTTTCCATTCCATCTAAGCTGCTCTTGTGTAAATGGAGAAGGAGAAGCCACTATAACTAAAGAAGAAGCTCCATCTATGACAGTAGACTCTGTAGTAGAAGAACCTGCGGGTCTTCGATCTACATCTACCACTATGTTCCATAGTTGTTTTGCAACAAGAACATGCATCATCATATAATATGACATTGGATAGTTGGTCCCATAAAACTTGTCTTCAGCTTGAAGCATGCCAAACAAGTCATTGTTGCCTGCCAACAAAAATGTGAAAAATTTTTTACTTCAATGAAAGTTGAAATGAATGCTGAAATTTCAGCTCACAAATTGTCACTCAAATGGTGATTGTGATTGCACAAATGGCTTGGGGACGAGCGTAAAACCCTAGTGTAAGTGATGGAAATGTTTCTTGGCTGCTGAAATTCATTGTTCTATGCTCCAAATTTGATTTGCACTATTAAAAGTATGTGCACCCCACGATGCGAAAAACAAGAACTTGAGAAGGAGTTGAACCTGCTATGATACCACTATCGGGTGTGTGTAGTATTTCGAGACACACACAAGAAGCACACGCAAGGAGCAAAAACACAGCAAGACACACAGAGAAGATGGATGGCTAGAATAGCTCTCTCTTTTGACAATGAACTATCTGAAGTAAGAGATGAATAATATCCCTAAGTACAAAGCACCACCACATATGAGTAAATCATGTATATGGTAACATGGGGAAAATACCTCTAGCTAGCACTAGAGTAAAAAGTGCCCATTTTTGGGGAAAAGGTTCACATCAAAGCTACTCAAGGAACACATAAGTGTAACAATCATTACATGTTGAGATTGATATTTCAACACTCCCCCGCAAGCTCAACATCATGTCCTATAATCAAAGCATCTTTTGAAACTACTTCAACTTTTCTTGATGAAGTTCTTTAGTGAAAATATTAGCAACCTGCTCATCTGTCCTCACATAAACAAGATCTATATCACGTGCTAATGCCTTTTCCTTGATGAAGTGATAATGAACCTCGATATGCTTCTATCTATATGCTACTAACATTGTGACAATGATTGATGATAGGTTTCTGCACTTCCATGCTTAAATTTGCAAGTAGCATCTCTAGCCATGACGCTTCACATGCTTCCATTGTAAAACCTCTATACTTGACAAAGCAACAATATGTTGCTTCTCACTGCTCCATATAATAACAACACTCTCAAGTGAGAATAGAATGACACCATTAGATCTTCTATTTGGAACACTACCAACCCAATGTGCATCCTTGAATCCATGAATCTGTAGTTCTGCACTAGCTTCATAAAACAATGCATAATCCAAAGTAGCACTCACACAAGGTAGAGTATGTCTCAAAGCATCTAAATGTGGTTTCTTGGGAGCATGCATAAATTGACTACGAAATCCTACCATATAGCTTGGATAAAGTCTTTGTTAGTGCAATTAAGAACTTTGCTAATACTCAAGACTATTCTCATGAAGTGCATCTACTCAGAAGAGATCACATGGGAACATATGATTATGAAGTTCTCATTGTATCTACCTTGGTTAGATATAAAACCTAAATATTGAAGAAGATTCTCATGATATTTGGGAGCCTATTCCACGTCTTTATTTGATTGGAATCTAGTTCAATTCATTCCTAAACTATAGGATCACTTTTAGGTGAGCAAGGTTCAAATTCAAATTCAAAATATGAGCACAAATATACTCACTCCTGAGTCGCCTGTAGGGCCATGCCCATTACTAGGATATCAAGCTACATTTATGAACATAAATTGTGCTCACTTAATGAAGGCGTAGTCTTCTAGAATTCCGATGTATCATATCCGTAATATAGCATACACTTTGAACCATTACATTGTGTAAGTTCTTCTCTACATGTTGCTATAGTACAATCATGTACACATTGAACTTGTTTTGTATATTTCTCTATGCATGAGTATCCATTTGCTATATTTTCACTTGGGTTAGTTAGATGAGCATGTCAAGTATCCAGTATCAAGTTTCATCATCATTGGTGTAGTAGATCTTGAGGTATGAATCTTTGAAGCTCATTGTGTCTGAACATCTTCTTGTTTCCGAAAAGTCGGGTTGACTCATTAGACTTGTTAAATTCATTTCTTAGTGTATCGTGCAACTAAACTCATCAAATAACTTGATTTAGTCAGCTATACACTTCAATTCAATGTGTGAAAAATCTATCTAGTGACTTCATACGAGGTTGTGAGCTCTAAGCATAACATTGAGACCCTCTCATCCCAAAATAGAAGGTTTTCTTTACTCCTTACAAAGTAGAAGTTATCTGTTTTGACGCAAACATTTGGAAATGATGTTCCAAAGGGCTTGATGGATTATCATATATTCTTGGGAAGCTAAAGGGGTCTACTAAGCATCCATGGAGTTACTTTGGCTAGTGTATAGCAGGTTTGTTGCAACACCTACTCATCTCTAAACACATCCCATCACTTTCTTCATAGTGGTATCAAAGCAACTAAGCATCACGGGTGATGGATTCCCCTTATCCATTGACAAATTGTATCGAGGCAATCATTCATCATGGTCAATAAGAATGGAAGTTACCTACAAGGAAGGAACCTCTATGGTTACATATCTAGAGATGAGATGATGTCAATGCTCAAGAGAAAATGTCAACCAACACAAGAAGAAGAAGAGAGACTGAATGCATGGTCCTCAAAGGATGCTTTATCAAGGTCATACATTCTTAACTCTATTTCTAATTTTCTACTTCCACATGTTAGGAATTGCAAGACATCACAAGAGACATGGAATGCTCTTGAAGCATTCTTCTCATCAAGCACCAAGCCAAAGAAGAATTAGCTATGGATGGGGCTCACCACACTTAAGAAGTGCCACTACAACATATCGGGGGTATACCGAGGCCTTTATCGAGGAAAATGAACGGGTGAAATTTTGCCCCGACGTCGGTGTAAGGGTCGGTGTAGGCGTCGGAACCAAAGCGCCGGTATAAGTATCGGTATAAGCGCGAGTATAAGCCTCGGTATAAGCGTCGGTATAAGCGTCGGTATAAGCCATGGTATAAGCCATGGTATGCCCCTGGGCAAAATAGTCAGTATAAGCATCCGTATCTGCCTGGGGATACCGTCGCCTATACCGACGACCATATCTGCAAATTTTTTTTTGGCAGAGTATGTTGTCTCTTGCTACACCAACATTCCCATGCTGCTGTGTAGCAAAAGACAATACACTCTACCCAAGAAAAATCCGAGTACATGTGACATGTATGATAGGCAACAGAAACATGATTTGATAAAGCAAAACATACTGTCAAATACAGAAGACATGGGAGAAACCAATCATGAACCATGTACAAAGAAATGGGACAAATTGACATGATATTTATAAACAACCAGAACACATGTATATGTATGTATGCCTATGTATATACATGTGTATGTGTATATGTATTATGTGTGTATATTTGTATATGTGTAAATATTTGTATGAATTTTTAAAAACACCTAGACCTAAAACATGTGTATGTGTGTATTTTTGTGTATATATATGTGTATGTGAATATATATATATATATATATATATATATATATATATATATATATATATATATATATATATATATATATATATATATATATATATATATATATATATATATATATATATATATATATATATATATATATATATATATATATATATATATATATATATATATGTATGTGTGTGTGTGTGTGTGTATGTGTGTGTATGTGTGTGTATGCATATGTGTATCTATGTAAAAACCCTAAAACCCTAATCCTATCCAATAGCCTAGACATTGTATGGAAATTTTCTTTTTGGTGGAGCATCATATGCAATTTGGTCAACTCCTCAATAAAAGCATTGATGAAATGAACCCCTCTGTCCAAGATCAACTCTATTGGGAACCCAAAATGATTCATGATGTTGTTAGCCTGCAAAATCATATTTAACATATATGTAATACTAAAGAACTACCATAAATCAAGAAAGCAAAAGCAAATTTTTGTATTCATCTCTTTATTAGTGAGAATAGAAGTATAGTAGGTGCATGCAGCATTCTAGACATATCGTGCAGGCTATGTCATGTTCCTATCTATGTGGTGTACAATCTTTTTTGTTAAGGTTTTGGTGTAACTTTGTATGTATACCTTGGATTATGAAGATTGATAACAATTGTGGATCTAACTAAGATAATACATAATAAATTGAATTAAGAGTACATGTGCCATTTGTAGTTCTGGAATATCGAATGTGTAATTAAGTGAGATAACAAGTCTCTTTTTGTGTAGTTGATAATAGCAATGTATGCAAATAAGTTTATGATGAGCAGAGTGATTTCAAGAATAAGTGCGACTTTACTATTGCATTGATAAGAAAAATTAAGGGTTAGCATAGTAGCTTAGCCTTGCAAACAAAAAACTTCGACTACCTAGCTTAGTCGATAATAGCAATGTGTTGCAGACTGAAACTTGTAAGGAGATTAGTGCTATGGAGAGAGATTTGTGAAGGGATAATTGATCCATTGTCTGTTTGTGTATGCTAGGGTTGTGGTCTCACAACCAATACCCAAAGTATCACATGTTTATACTCAATTAGGAGCACCTAACATACCAAAGAGGGTAGTTACATAAAAAATTACCTCACATCAGTCTAAGGAAGAGAAGCATGTGATTGAAAAAACACTTGGAAACTCAAACCTTTTATGCCATCAGAGTCTTCCATAATGATTCGTGTCAAAATCAAAGTCTTGTTATCACCATAATAGATACCACCAAATTTGTAGAGGAACGAAGTTGTTTGGAGCATTTTTTTTAATCTAAAAACTTTAGAGGTTCACCATGTTAAATCTTTTTGGGAATTTTGTGGATCGATAATTCTCTACCCCTAAGTCGAGTACCTCGGTTGATATTTTGGACATGGCTTCAAGATGAGAATGAGCAAGGAAGTAGAATCATCCCTTAAGGAGTAATAGACACTAAATTTGGGAGATTCTTGAGCGATGACCATGATTTCCATGTGAGAACTTTCAAATATCATTATAATGTCCTTGAAGAATCAAGAAAAATCATAACCAACATAGGATACAAGGCCCATGTTTTTTAGCCCCCTTTAGTTAATGAAGCAAGCCATTGGCTTATTGAGTTTGGGTTTCATCATTCCACTACATATGATATACTAAGAAGCTTTCTTACATCGATTTTGAAATACCAGTGTTATTGCCAAATTCTTTAATTTTCTATAGAACAATAGACAAAAACCATAACAAATGGTGCAAGGGCATAACTTCTATAACTCATTTACGACAAATTTTGGAGGACAACACTCTACCAAAAGATGTAACCACCTAGTGGTTGATCAGTGGCCATTAAAGCAACTTTATTTTACTAAGTGTATAAATCTAGGGCATATACTAAAAAATTGCATGCATAATCAAATATAATGTGCCATATCTCAAAGTAATGACCACTCTCTTACCACCTACATGTATAATTCAAATTAGGTGCTTTAGAATTGTAGAACTATAAATCTTGTAATTCAAGAGGTTGGTGATCCAGATCCTAGCCACTTGGAGTCTCCACTATGGGCATTTTGGACAACATTCAAGATAAGTACAGGAAATGAAATCATTTAGACTCACATATTAGCTAGAAGCAGTTGTGCCTATGGAATTTATAGTTCCTAGCCTTAGAATTGCTGCTCATTATAGCCTATCAGGAGAACAGGCAAAGAAGGAGAGGTGCCAAGAGCTATTGTGACTACAAGAGGATAGAAGGTTAACTACATACACTGCATAAGTTATCCAAAGAAGGTTTTATACATGGATGGAAAAATAGTTAAAGCATAAGAAATTCAAAGAAGCATATTTGGTATTACTTTATAACAACAAGCTAGGAGAGCAAGCTAGTAAATTGAAACTCATATATACTGGTATGTTTCAAATAGCTCAATGGATCAGTCAACCAACCTATAATTTATGTGATCATGAGTGTAGAATAATTTGGGCACCTATCAATGGCTTTAAACTTAAATTGTTTCATTATAATCAAAGTGCATCTAAGGAAAACATGTAGAAAGTTTTTGCTTAGTTACATCTATTGATATCGTGGTTAATGATAATGCTTTATACTTCTTTGTTTACCCACATATTTTTGGAGGAAACTAACATGCATTTATGGAAGCTGTTGAGAGCAAGGGAATTGACTTCTATTAGAATGTGGTATGAGTGCATACAATTGACCTTTTCAGTTATTTGTTTACTCCACAATTAAGCTAGAAATCCAATTCAATGTCAATTCTCAAGATATTTGCTTCAATACAATATGACCCAAGCACACAACAAGAGAAGAGTACAAGAGTAGAACATCCAATAATGGAAATGATTGAATTTGGAATGAGTATGCAAATGCTAAGTTATACTCAGTGGATATTATTAGATTATTTTATAATAAAATCAATTGATTTGAAAATTTGTGCGCATAAAGAATATTTTACAAATGCAATACGCATATGTTCAAATATCTTAGTTCATGCCAAACTCAATAGTTGTGTCTTATCTTTTGTGTTTGAGCAACCTAGGAGGAATCCAGGCCACTACTATTTGATATTTGCTACATGGAAAGGAAACATCTACCATCATAGATGCAATTACTTGATGGTGATTCCCCACTGCTTATGATTTCTTGTGTGCACAAGAGTAATAAGAATAGGAGAGGACAGAGAGTAGCCACAAAAAGGTCCAAAATGCATATTGGGATTCTAGACTTAGACGAAACAGACAAAGAGGAAGATGAACTCACATTAAATAGGGAGTAGCTATAGGGAGGAAATATGTTAGAGTACACCTTCAATGATTTTTAGGGGCAGCTTCCCATGGACCACTTATAAATTTTTGGATGGATGTAAAATGCAAGATTATTTGACTTTGTTCATTTTAATATATGTCGAGGAAAAATTACATGATATTCTGGGGACTAAACTAGGCATTGACATAGAACATTCTACAGTTTTATATAGTAGGATCCGCTATGAATTCTACCGAAAGGAAAATCTCAAGGATCAATCAACTAAAATTGGAACTTACCTTAATGCTATGCTTTTATATGCAAAAAAATCAGACTCTTATGCTACAATTGAATAAATTAATATCAAAGGTTGGAATAGTGTCAACTACATACAGTACATTGATTTTGGTGGGGTCAAAATTGAAGTACATTGATTTTGGTGGGGTCAAAATTGAAGATCTTAGTTCATTCAAGAATATAGTTGTCATATAAGTTTGTAGTACCCTTGAGCTCGGTAGCTAGGAAAGGTTCATAGACTAGAGCCAACATATATATCAAAATGAAGAGAAAGTAAAAAGGGATTCGTATGAACTAATCACATCCATACAATCAACAAAATCTAACAGGAGTGCATTGACATACCTCAGAGAAGAGGTAATATTGATTAGGCTTTCCAAATGACTCAAGGGTATTAGATGAGAAACAAATGACAATTTATATGTTGAAAAAGTAGCAAGAAACAAAAAATTATGAATCTCAAATGGCTAAATTGAAGAATGAACCGTATGAAGGCAAGTGTTGGGAATTGCATCAATGCCTATAGGGGTTGCAAAATGTACCACCTTTCATCATCCACCTGCCATGCAGTCAAACTCAGACCAAGGAACCTCCATACAAAAAGCAACCTCTTTTGTCTAAAGGTAGAGTTGTTGAAGTGCATGACATGCATGAAATCCAAGAAGCACAAGGAGAACAATCAGGCTATGTCACTCTATCAGAGGTTGATACATCCATGCAACATATACAAGGGCTGATTTTTGAACCCTTTGATTTCCTTGTGAATGATTGATTGCGGACTTCCAATATAGTGATTCACAATCCGGCTCCCAACAACATGAATGATCAAGCTCTCCAAACACTCAAACTAAACAAGGCAAGCAAACTGATGAAAAAGAAGAGGTAGATCACCTCCCTTATACTGAGGTGTTTCATGAACTCCAAGGGAGGATGGATGCAAGGAATCCACAACCCTAACTTTGATGCCATCCTTGTTTCCAATCTAGAAACCCTATACAAATTTACTCATCTATATGAAGTATCTTGCTTAATCTACCAACACCAACAAATACCACCCGTGCATTTTAGCCCTAGAATCCATCCACTTGCCTCAAGCAAGGCACCACTCTTCATCTACATGTCTCGCTATGTGACTCTAGATGATCCCCCACCACCACCAACAATCCCCTTGAATATTTCAACACTCAGCACACCCTCTTCATTTCGAGTGACCTATGATGAATTAGCAAGAGATTTCCATAATTTTGTGATGAGTAACTATCTATATCCACAAGTATGTTTCCCAAAAATCTATTTGATGCATTTTATGCCACTAACACCATATCCTCTCCACACATTCCCTGTCTCCACACTTTTGATGATGTGTTGACATTGCCATCATCACACATGACTATACACACAATATTGACAATGATTTCAACTAAAACCCTAACCAAAATATTGATGGACACATCCCCCTAGCAAAAGCATTCCCTTTCCCTCCTCCCCACCCCCTCCATGACTATCTCCACCTCCCCTATCATATGATGCCACACCATCCATATCACTCCCATTAATGTTATGCTTCCACATCATCATCATCCTCATCAATCTTATTTTTATATCAACCTCATCGAGCATGGGACAATACCTTTAATAAGATTTTCACCATGCTTATGCATGTTAGAGAGGGATACCAATCATTAGGTAGGCTCAATAATACATGACATGAGAAGATGATCATGTTGTAGTCCCAAGTAAATTCATTGCTCCTAGAGAATGCCTCATTGAATGATAAGCCTCCACGACCTTGAAAGAGGCTCGTATGGCCCTGGAGACGCAATTAGAAGATCCAAACCAAGAACTAGATCCAAAAAGTTGAAGAAGACCTAAGCGTGACCATGGAAAGTAGTGCCAAGTTATTGAGGAACATGTCTATTGAAGCGACTCTTCACCACTACAAATGAAGAGAACACTAGACTACATAAACAAATTAGAGAGAAAATGGAAGCCCTCTTGGAACCCTTTGCTATGCACATGGACCCATCTTGATTTCAAGTGATCCCCTCATAATAGATGCAAATCATACTTGAAGACTACATGATATTGTTAGAAGCCCAAAAAGCCTAGATTGAAGAATTGAACATCCTCAAGGCAACCCCTAGAGTCCCTCCAACAACTACTATGATGGAACTTCCCATCACACTCTTAGAGGAAGTAGAGAAGTTATTGTGATAAATTAGCAAAGATTTTGACAAAGGTCAATGAATATGAACTCACACTGACACTAACACCCAAAATGACTAGATACATGATCATATACACCTATTTGGAAAGAAGTGGAACCTTTCCCACCAATCCTCAAAATTGAAGGTGACGAATATGAAGCTCAATTGTCAATGTAGGATGTGTGTCACCAAAATGACTAGATAGACGATCATACACACCTATTTGCAAAGAAGTGGAAGCTTTTCCACCAATCCTCTACATTGAAGGTGATGAATATGAAGCTCAATTGTCAATGTAGGCTGTGTCATAGGAAGGTCAGGATACATTTGAATTCCAATGCCGAGTAGCGAAAGGAACAAGGATGGACCCATTAAGCTAGGGTGGATGCATATTAAACTACAATGGAAATGATGGAAGATCGTGTACTTGAGTCCAAATACATCCAAGACCTCTCAACTCGATGTACTGTTTGTACTTATGAGATTCATTATAAAGCCTACTTCATGTTGTTGGAATAATATTACCAGAAAATTGCTAAAATTATGAGGCATCGTCCAACATTCACAACAGAGTTCCTCTCGGATGATTTGCCTCCCTCAATAAAAAGAGGTACCATCATTCAATCAAGTTAAAAAAGTGCCTTATTGCAACAATATCTATAGATGATGCACACATGGAGTCATATCCTGCTGCACATAATTTATAATCCATGTTTTTCCCCTATCCCTCATCACCGACACTAGAAGTCATTCATTAGCAAAGTCTAGAACAACAAAGCAGTGTGTTAATTAGCTTAACTATCTATTTATTACTAGACTCTGCAACGAAACTTTAAAATTTTGGGAAGATCCTGTAGATGACATTCCTGGTGTTGTTTATCAGATGATGCTAAGCATATTTGATATGGTGCGAGTTGCACTAACTATCTTCAAGAAGGTTTGTTGTCCTCATGTGCATGCCCTAGGTTTCGAGTACATAAATCATGATCTTGTCTACGATCTAAGTAAGACCCCAAGCCAATAAAAGCTCTATGCATGGCACTACATAATACAGATGGACATTTCAAGATGCCTTTACCATGGGGTTTTAAGGATAATCATTCAGAGTTGAAGATAGACTTCAAGAAGACATAGGGGAAGAGGAAGCACCCTATTGTTTTTCATCACACCATAAAGCCCAAAATAATGTTTTTTATCATTAAATTTCGTAATTAAAACCCATTTTCGTAACCTGTAGCTCCAATTTTTCCGAAGTGAGGAGTCCCCAAGAGACTAGCCCAAGAACCTTGTTTCTAAGTATGCATATCACTATATGTGAAACCAATAAAAATAGTAAAAAAACTATAATATTGTTTGTACGCTCATTTCAAGAGGTCAGATAGTGTGCGAGACTAAATGAGTTGAGATATTTTTGTAATCTTGGTATAATCTAGTGCAATCTTCCATTGTTCCACTCTTATGTGCTCTTCTTTGTGTGTGCATGTGCATATGTTGGATTCTCTTGCTCTTGGTGTGTACACTCTCATCCATTGCATGCTCATGATCATCATATCCCCCTATCTCCTTGGCTAATAATTTAAGATGGGGATATTTCTTGATCTTGGTGCGTTTGCCATTTTCTTTGAAATGGAAGTTCCACCGAAGCCTACTCCTCCGAGCTCTAACTTTAAAAGAACAACTGTGGGCATACTACATGTGGGACCCCCATTATCCCATAGAGCAAGAGTTAGACAAGAGATTACAATAGCCCGAAGGCTTCACAACTGGTTAAACTACCCAAAGGCTACAGCTGGGTTAACTACCGAAGACATTTACATGTCCTACCTGTGAAAAGGGATGAACTCTCGCGCCTGCCTCAAGAGGCGAAAGACTCAGCCAATCGACCCACTTCAGAAAACAAAAGACTCAATCAATCGACCCGCCTCAAGAGGCGAGAGACTCAACCAATCAACCCAATGGTTACAGACTATGTTTGCCATTTTCTTACTTCGAGATTCTCAACAATTATTATTCTGGTTATGCTTATATTTTTTGAAAGCACCCTCCCCCCCCGGCCTTTTATAGCCAGCATAGGTGATGGTTATAGTCATGCCTATGTTTTCGCAGGCTATGTGATGTTATTCATAATCTAGTTCCATCGGTTGCATACCTGCAGTCCATAGGATCAGAGCTTCATCTCAAAGACGTCCTCCGCTCGTCAACCTCTTCTCTCAGGAACAGCCTCGGCGACAATGAGGCGCCATAACCAGGATCTTACGACTTCCACAGGCGCGCATGCTTTCGGTCCTCTGTAGCATGTACGAACAAGCTCTTCTCTCAAGCGTTTAAGCAGCGTATGGTTTTCTTCGTCCGTTTCGCCATCCTTGCTATACTCCGTTTCCCATCATCTCATAGCTGTATCAGCAGGGACTTAGAGCGCGAGCTCCTCTAGTCTGGAAGAACCTCCTCCGGACTTCTCAAACAGGCTGTCCCTCCGTGGGAAACAACGTCCCTCAGATCCGCTTTCCTCCTCTTCTCCCTCGACCATGATGTCCTTACTGATCCTGACAGAACTTTGGGAGCTGTCAGCTGTGTCGTCGATTGCGCCGCCTTCAGAATTGTCTTTTTCTGTCCTTTATCGTCTTCCGCGCTGTTGACAATGGACAGCTCTCCCCAATCTGCGTCGTTATTGCAGCTGCAGCCATGGTGACCTATCCATCCACGTTCCCATCCACGCTGCTGCGCGTGATTGATGACTTCAAAACATCTTCGATCTTCCAGCTGTGTCCTCTGTATCTGTCCAACGAGAGCAAAACACGTACTTGAGCTGTAGAGACATATAACATGGACTTTTGTCGTGCATAGATATACGTAGGAAAGAGGAGTCCACGTCCTTTAGTTCAAGTGGTTGGGCTTCGGTCTTTTAAGGTGGAGTTCATATTTCAATCTCTAAGTTGAACATATAATAGTTTTAGTTAGTTTAAACTAGTTGAAATTAGTTGTAATCTTGTCTAACCCTTGTTTTTTGGGATAGAGAGATTTCGCGGATACAATGCTCATTCACTTGTACAATTGTTCTTTCAAAAGTTAAAGCTCGATGGAGTAGACACTTGCCGAACCTCCATTTAAAAAGAAAAAAGAGGAGTTCGACAACTAAAAGAGGAGTCCCACAACTAAGAATTCAAATGACTCTCGATCATCACAAGACTGGCTCGATTGTACTTAGATCACATTAGTTCTCTCCATTTGGAAGGTTGTTGAATCCCACGATATGAGACAAGGTGAGAATAAGGGCTTCTTTCATGAGACCTAAATGATCAAGAGAAATTCTTTCAAAGCTCATATAATAAAGCGGTCTTCCTTTGATGAGTTTTCCCATGGTGCAAAAGATGCTTCAAAGAGAAAAAAGAAATTGAGCATTTCTTTTTCTCTTGCCTTACGAATGTCAAATCGTGGAAGGGAGCTCACAGAATCCTCAAGCCGGAACATCCGATCAACTAGAAGGAAGCTCTCTTAGCTTAGGCAATTGAGTCCTCTATTGCCTTCTTAAATTTGATAAGATGGAAGGTGTTATGGAAAATTTGGCGGGAAAGATGTGCAATAAACTTTCGAGAGACTTCAAAGAATGGTGCATAAAGAAGTCTCCAGACCACTTAGGTACAAGAATTAGCAATCAAAAGAATAGTGGTCCATTTATACACAAGAGGGTGTTTGCATTTTATGACAACAAGCTCAAAAGAAAATGGATCCCTCTTGAAGAGCATGAAAGACTTCTTAGCCTCCTTCATACCTCTCCTTAACTTCCTTTTACACATTTTTTCTATAATCGTCAATGAAGCTTGGTGTAGTGGCAGCACACTTGTCTCCCTATTAATATGTCAAGGAACAAGTCTCACTCGTAAGACACCGAATGAGCCTCATTCTGTAATTTTGTGGGTTCAAAACATTCGATTTTCTTAAATAATGATGATGACGATGATCATAATAATAAAAAAAATAAAAATAACAAAAATGTATCAAAGTTATGCATCCAAAAGACAAGATTATTGGCACGAGAGGCTTCAAATATGGTATCTTCTTGAAGATTACATTTTTGTATAACATTACCTCCCAATTTTAGCTTTCAAAGCATTCTTGGTTGTCCAAATGCCTTGTTGAAGGGTGGGAAAAATTAAGCATCCTTCTTTGAATGACTTAGATAACTCCTCGCACAGGAAAATTTGTAAATCCATTGTTTGAAGATTGATTCTACTAAATGTCTTGTATTAAGTTTTCTCTACGAAGATAAACATGAGTCAAGGGATTTGTCATCCTAATGTGTATTGAAGCAATTTGAAGAAGAGGAAAGCGTTGTCACAATTGCGCTTTCCTCTTTTCTCTCTGAAGGCCTTGAATTTACAAATTCATTTTGACTATAGCAAGCACACAAATGATAGTATGTGGTGATATCTTGTGGTCCCGTAGGGATAGAAAATATCATGAAGATTATCTCAGCTCCTAGTAATACTGATAAGAATTGAGACCTATAATAACAATGTTTTGATTTGTATTACTGATATTATAAGGAACTTTTTCAACATCCACCAAGCTTTCTAGATTCTTGTGGATGTTCCCTGCATGTGAGGTGAAAAAGGTAGTATCTGAAAGACTCAATCAATTCTAGAATTTGTTGTCATTGAAGCTGAATTTGTCACTATTTCATCTTATAAGGGATCTTAAACATCCTTGATCTCAATATGAGTCTCCATCATTTTTATAACTTTCTTGCCAATTACTAAATTTTGGGGACAATAGATTTCGAATGGGGCAAATACCATCATTAGAATAACCTCTTGTGTAGGTAGAGAACCATGCAATTCAGCTATTGGCCATGTTCTTTTATAAATTTCCCTAAAACATGCAACCACAATCAGATGATAACCAAAGTTTGCATGAATAAATAAGATTCTTGGCTTAGTTTACTTTACCTTCCATAGATAGAGAATTAAGGTTTACTTTGGAAAGCTACTCTGAAGCTTTTCTTGATCCATGTAACCTAAGGATTGTGGAAGGAGATGGTGGATAGATTCTAGAAATGAAGCACTGCTGCAAATCCTTGCTTCATACTAGCCAAAAACAAGTATATGTAGGAGATAGTGGATAGATTCTAGAGATGAAGTGGTGCTACAAAACCCTGCTTCACACCAGCCAAGAACAAGTTGTGGATAGTGTAGTAGGCCCCTTGAGCTCCCTATCGATCACAAATATTCACATATGTGCTATGGGGCATGATCCTCTAATCAATGCCAATCAAAACAAATAAGCAGAAAATTGAACCAAGATCATAGACTTGCTATTTTGGTCTCTGCAAATGTTCAATAAAGTGATCAGTGCTCTCAACCTGCTAGCGATTGGCTAAGTTACTTTTGGGAGTATCTACTTAACTTAGATAGCTACCCATCATGATTTATTTCAATAAAAAGATGGACTACACACCGAGAACGATGCTTAGAAAGTTAAAAGAATTGCCCAACATTTTAGGGTACATCAATGTGCAAACTAGAGATCAAGGATACAAAGATATCTCACAATTAGAAAAACGAATAGCAATGAACTTTGTAGCTATGAAGTAGACAATATGGTGATTCCATGGCACTTTAAATCACAATAATGATCAACCATGCACTCGGGACAAGTTCTGAGAAGTTCATTTTTCTGAGATGGTTATAGTAGAGAAGTGAAGTAGAGAAGTAATCAATGTATATGTATTAGATCACATAGAAATACAATGACAAAGGCAATGTTCAATTGCACAATGTGAGGGTAGTGAAGGAACTATGGAATGAGCTCACTAATCACAAAGAATCCCTCTCAAAATGATCTCCTAATCAGGCTCACCACGCAAAACTTTTTTATCCTCTTTTATGGTTGAAATTGGAGCCAAGCTTTGAATTCAAATTCAAATTCTCAACCTAAAGTGAGTCCTAAACTATAGGATTTATTCTCTCACCAATCATCTACCAAGTAACTCGAGATTAGATTCCTCTTAACTCCTCGTGACAGTAGTGCAATAAACATAGGTACTTTTATAAGGATAAAAAGTACGTGCCTTTTACAAGAGGATAGTCATATGTGACTATATGTGATACATGCTAATTGTTCAAGTATGTAGGCATGGACTCTTTTGTACCAACAGCTCCCCCTCAAGCCTATCATGCTTGATCTTTCAATCTTCCTTGATTTCCTACAATCCTGTCATCATCTTGAACCTGTTCATCTTAGTTCCATCCAAAGATTTTTTGAGCATATGTGCACATTGCAATTGAGTTGATACATAGGACAATACGATGTCCTTGCTAAGTAATTTCTCTCTTAAATAATGATAGTGCACTTCAATGTGCTTAGTCCTTGCATAATATACAGGATTAGCAGCCAAATAAAGTGAACTAGTGTTATCTCCAAAAATCATTGAAGTATAAGAATATAACCCCAAATCTGTGGAGTAGTTTGAGCCACATAGTCCCTTGTGTTGCATTTGCTAAGCCTCTACATTCTGCCTCTATAGATGACAATGACACACTTGGTTGCTTCTTTGATGACCATGATATTAGCTTTGAACCTACAAAAGATAAGTAGCCAAAAGTGCTCCTCCTATCATCCTTGGAGCCAGTCCAATCTACATCAAAACACATCTTGATATCCAAATCAAAAGTGAATGGATAAAATAGCCCTTCATTTGTGGTACCTTTCAAATATTTTAAGATCCTTTTGGCAACTTCCAAGTGAGGTTTTCTTGGTGTATACATAAACTAGCTTAATGTACTTACTCCATAACATATGTGCACTCTTGTTAGGGTTGCATAATTGAGACTCCCAATAAGCTTTTGGTAACTTATAATATCTTCAAGAAGTTCTCCATCATGAGCATTAAGTTTGTGATTAAGTTCCATGGGTGTACTTGCGATTTTAGTGTTCTCCATTTTGAATTTAACCAACATATCATGTGTGTACTTCCTCTAAGTAATAAAGACACCAAAATCTATGTATACAAGTTCTAATCTAAGAAAGTATGTTAACAAACCAAGGTCACTGATCTTAAACTCTTCCATCATCTGAGATTTGATTTGATTGATGCGATTGGCATTGTTCCCTGTAATGATAATGTCATCCACATAAACACATAAGTAAATAACTTCTAAGTTAGTCTTCTTTATGAACAAAGAATAATATGCTTTGCTAGTAACAAAACCTTGATCTTGCAAATATGTGACAAGCCTATGGTTCCAAGCTCTAGGAGCTTGCTTTAAACCATAGAGTTCTTTTGTTAGCTTGCATACATAACCTGGTTTGTCCTTGTCTTCATATCCTGGTGGTTGAGCCATGTAAACTTTTTCTGAGATCCATCCATTTATGAATGCATTCTTAACATCTAACTGATATAGGTTCCAATTCTTTGAAGCAGCAACACTTACCAAAACCCTGATGGTTGGCATCTTAGCCACACGTGAAGAAGTGTCCCACTCCATGGCTTAGAGAAAAACCATTTGCCACTAGCCTTGCTTTGTACTTATTTATAGAACCATCTGAAATCTTCTTGATTTTATATATCCACCTCGATCCTATTACCTTCATACTTGGCTTCTTGGGAACCAAATCCCAAGTGTTGTTTTCCTGAAGTGCTTCAATCTATTTTTGCATGGCTTCTCTCCATTCTTCTTTCTCATTGGCCTCTTAAAATGAAGAAGGTTCTTATGTCATAGAGTCTTTAGTTATGCACATAGAATGCTTGGTGACTAGTGATATGCCATAGCCATACCTTATGTGTTTTTTACTCTCCCTTTGAGATCTTTTGAGTGCTTGATTGGAAGACTCTAGAATGTCTTCCAATTGCTTGAACTTGGTCTTGCCCTTTGACTTCCAAGCCTTGAAGTCAATGTGCTCTTCATCCTCTCAATTGACATCTTCTGTTATTTGTTGATCTTCTTGAGTGAGAGTTGGAAAATCACTTTCCAAGTCATAAGGTAACTTGATCTTCCTAGAATCATCTTCAAACCATGAATTATTTTCATCAAACACCACATGCCTACTAACTGTAAATACTTTGCTAGTGGGATTGTACAACCTATGTCCCTTGTGGTTTTGGTCATAACCAATGAATATACACTTTTCAACTTTTGGATCAAGATTCCTTCTAATATGTGAGGGTATATGTCCATAAGCAATGCACCCAAAGATTTTACAATAATCGAATGAGGGTCTCCTACCATTCCATGCCTCATAGGGTGTCATTCCATCCAAGAATTTGGATGGGAGCCTCCTAATCAAGTATGTGGCTATGGAAACAGCCTCTGCCCATAAGTAATTTGGCAGTTTCTTCTCATTCAACATTGATCTTGTAGCCTCTACTATCAGTCTATTCCTCCTCTCTACCACTCCATTTAGATCAGGAGTGTATCTTGTTGTGACTTATATTTTGATAACTCTGTCCTGTAAGAATGAGTCAAATTCATGTGAGAAATACTCACCACCTCCATCAGATATGATCCTCTTCAAGCTTCTACCTATTTGGTTCTCAACCAATGCTAATTACTTTCTGAAACAAGTAAAGATTTCATCTTTCTATTTCATAAAGTAAAGAATTGTCTATCTACTATATTCATCTATGAATGAAAACATAGTATCTTGATCCTGAGATTGATGGCTCTCTGCTAGGACCCCACACATCTGTGTGCACAAGCTCCAAGTAGTCTTCATACATATATCCTTTCCTGTTGAATGCTTGTTTGTGAGATTTGCCAAATTGGCATGCTCCACATTTGTATATCATGTGCTGCTTGGATACATTTAGAAGGCCAAGCAATATAGTCTTATCCCTACATATTTGCTTTAGTGTTCTTTCACGTATATGACCTAGCCTTTTATGCCATATCTCGAGTTTAGATAAGGTTTGATCTTTGTGGTTGAAGAGTGCAATGTTTCTGGTATGTTCAACTTCAAATGTAAAGAGTCTACCAAATTTCTCACGTTTTGCAATCCTCTTGAACGCTTGTTGAGGGTCTTCCACATATGCTCCATGCCTTGTGAATCTGACCTATACGCCTTTCTCAATAATCTATCCAACCCTTATTAGAATTTCTGTTATGGTTGGCACATATAGAACCTTACTCAAAAGGTTCATGTTACCACCGAAGCCTTGACATTTCCAATTTTCTTAATAGAATGCCTAGTGTCATTACCTATCTGCACTTCATGCTTCCCTTTAGGTTCTTCAAAATCAGATAGCAATGCTACATTTCCAGCCACATGATTGGAACAACCTAGAATTAATATAGAAAAGATGCTCATCAACTTTACCTTGCTTGGATGTCATGTTCATGATCAGTAATGAATCTTCTACCTCTAAAGCCTCCATGATAATTTTTGTTGTAGCCTTGGTTGTAGTTGTGATGATAATTGCTTCCTCCATTGTTGAACCTACATCAGGATTGTCCATAGCCTCCTCTATGGAAGCCTCTTCCTCTCTAATTCGTTGTGCTCTTGAAACATTCTTCTATGGTGTGATTGGTTAGGCCACACATATTGCAAGGTGAAGTGTTTTAAGATCTCCACCTGCCTTGTTTTCCTCCTCTGCCCCTTCCTCTAGTGCCTCTTCCTCTACCTGTGAAGTTCACTTGAGAGGTACTAGCCTCTTCCTCATTCTTTTTACCTTTGCCTTTATCCTTACTTTTATTTCTATCTATATAAAGGGCTGAAGATTGGTTACCTCTAGAGTTATCTCCATTCTTGTTGAGCTTTGTCTCATGTGTGAAGAGTTGCCCCATCAATGTGTTGAGGTCAGGTATTTGCATATCCATATAAGGGTTCATTGTTGTGGTGAAGGACTCCCACTTATCATCAGCTTTGATGCCATTTATGATCTGCATTACTATCTGCTCCTCTTCTATCTCTTCTCCAATGCTTGCAAGCTGGTCAGCCACATCCTTCATCTTGGTTACATAGTCATCTACACTTTGCTTTGGTTGTATTTTTAAGGTCGTAAACTCCATCCATAGCTGGTCCTTCCTAGCCCTTCTATTTGATGAGAAGTATAAAGAAAGTACTTCCCAAGTCTTTTGGGAGGTCTTGCAATTCCTAATGTGAGGTAATATGAAATCAGATACTGAGTTAAGTATATAAGACTTAACAAGATCATCCTTTGCACACCATGTAGTTAGCCTTTCTTGCTCTTCCCTTGTAAGTTGATGTTTGCTTCTCAATACTGGAATTTCTTCATCTCTTGAGATATATGCATATAAGCTTCTTCCTTGGAAGTAGGCTTGCATCCTTATTGACCATGCTGAATAGTTTCTCTTGTCCAATTTGTCAATGAATGATGGAAATCAATCTCCCATCTTGCTTGGATGTTGCTATGATACCATTGTAGGAGAGATAGTGGATAGATTCTAGAGATGAAGTGGTGCTGGAAAACCCTGCTTCACACCATCCAAGAACAAGTTGTGGATAGTTTAGTAGGCCCCTTAACCTTCTTATTGATCACAAATAGTCACATATGTGCTATTGAGCATGATCCTCTAATCAATGGATCAAAACTGATAAGTAGAAAGGTGAACCAAGATCATAGACTTGCTATTTTGGTCTCTGCATATGTTCAATAAAGTGATCAATGCTCTCAACCTACTATCAAATGGCTAAATTCCTTTTGGGAGTATCTACTTAATATAGATAGCTACCAATCATGAGTTATTTCAATCAAAAAGATGGACTACACAGTGAGAATGATGCTTGCCAAGTTAGAAGACTTGCCCAACACTTTCGGGGTACATCAGTGTGCAAACTATAGACCAAGGATATGAAGATATCTCACGATTAGAAAAAGCAATAGGAATGAAACTTTTGTAACTATGAACTAGATAGTACGCTGATTCTATAGCATGTTAAATCACAAGAAATGGTCAATCGTGCACTGAGAACAAGCTCTAAGAAGTTCACTATTCTAAGATGGTTATAGCAGAGAAGTGTAGAGAAGTAATCAATGTATATGTATTAGATCACATAGAAATACAATGACATTGGCAATGTTCAATTGCACACTGTGAGGGTAGTGAAGGAGCTATGGAATGAGCTCACTAATCATAAATAATCCCTCTCAAAATGATCTCCTAATTGGGCTCACCATGTGAACATTTTTTATCCTCTTTTATAGTTGAAGTTGGAGCCAAGCTTTGAATTCAAATTCAAATTCTCACCATAAAGTGAGTCCTAAACTATATGATTATTCTCTCATCAATAATCTACCAAGTAACTCGAGATTTGATTCCTCCTAACTCCTCATGAGATTATTGCAATAAATATAGTCACTTTTACAAGGATAAAAGATAAGTGACTTTTACAAGAGAATAGTCATATGTGACTAAATGTGATACATGCTAATTGTTCAAGTATGTAGTCTTAGAGTCTTTTGTACCAAAAGTATAGGAGTGTGAAGTAGACCCCTTGAGCTTCCAAGGATTCTCTAATAGTCACCTAAGTGCTTTGGAGTATGATCCTCTAATCAATGGATCAAAACAAATGAGTAAGATATTCAACTATGAGCTAAAACTTGCTATTTTGGTCTATACACATGCTCAACAAAATGAACAATGCTCTCAACCTGCTAGCAATTGATGAAATTCCTTTTGGGAGTATCTAATTGACTTAGATAGCTACCCATTACAAGTTATTTCACTTGAAATGATCAAATGTACTCAGAGAATTATGCTTAGCAAGTTAAATGACCATCCTAACATTTTCGATCTTCTAGAGTATGTAGACGAGTGACTAGAATTTCAAAGATATCTGAAGATTCACTAAACCAATGACAATGAAACTTTGTAGCTACAAAATAGAGAGTATGAAGAATCTATATCACTTTAAATCACATCAGATGATGAAGTATGCACAGAGAACCAAGTTGAGAAGTTCACTATTTTGAGATGATCATGAGAGAGAGAGTGAGATATGATCAATATATATGTATTAAATCACATAGAGTTACAAGGAAATTGGCAATATGTAATTGCACAATGTGAGGGTAATGAAGGAGCTATAGGATGAGCTCACTAAGCACTATAGATCCCTTTCATGCATGATTTTCGAAGCCGCTCACATGTAACCACTATTTTGACATAATCAAAAATTCCTATAAGTACATGCACTCTGTGGACTTTCAAAATAGAGTGCATGGGGGGAGATTGCACCCAATACTACGTTCTATCTCATCTCTTGGCGTGTCTATTTTTCTGTGTGTTTTGTATATCTGTAACCTCTGTGTGCATGTGAGCAAGATCCTGACAACAACGAGAGATGCCAAGAGCTATTACAACTACAAGAGGATAGAATAATAGCGATATACACTACATAAGTTATCGAGAGAGGTGTTAGACATGGCTAGAAAGAGTTTTAAAGCATAAGCAATTTAAAGAAGGTGATTGGATATTGCTTTAAAATAAAAAGCTAGGAGAGTGAGCGGTGAAATTGAAGCTCATATATATTGGTCTATTTAAAATAGCTCAATGGATCCATTAGTCAACCTATAAATTATGTGATTATTATGATAGAATAATCGGAGCACATATCAATGGATTTAAACTTAAATTGTTTCATCATAATCAAACTGCATCTAAGGAAAACATGGAGAAAGTTTTTGCTTAGTTGCATGTATTGATATTATGGTTAATGGTAATACTTTATACTATTTTGGTTACCCACATATTCTTGGAGGCAACTAACATGCATCTATGGAAGTTACTGAGAGCATGGGAATTAATTACTATTAGAATGTGGTATGACTGCATACAATTGACCTTTTTAGTTATTGATTTACTCCCCACATTGGTCTCTACATATTTTCTTTAAGGTTCTTTCACAACATGCCCTAATCTCTAATGCCTAATTTCAAGCTCTGATAGTGTTTGATCTTTGTAACTATAAAGTGCAATATTCCTTGTATCTTCAAGTTCAAAAGTAAATAATCTACCTATATTTTCTCCTTTGGCAATTCTCTTGAATCCATGTTCGGGATCCTCCACAAATGCTCCATATTGGTTGAATCTAACCTGCAAACCCTTTTCCACAATCTTTCCAACACTCATTAAATTCTTGGTAATTGTAGGTACATATAGAACCCTGCTCAACAAATTTCTATTGTTGTTGAAGTGCATGACATGCATGAAATCCAAGAAGCACAAGGAACAATCAAGCTATGTCACTCTGTGAGTGGTTGATACATCCATGCAACATGCAGAGGGGTTGATGTTTGAGCCCTTTGATTTCCTTATGAATGATCAGTTCCGGACTTCCAATATAGTAAAATCCAGCTCCCAACAACATGAACGATCGAGATGCCCAAAAACACAAACTAAACAAGGCAAGAAAAATGATGAAGAACAAGAGCTGGATCACCTCCCTTATAATGAGGTGGTTCATAGGCTCCAAGAGAGGATGGATGCAAGGAATCCACAACCCTAACTTTGATGCCATCCTTGTGTCCAATCTAGAAACCTTATGCAAATTCACTCATGTATATGAAGTATCTTGTTTAATCTAGTGACACCAACAACTACAACCCATGCATTTCAGCCCTAGACTCCATCCACTTGCCCCAAGCAAGGCACCACTCTTCATCTACATGTCTCCCTATACGACTCTAGATGATCCATTCTTTGTGTACATGTACCACCACCACCGATCCCTGTTGAATATTTCAACACTCACCACACCCTCTTCATTTCCAATGACCTCTAAAGAATTAGCAAGAGATCTCCAACAATGTTTTGATGACCAAATATCTATATCCACAAGTATGTTTCCTAAAAATCTCTTCAATGAATTTTATGCCATGAACACCATACCTTCCCCACACATCCCCTTTCTCCACACTTATGATCATGCATTAGCATTGCCCTCACCACACACCATTATACACACAATATTCACAATCATTGCAACTAGGCCCTTGACAAAACTATCGATGGACACATACCCCTATCAAAAACATTCCCTTTCCCTCTTCCCCACTCCTTCCACCAGTACCTCCACCTCCCCTATCATATGAGGTTGCACCATCCATATCACTCCCATCAATGTTCGGCTTCCAAATCATCATTCATCCTCATCAATCCCTTATATCAACCTTATCGAGCATGGGACAATGCCTTCAATGAGTTGCTCACCATGCTTAGCCAAGTTAGAGAGGAATACCAATCTTTAGGTAGGCTCAACAATACATTACATGAGAAGATGATCATGTTGTAGTCCCAAGTAAATTCCTTGCTCTTAAAGAATGCCTCATTGAATGATAAGTCAACAACCTTGAAAGAAGCCCATATGGCCATAGAAACTCAATGCGAAGATCCAAAATAAGACAAGATCCAAAAAATCGAATAAGTCATATGCATGGTCATGGAAAGCAGTGCCAAGTTACTGAGGAACATGAGTCTATGGAAGAGACTCTTGGCCACTACAAATGAAGAGAACACTTGACTATAGAAACAAATTAGAGAGAACCTGGAAGCCCTCTTGGAACCCTTTGCTACACACATGGACCCATCTCGATTCCAAGTGATCCCCTCATAATAGATGCAAATCATACTTCAAGATTACATGATCTTTTTAGAAGCCCAAAAAGCCAAGATTCAAGAATTGAACATCCTCAAGGCAACCCCAAGAGTCACTCCAACAACTACTATGATGGAACTATCCATCACACTCTTAGAGGAAGTAGAGAAAATATGTGCTCAATTAGCAAGGATTTAGAAAAAGGTCCATGGATATGAACTCACACTAACACTAACACCAAAATGACTAGATACATGATCATAGACACCTATTTGCAAAGAACTAGAACCTTTTCCACCAATCCTCAACATTGAAGGTGACGAGTATGAAGATCCATTGTCAATGCAGGATGTGTCATAAGAAGTTCCGGATACATTTGAATTTCAATGCCCTAAATGGCTTGGGCAAGCGAAGGAACTAGGATGGACCCATTAAGCTAGGGCGGATGCATATTGAACTACAATGGCAATGCTGGAAGAGCATGCCCTTGATTCCAAATACATACAAAACCTGTCAACTCGATGTATTTTTTGTACTTATGAGAGCCACCATAAAACCTAGTTCATGCTGGTGGAATAATATTACCAACAAATTGCTAAAATTATGGGGCATCCTCCAACATTCACAACACTGTTCCTCTGAGATCTGCCTCCCTCATTAAAAAGAGGTATCATCTTTCAAACAAGTTGAAAAGGTGCCTTATTGCAAGAATATATAGAGATGATGCACACATGGCGTCATATCTCGTTGCACATAATTTATAATCCATGTTTTGTCGCTATCCATCATCATCGCAAGTAGGTCATTCATTAGCGAAGTCCAAAACAACAAAGGAGTGTCCTAATTACCTTAATTATTTATTTATTACTAGATTGTGCAACGAACCTATGGTTTCCTATATGCTTGAAAATTTTAAATTTTGGGAAGATCATGTATATGCTTGAAAATTTTAAATTTTGGGAAGATCATGTAGGTGACATTCCTCATGTTTTTTGTGAGATGATGCTAAACATATTTGATATGATGCGAGTTGCACTAACTATCTTCAAGAAGGTTTATTGTCCTCATGTGCATGTCCCGTACAAAAAATGAGAGGGTGTTAGAAGAGATGAGAATCAAGATAGACTTCAACGAGACATAGGAGAAGAGGAAGCACATGAAAACAACCCCTATTGTTTTTCATCACAACATAAACCCCAAAATAATTATTTTATCACTAAATTTTGTAACAAAAACCCATTTCTGTAACCTATAGCTCCATTTCGTCCAAGGAGTTCCCTAAGTGAACCTCGAAACTAACCCAAGAACCTACTTTCTAAGTATGCATATCACTATATGTGAAACTAATAAAAAAAGTCAAAGAAACTATAATAGTGCTTGTAGGCTCATTTCAACGGTCATAGTGTGCGAGACTAAATGAATTGAGATCTTTTTGTAATCTTGGTATTAATGTAGTGCAATCTTCCATTGTTCCACTCTTATTTTCTCTTCTTATTGTGTGCATGTGCATTTGTTGGATCCTCTTGCTCGTAATGTGTACACTCTCATCCATTGCATGCTCATGATCATCATATCACTCCCTATCTCTTTGGCCGATAATTTAAAATAGGGATTCTTTCTTGATGTTGGTGTGTTTGTATTTTCTTTGAAATGGAGGTTCTGCTCAAGCCTACTTTTTCAGGTTTTAATTTTGAAAGAACAACTATGGGCATAGTACCCATGGGACCCCTTTATCCCATAAAGCAAGAGTTATACGAGAGATTACAACAGCCCGAAGGCTTCACAACTAGCTTAACTACCCAAAAGCTACAACTGGGTTCATTGCCGAAGACATTTACATGTCCTACCCATGGGAAGGGTTGAACTGTCACCGCTGCCTCAAGAGGCGAGATACTCAGCCGATCAGCCAATCGATCTGCCTCAAGACACAAAAGACCCAAGCAACCGACCTGCCTCAAGAGGGGAGAGACTCAGCCAATCAACCCAACAATTTCTTACATTCGAGATTCTCAACAATTATTATTGTGGTTATGCTTATATTTTCTTAAAGCCCCCCCCCTCCTTTTATAGCTCGCATAGGTGATGGTTATAGGTATGTTTATGTTTTGGCAGGCTATGTAATGTTATTCATATATCTAATTCCATGGGATGCATACATGCAGTCAATAGGATCACAGCTTCATCCCAAAGACGTCCTCCGCTCGTCAACCTCTTCTCTCAGGAACAGCCTCGGCGACAATGAGGCGCCATAACCAGGATCTTACGACTTTCACAGGCGTGCATGCTTTCGGTACTCTCTACGAACAAGGTTTTCTCCCATGCGTTAAAGCAGCGTATGGTGTGTCCTTTGTCCGCTTCGCCATCCTCTTGCTACACTCCGTCTCCCATCATCTCATAGCTGTATCAGCAGGGACTTAGGGCACGAGCTCCTCTAGCCTGGAAGAACCTCCTCCTGACTTCTCAAACCGGCTGTCCCTCCGTGGGAAACAACATCCCTCAGATCCGCTTTCCTCCTCTTCTCGCTCGAACATGATATCCTTACTGATCCTGACAGAACTTTCGGAGGTGTGTCGTCGATTGCGCCGCCTTAAGAATTGTCTTTTTCTGTCCTTTATGGTCGTCCGCGCTGTCGACAATGGACAGCTCTCCCCAATCTGCGTCGGTATTGCAGCCATGGTGACCTATCAATCCACGTTCACATCCACGCTGCTGCGCGTGATGGATGACTTCAAAACATCTTCGCTCTTCCAGCTGTGTCCTCTGTATCTGTCCAACAAGAGCAAAACACGTACTTGAGCCGTAAGAGACATATAACATGGACTTTTGTCGTGCATAGATATACGTAGATTCTATGGTTTTTTTGCTTCTCTAAAAAGACACGAGAACTTATAAATTGAACTCAAGCTGGTAGTAGGAAGGAGGAGTCCCACAACCAAAAGATGAGTCCCACAACGAAGAATTCAGATCACTCTCGATCATCACAAGACTGACACGATTGTACTTTAGATCACATTAGTTCTCTCCATTTGGAAGGTTGTTGAATCCCATGATATGAGACAAGGTGATAGAAATTCTTTGAAAGCTCATATAATAAGATGGTCTTGCTTTGATAAGTTTTCCCATGGTATTATTATTAAGAGCAATTCTTTGAAGGATCATATATTCAGATGGTTTTGCTTTGATGAGTTTTCCCATGGTGCAAAAGATGCTTCAAAGGGCAAAAAGAAATTGGGCAATTCTTTTCTCTTGTCTTACAAATGTCAAATCGTGGAGGGGAGCTCACAGAATCCTCAAGCTGGAACATCCGATCAATTAGAAGCAAGCTCTCTTAGGTTAGGCAAGTGACTCCTCTATTGCCTTCTTGAATGTGATAAGAAGGAAGGTGCTATGAAAAATTTGGAGGGAAAGATGTGCAATAAAATTTCAAAAGGCTTCAAAGAATGGTGCATAGAGAAGTCCCCAGACCACTTAGGTACAAAAATTAGCAATCATAAGAATAGTCGTCCATTTAGACACAAGAGGGTCTTTGCATTTTATGACAACAAGCTCAAAAGCAAATGGATCCCTCTTGAAGGGCATGAAAGACTTCTTAGCCTCCTTCATACCTCTCTTCAACTTCCTTTTACACAGTTTTTCTATAATCTAAAGTAGTTTTATGTAAAAAAGTCTTTGGAAGTAGTCAATGAAGCTTGGTGTAGTGGTAGCATACTTGTCTCCCTAGTAGTGTGTCAAGGGATCAAGTCTCACTCCTAAGATACCGAGTGAGCCTCATTCTATAATGTTGTGGGTTTACAACAATTGATTTGACAAGGATGATCATAATAATAATAAAAATAAAAATAATAAAAACATATCAAAGTTATGCATCCAAAAGACAACATTATTGGCACGAGAACCTTCAAATATGGAATGATTTCTTTGTCTTTGATTACATAGTGAACTATGTCACCTTTAGAGTTGTGAAAGGGCAACATCCATATATTTGGATTGGCCTAAAATAATGTGTTTATAGGTAAAGGCTCAGTCACGAATTGGCCAAAAAACATCCAGAGATTTTGCAAGAGAGTTCTCATATTTAAGCAAGGGAAAAAAATGTGTATGGTATCTTCTTCAAGATTACATTCTTGTACAACGTCACCTCCCAATTTTAGCTTTCAAGGCATTCTTTGTTGTCCAAATGCCTTGGTGAAGGATGGGAAAAATTAAGCATCCTTCTTTGAATGATTGAGATAACTCCTCGCACAAGAAAATTTGTAAATCCATTGTTTGAAGATGGATTGTACTAAATGTCTTGCATTAAGTTTTCTCTATAAAGATAAAGAGGAGTCAAAGGATTTGTCATCCTAATGTGTATTGCAATTTGAAGAAGAGGAAAAGCGTTGTCACCATTGCATTGTCCTCTTTCCTCTCTAAAGGCCTTGAATTTAGAAATCCATTTTGTCTATGTCAAGGACACAAATGGTAGTATGTGGTGATATCTTGCGCTTACATAGGGATAGAAATATCATGAAAATTATCTCAGCTCCTAGCAATACTGACCATAATTGATGCGCGCACAACTTTGGCAATACCCCCAAGGAGTGGTCAATCGAGAAGTCCCTATTCCTTCTCGGCAAAAGAATTGCTAACTGTAAGAAACCCCCCCCCCCCCTTTAGACATCACAAAGAGCTACAATATGTCAACAATAAGCTGAAAATGAAGTGGACTCCGCATGATGGGGATGCAAGGTTTATCAACCTCCTCTATAACTTTATGTAAGCCTTGTAAGGTCCACCACGAAGGCTCCGACAGATTGTCAGAAAGAAAATTAGACTTCAAAAACATATCAGTTGGATGCATGCTCTGTTCGGAGAAGCATTCGGTTGCTCCGCCTCTCTAGAACACCATCAGAGGGGAGGCCCTATGGAATATCTCGCGGGAAAGGTGTGCTTGCAACTTTGGTGACTCCCCCACAGCGTGGTCGATTGAGAAATCACTATCCTCCTTGGCAAAAAGATCACTAATTATAGGAAATCCCCCCCCCTTCTTTTTAGACATCATCAAGTGCTCCCTAAAAAAAGCTTAAACCCATGCGGGCCCCGCATGAGGGTGATGAGAGGGTGACCAACCTTCTTCGTAATGCCATCTAAAGTCTATAAAAGCTTCCCCCCACTATGTGGGATTCGGGGGATCCCATGGGCACTTGTCCCGTTCTCTTGTACTTTTCTTTTCTTTTAATTAATTCAAGTCCAGAAGAGTAGGCTAAGGCCGAACTTCCTTTACTTTTTTTTTTTTAACATCCACCAAGCTTTCTAGATTTTTGTGGATAGTTTCCTACATGTGAGGCGAAAAAGGTAGTATCTGAAAGACTCAATCGTTTCTAGGATTTGTTGTAATTCAAGTTCAATTGTCAGTATTTTATCTTATAAGGAATCCTAAACATCCTTGATTTCAATATATATGAGTCTCCATCATTTTTATAACTTGCTTACCATTTACCAAATTTTGGGGTTAATAGAGTTTGAATGGAGCAAATACCATCAATAGAATAACCTCTTGTGTAGGTAGAGAACCATGCAATTCAGCTATTCACCATGTTCTTTTATAACTTTCCCTAAAACATGCAATCACAATCAGATGATAACTTAAGTTTGCATGAATAAATAAGATTCTTGGCCTAGTTTATTTTTCCTTACATAGATAGAGAATTGAGGTTTACTTTCGAAAGCTATTCTGAAGCTTTTCTTGATCCATGAAAGCTAAGGATTATCTCACGAATTACAAAGGATAGGTTAATCCAGCAAGCTTGATTTATTCCCTATCACAAGCTAGCTAACACTTCCAAGATGATATGATTATCCATCTAGGACATGTATCAAATCTATGAGTTTATGTTTTTGTACACGTTTTTTTTTAATATAAACAAAGTTTGGCATTAGCCTACTCTCCCGGACTTGAATTAAATAAAGAAAAGTACAAGAGAAGGGGACTAGTGCCCACGGGACCGGCCCCCGAATCCCACAAAGCAGGGGAAGCTTAAGACATACATAGGAGGATGGTCTAGAAGAAAGGGACACTCAATTTCTTGAAGATATACTTTAGAGAATTTATGGATCATAACTTTAAAGTTAGATTATTGCCTGAAAGATTATAAGAAGCGAATTTCAAACCATAGTAAGCTTTCCAAAACCTGGGTATAATTTATGAGTAGAATCTAACTATTCAAGATCATAACTTATCGAAAGTTTTATCTACATTCATCACCCAATATTAAAAAATATCTGGATTGGGAAAATGAAAGGATCAAAGGATCTATGAGCATTATACATTTGAGAAATGTACATAATGTACATAGATGCCTAGTTATAGAAACAAACGAGCATGAGTAATCAAAATAGACGATGAATCAAGGAAGAGGTCACCACCGTGCCCTATGGCATAGATTATGTGACTCAATATAACTGATATCTCAAAGCATATTTTTGAATTCTTTAAGGGGAATACTATTTCTTCCTTAAAAATGATCTTTAAAGCTATAAAAGAAAG
Organism: Ceratopteris richardii; assembly: GCA_020310875.1. Classification (NCBI taxonomy): domain Eukaryota; kingdom Viridiplantae; phylum Streptophyta; class Polypodiopsida; order Polypodiales; family Pteridaceae; genus Ceratopteris; species Ceratopteris richardii. Next base: position 189,438,906 of record CM035416.1, on the reverse strand, counting down.
GAAGATACAAGCTAGTTAGAGAGAATTATTAAGAAGGTTTATATACTTTTCATCCCCTTCATAAAGAGCCCAATTTTTTTGAGCCTCTAGTTTTCGAGGATGAATGCCCTCTAGTGCATCGAGGCAAGGGGAGGTGTCAAGATTTTCCTGTAGTCATAAATCCTTCTATCTAGGAAACTAAGGGATCTCTCTATAGATCATCCTCTAGCAGGCTTTTCAAAGTTGTTTGAACAATTCTTCCTAGATTTTCTAGAGCAATTCACCCCTAATAATATTTAATCAGGCCTAGGAGCTACCTTTCACTTCGCTAAGCGATTTCTACTTTCAGTTAACTTGGTGAAACAATTCAAGGAGCTTGCTGAGGTGCTGCTATATAAAAATGATCCTCAAATATGAGAAAAATGGGTGACTTAAGTATTCTTTTGAACCACAATATTTATTGCACCACAGAAGACCAAGAAATGGGAGAGATCCCAGTATAATTGATTCCTTAGCAATTGTAGAGGCATCCTAAGGAACCCCCTGAAAGTAGTTTTGGAATAGTAGATTCTAGATTGAGAGGCCTCACAAAACATATCATGAAAATTCGAAAAGTAAGACATCTCAATAGCATCATTCTAAAAAAACTCATTGGGGCCATCCATGAAGAGTCTTAGGACCCTAAGATCATGGTCGAGTAGGAGGTCAAGACCTTGAATACCACCAAGTTGCATTTGGTTGCCTGCAAGGTAGTTGAGCTCATCACTAGAAACGAGAAAGCAATAATGGTGCAAGTGGGCAAGCTTGTTTGATCAACCGCTATATACATATACATATACATATACATATACATATGCATATACATATACATATACATATACATATACATATACATATACATATACATATACATATACATATACATATACATATACATATACATATGCATATACATATGCATATACATATACATATACATATACATATACATATACATATACATATACATATACATATACATATACATATACAAATGCATATACATATACATATACATATGCATATACATATACATATACATATACATATACATATACATTACATATACATATACATATACATATACAAATGCATATACATATACATATACATATGCATATACATATACATATACATATACATATACATATACATATACATATACATATGCATATACATATACATACATATACATATACATACATATACATATACATATACATATACATGTACATATACACATGCATATCCATACAGATATACATTTACACATACATATACACATACACATACACATTAATATATGTATACATAAACATATACATATACATATAAATATACATATACATAGACATAGACATAGACATATACATATACATAGACATATACAAATACATATATATATGCCTATGCATATAGATATACATATACATATAAACATACATGTTCCTCGATAAATCATTACCCCCAAGATTTCTTAAGAGAGATACAAGAGGATAAATTGGCCCAAGAGAGTGAGGGCCGATGTCCTATTGAGATAGTGGACGATCTTCATGATCAATTCCCTTAGGAAATTCCTTCTATCTATGGAGAGCAAGAAGATGTGCACTCAAGCAAACAACTAGACTTTGAATCAAATTCCCTGCAAGAATTGCCTCACTTCACAAGCCCTTGGGATTCTAAGTCTATCCACGTGAGAGCCCCGACAATTATGCTTAGAAATGATGAATCATTTTCTACCAGGGACATGGAAGTAATGAGGACTAAAGTGTAGTGTCATCCCATTTTAGAGGAGCTACTCAAGATTAAACTTGAATTGTAGAAACATATAGCTAATCAAATGCCAAAAATATCCAAGTCCCAATCTCAAGTAGGATCACATAAGATAGTGCTAGAAATACCCTTGGATACGATAGGAGACATGAGTGAAGGAGAGGAATGAAATACTTATCTTCATATCACTTACTAGGGTTACACTACAAAAGCAATCCACCATTCAACAATACAAGTTGCAATTGCTACCACTTCCCTATGGGAACGTTAGGGCAATCTAGCTCTCAGACTAGCAAGAATGAAACTACAAATGGTAGATGGGCATATTGAGAAACCTTTAGGGTTGCTAGAAGTAATAACTCTCACTACATGTGGTGTAGAGTTTGAACATACATTTGCTATGAAATTTTGGTAAGAATCACGTCTATGAGATAACTTTAGGTAGATATTTCATCAGACAATTGCAAATAGTGCAAGATTGGGGAACCAATTCCTTGTACCTACAACACCTAAGAGTGACCACTAAAGTTAATCTCAAATACTATTTGCTTAGAGATGTACCACCCTTGCAATGGAAACCAATCCATAGAACATCAGATGAGACAAAGTTGTGCTCTATAGGATCAAAAACTTCATGGATGCACAAAGACACCTACTTATGGATGTGTAATGTTGAAATGGAGGAAGAAAAGAGATTGAATGCTAGAAACGTAGGTGCTAATGAGAGACCTAGATCTATTCAAGACCCAGCCCATGCACCTATGGCATTCCTTGATGAGGAGTTGGAACCCCATGGTTGGGCAGAAATCTTAGCCACGATGGACATAGCTATCAATGAGGAGAAGTGGACCCCCCATTGTGATGAAGATGCCTATGACAACTTGGTTTTCACCATAGAACCACTCATGTTCTTTCAATGAGCTCAAATGATGATTGTGTTTAGCACCAATCTTAACAATACCGGATTGGAATAAGCCATTTCACGTTCATGTGGATGTCTCCAATTATGCCACTAGATGTGTGCTAACACAACCCACATGTGAAGGAAACATAGATCTTCCCATTGCTTATGCAAGTTGGCAATTGAGTGCACTAGAGAGGCACTAGACAACTATGGAAAGAGAAGGATTAGGGATTGTTTATGCAATTAAAAAGTTTAGAAAATATTTGCTCAAAAATAAGTTTAAATTTCTCACAGATCACTAGGTCCTACTCTACCTTATGAAGAAACCATGCAATATATGCAAATTCATAAGATGGTTTTTCTTAGTAATGGAATATGATTTTGGAATAGTCATTAGGAAAGGTAAGACTTGCCTTAGGGCCGATCAACTTTCTAGACTTCCTTTAGGGGAATCACCACAAGAAGTATCAAATGAACTTCCTCATGCTTACTTGTTCAACGTGGAAGTAGTACCTAAGTGGGCTAAAAATTGGTGCCTACTCTTACTTTTGGAGCCAAGAAACCCATAGTAAAAACAAAGGACAAAGAGATTGTTAGATGTCATAAATATCATATATTGACAAGAAACATATACAAACAAAACAATCAAGGAATCTTGACTTGTTGTGTGGAAGAGGAGGAGCATCAAAAATGGCTGCAAAACACTATTTGAACCAACAAACCCTATAGACTATGAGGAGATTAGAAGTATATTGGCCAACTATGGAAGTAGATGTCTATAAGTTGTGTAATCATTATCCAAGTTTTATTAATAGACCCTCAATTGAGCATGCAACATTGTATCAAGTTTCATTAATACTTGATTGGAGCAGTCCATTAGTTGAATTTTTGAGGATGAAAACATTCCCTCCATAGATGAATTTAGTGCGAAGAATTCTAGTGCAAGAGGCTCAAGAATATATGCTCATTATAGATAGCCTATATAGGCTGGACAAGATGGATACCTAAGATTATGTGTCCATGAGAGTGAATATCTAAAGATTTTAGAAACTGCACACCAAGGTTTTTCACGAGGACACTTTAGCCTGATCGAGTGATGGAATAAATTTTGTTCTCAAGTCATTGGTGGCCTACCCTTCATATGGATGCTCATAGATACATGAAGTAGTGTGATCCAATATGCAAGGATGAGATGCCACTAAGACCCATGATTGGAGGACGTGCATTCTCTAAGTGAAAAGTAGAATTTTTAGGTCTTATTGATCCCCCTGCCAAGAGTTCACGTGTCAAGTACATCATTGTCACAATAGACTATCTGACCAAATGGGTTGAGGTGATAGAAACTACAAAGAGCGATGCTCAAATAACAACAAAAAATTTATTTGAAAACATATTCAAAAGCTATGTATTACCAATAGAGTTGGGAAGTGATTGTGACACTCACTTCTTAAGGAGGTCATTGAATACTTATTACAAGATTTCATGGTCATTCACAAGAAGTCTGCACCATATCAACCACATGCAAATGGACACTCTGAGATCACGAATAAGATCCTATGCACTATGTTGACTAAAATCGTTAATAACAAATGTTCTGATTGGGGCAAAAAAATTTATCATGTTGTTTGGGCATATTGAGTTGCATATAAAACAATACTCAATGCAACTCCCTTTTAGATGGTGTTTGGCCAATATGTTCTACTTTCATTATACTTTTTTATACCCACATAAAAGGTGGCATATAAGCATGATTGGATTGGCCATGAGTTATCCTCAACGATCTTGCATCTTGAAAGGTTAGGTGAGATGATGTTGAGAGAACCTACGAGTATATACACTGCAAAGAAATGGAAAAAATCATATTTTGATGCACAAAAGATAAGGGCTAAAAAGCAAGAGACCTAGTTTTGGTATAAACATTGAAGCGAAATGCACGAAAGTCTAAAAAGCATGGCTATGGACCAATGATCATCAATAGCAGATCAACAAGTGGAGACATCAAATTAACTACCTTAGAAGGCAAGATATTACCCAACTATATTAGTGGTTATTGAGTGAAGATTTACCAAGAGCCATTGATAGCGGAGATGCTAAATCGACTCATGTAGCTAAGAAGCACAAGGAAGAAGAGAAAAGGATACACAAAGAAGCACATGTAGAGGCCTTAGAGTGTATTAGACATATGAAGTTGAGAACACAAGGCATAGCTCAACTTAGGCATGATAGTCATGAAGCCCCAAGGTATCGTAAGGCTATATGCTAGACCAAGAATAATCCCTATCATCATATCATGGATTGACATCCTTTCATAACAACCAAATTAGGATCGGGCATGCCCGCTACAATAATCAAGGCTTTGATTGATTGGGAATCAGCTACCATTGTCATAAGAAAATCTTGCTATCAAGAGGTGAACTTCTAAATTAATCATATTGAAGCTTATCTTATAGGATTAGGAGTGGAAAGCCCTTGCATGGGCAAGATGAAGCTTCCCATCTCTATTGAGGATGTCTATATGACAATCAAAGTACTAATTTGCCATCACGAAGACCTTACTGAATCTCTCATCCTTGGTCAAGACTAGACCTATGATCGTGCAATCAACTTAAACCTAAAGGAGTGCACTTGTTTGGGTAAAAGAGCAGCATGTCACCATAGAGCTAGGAAGTTATAGAGTCAAAAATCTAGACACGTCACAAACTCCTAATCCTTCAAAGATTAATCATGAAGAAGGAAAATGTTGTTATTGTCCAAAGCCATGTGATGTAGAAGGCATCAACTATGGAACAACAAGTAGGAGAGGATGGAACTCCCTTCTTTTCCAAGGACAAACATAATCTAAAAACAAATCCATAACATAAAAAGATCTCTCTTCCCTCCCTCCCTCCCTCCCTCTCTCTCTCTCTCTCTCTCTCTCTCTCTCTCTCTCTCTCTCTCTCTCTCTCTCTCTCTCTCTCTCTCTCTCTCTCTCTCTCTCTCTCTCTCTCTCTCTCTCTCCCCCTCCCACCCTCCCTCCCTCCCTCCCTCCCTCCCTCTCTCCCTCTCTCTCTCTCTCTCTCTCTCTCTCTCTCTCTCTCTCTCTCTCTCTCTCTCTCTCTCTCTCTCTCTCTCTCTCTCTCTCTCTCTCTCTCTCTCTCTCTCTCTCTCTCTCTCTCTCTCTCTCTCTCTCTCTCTCTCTCTCTCTCTCTCTCTCTCTCTCTCTCTCTCTCTCTCTCTCTCTCTCTCTCTCTCTCTCTCTCTCTCTCTCTCTCTCTCTCTCTCTCCCTCTCTCTCTCTGCAAGCTTGAGATCTAAGCTTGGTACTCTCTCTCTCTCTCTCTCTCTCTCTCTCTCTCTCTCTCTCTCTCTCTCTCTCTCTCTCTCTCTCTCTCTCTCTCTCTCTCTCTCTCTCTCTCTCTCTCTCTCTCTCTCTCTCTCTCTCTCTCTCTCTCTCTCTCTCTCTCTCTCTCTCTCTCTCTCTCTCTCTCTCTCTTCTCTCTCTCTCTCTCTCTCTCTCTCTCTCTCTCTCTCTCTCTCTCTCTCTCTCTCTCTCTCTCTCTCTCTCTCTCTCTCTCTCTCTCTCTCTCTCTCTCTCTCTCTCTCTCTCTCTCTCTCTCTCTCTCTCTCTCTCTCTCTCTCTCTCTCTCTCTCTCTCTCTCTCTCTCTCTCTCTCTCCCCCCCCCTTTGTAGGCTTGAGATCTAAGCTTGGTACTCTCTGTCTCTCTCTCTCTAAAGTGCATGGAAGAAGAGGCAAGGCACATTATCCAGATGGCACATGAAGTACCAAGTGGTGGGCACCTCCCTTGCCATATTATGAGTCATAGAATACTAGATGTTGGGATATGGTGGCCAACACTATTCAAACATGCAGATGAATGGTCTCAATCATGTGATACCTATTAGAGATGTGGTGCGAAACCCACAAAGTAGAGACAACATCCATTGGTTGTCTCCACAATATGGTAAGCATTTGAAGTGGGGGTTCGATTTTATAGGCCCTATCTATCCTACATCCTTTCCAAGTCTAGATAAGTATTTGTTGGTTGCCACTGACTATGCAAAAAAGTGGGTCGGGGCTATTGATTCTCTAGATTGCATGGCCCAGACAATTTTTGATTTCTTGTATAGCAATATTTTTTGCAAGTTGGGTTGTCCACTTCAAATCTGCACTGACCAAGGAACACACTTTTGTTAATAAAGTTTTGTATGAAGTATTTAACAAGTAAAAGGTTCTCCATTGTACTTCCTATGCATATTATCCAAGGGCCAATGGACAATCAAAGTCCACAAATAAAGTATTGATAGATCTTTTGAGGAAGGAATTTATGTTAAAGCACACTACCTGGAGCATTAAGTGCTTGGAGGATTGCATGCAAAGAAGCCACATGTCACTCTCCCTTTCAACTAGTCTATAGAGTAATTCCTATAGAGCCCTTTGCGTTTTTACATTGCTCTCCCAAAGCAGAATGTGTGCATGCAAGAAAGGATCCTGGGGTCCCTGCTTGATTGTTAGCACTCAAATTTTCAACTAAATGTAGCGAAAGAGTTGGAGGAGACACAAAACTAAAGGAAGGAAGTTCATGATAAAAATTGATGTATAAAAAAATTACAGATTGGCATGCTTATTCTCTTACATCAATCCCAATAATAGACACAAATGTGAGGCAAGTGGATTCCTCATTGGGAAGGACCATGCAAAATTAGAGAAATGTTATAGTGGAATGTAGTGGAGTTAGAGACTTTGGCTGGTGAGGCACTACCATTAGTCAACATCTCTAAGAACAAGGCCTATTATCATCAACAAAATTGAAGCTCTTTTGGATCACCTAGTACTTTGCACAATCTGTCCAGGTTGTACATAGCTCTTCTTGTGCTCTTTTGCATTAAGTTTTTTCATAATCATCAGATTTTATGAATTTCGTTTGAAGTTCTTTTGTAATTTGGATGTAATTCCATACCCGAATTCATGAAAAACATGCTAAACTTTTTTAGGATTTTTTTTTGAGATTTTTTCCCTTTTCTAATGCACTATTTCTTGTTGAATTAGATGAGAAATGGAAGTTATCTGATGTTTTGAGTGGGGAAAGGTGACTTGAGATTGTTTCCTTTGTTGAATTTTCTATTGGAACAACAAGCTTTCATTATGCTTGAGGTGGACATGATCTTCATCAAATTCATCATTAGAATGATGCCACATATACTCCTTGTAGAGTTTTTATTGCATTCACTTGTTGTATTGAGAGTTTGATCATATGAACATCTTCTTATGTAATTCCCAAAGTATTTATCTTTGTAAAAAGCAAGAGTAAAAAGGCTGAAAGCCACGACTTAGAAATGGTGGGGATTGATTCTCACTCAATCAATCAAAAGGTAGATGTGATTTGAAATCTCTCTTTTCCTAGATTGTTGGAAGTTATTCCAATCAATCTAAACTTAGAAATATACCTAAAATCAAATTCAAATTCGTGGATAAAAGGTGTGTCCATGTACTCAAGAGTCTATATAAAGACTCCACAACATTTTTACATTAATTAGGATGATGATTTGAAGCAATACATATACTTCTTTCTCATTGCTTGGTGCCACTTCAGTTTATTGCTCTTTCTTCCTCAGACTCAGTCAACTTGCAGAGAGTGTTCTTCTCTCCACAGAGCTCCAAATCCAGTGATTAAGGTGTCATTGGAAAGATATTAGTGTGTAGTTTATGTTAAATTCTTCAGATCATTTGGTTCGTTAGTTTTAGAGATAGTGAAGATTTATAGTCTCAGGGTCATTCTCTACAACTCCCTGAAATTTTGAGATGATACCAATTCAGTGTTAAGGTGATTGTTGCTTGTATAATTCATATAAATTAGGGATTTTATGCATTATAGCAAGTCAAACCTATGTATGACACTCCTTTAAGACGAATTTTTCCAATTGTTATTGTGATGGCTGCTCTTAGTGTTTGAAGTCACAAGTTCTATCCATATTTAGAAGGTTTTTTTTGTGAGCTAGTCATGGCGTAGGTTATCTATTTTGCATCAACTTGTTCTTGTTGATGTTCAAAATAAACCTATTGGGTTTTATTGTACTAACCACAAGCTTCCAAGTTCTACTTTACATATCCAAAGAGCTAGGGCTGGTCTTGTGCTGGTTTGCTAGACCAACTTCACCACTTGAATACTCTACTCTCCAAGTTTCTCCAAACTCTCTTTCATTTTCAAGAAACTTTTCTTTTTTTTTTTAATTTTTATAATTTTTTTCTATTTTAAGTTTTATTAAAAATAATCTTCAAGCATCCAAGCAAAGAGACTTTGTGGAGATAAGAGAAAACATAGAGCATGAGATACAACAAATGGGAGATGTGAAGCTTAAAGGCAACCACTAAGCAAGAGGACTATCCAAGGTATTGTTCCTACTATTTCAAAGAACTTAATTTTTGCTAGAAAAATGGTTGAAAGGGGATACCAAGTAAAGTTCAACCACAAAGAATGCTTTAGTGAAGACCCAAGGAATGGCCAACAATTGATAGCCAAAAGAAAGAAGGAAGGAAGGATGTTCACTCTTGACATTGGCAAAGGGCATCACCTATGGGGACAAGAAGATTGGATAATTGGATTTGTGGCATAAAAGTTGTGGTCACGTCAACATTCAAAGGTTGAAAGACATGGAGAAAAGGCCATTGGTAAGAGGTCTACCACATTTTTCATTACAAATGTTTCATGGCATGTGTGAAGCTTGCTAACTAAGGTAGGTCCACAACTAGCCCTTCAAGAAGAGTGGATATGTAGCACATGATGTGTTAGACCTTATGCACAGAGATGTGTGGGGGCCAGACAAAGAGCCCCCTCTTACAAGAAACAAGTTACTTTGTAACCTTCATTGATGACTACTCAAGAAAAGTATGAATGTATCGTATAAATCAAAAATCATTCCTATTTGATATGTTCAAAAGTTTCAAGGCACAGGTTGAGAAGGACACAGGTTGGCAAATCAAAACCCTAATGTCAAATGGAGGGGAGAATACCTCTTCCAGGCTTTTTGTGATTTCTTGGAGGAACAAGGTAGAAAGAGGAAAATCACTTGTAGATATGCTCCCGAACAAAATGGGGTGGCAAAGAGGAAAAATAGGTATATTGTTGAAATTTCTAGGAGTATGTTAGATGAAATGAATGTGCCTTCAACATATTGGGAAGATGTTATATCTCCTACTGTGAACTTAATGAATAGGTTTCCTACATTAGAGGTACATAACATGACACTTGAGGAGGCATGGAGTGGAAGGAAACCAGACCTTTTACACATTAGAATCTTTAGGTGTGTATGCTACAGACATGTGCCACAAGAATTGAGAGGTAAGATAGATGCAAGGGCTGAATGATGTATGTTTATTGTTTACATTATGGATCAAAAAGGTTATAGGTGCTACAAACCTAATACAAAGAAGCTAAAGGTATCTATAGATGTAGTGTTTGATGAACTCAAACCATGCTATGCTTCGAAAGATCCATTGTAGGATGAAGATAATGAAGAGACTGAGTGGAGATATGTAGCTAGGGTTCAAGATAACTTGGAAATCAATAGTCAAGCCTACAAAGAAGTTCAAGCATGTATTCAGACCATCAATTACTGAATAAAGGAAAGGCAAGATTGGTAGAGCTTGATGAAGATGGACATGCACTTGAAGAATTTGAAGAATCTATGTGAGAAAGTGGAGCTACATCAAAAACAGAGATCAAGGCACCAAGATGAAGAAAGTTTATTTCACCAAAAGGATAAGAAGGAAGGTCAATAAGGGTAAAACTTCTAATATCAATGCTTTTCCATGATAGTTATGTTACTAGGAATTATGATTTCATGTCTAGTGTAATCAAAGACCAGGAACCTTCTACCTATGAAGAGGTCAAGGCACAAAGGAGTGTCAAGAAACTGTTGAAGAAGAGTACAAAGCCCTTGCGGAAAACAACACATTGATTTTAGTTCCAAGACAAGAGGGGATGAAGGTAATTGGAAACACGTGGGTGTATAAAGTGAAGGGAAATTTTGATGGTTCAATTTCTAGGTAGAAAGCAAGGCTTGTGGCAAAGGGATTTGCTCAATCCTATGAGATTGACTATGAAGAAACATTCAGCCCAGTGGCAAAGATGACCATAGTTAGGGAAATTATTGGGGTTGTCACATCTAAGAGGTGACCAATATATCAATTGGATGTAAAGAATGATTTTCTCAATGGATACTCATGATCATATTATGGTGGCTTCTCTATCATATCTTGTGCTGCTTTCAAAGCCTTTGGTAGTACTAAGTAAAAGCTCAATCACATGAACTAGAGCCAACAATACTTCTTCCCAAAATACTTGTGAACGGTTTGCATGATGCAACACAAAAAACTACTCCTAAATAGTTATATTGATCCTCTTAGCTAGTCCATTCCAATATGGGGTATATGGAGGTGTAAACTCTCTATGAATTCCTTTACATTGATAGAAAACATTGAATTCATGAGAGGTATACTCGCCTCCATTATCTAAACATAAAGCCTTGAGCTTAGTTCCTTTTTCAATGTCAGTTGAAGCTAGCCATTTTTTGAAAGTAGGAAATACCTCATCCTTCAACTTGATATGATATACCCAAACTTTTATAGCAACATCATCTATGAAATTGACAAAGCAAAGAGAACCACTTAATGAACTTGTGGGCATAGGACCACACACGTCTATATGAACAAGATATAAAGGTCAAATTGAAGAGTCAATGTGCACTTTATGCACATTTCTAGTTTTCTTTCCATATTTTCTCATGAAAATGATGGCACTTGATATCCCTCTTCCTTGATTTGATTCTACACTTATTCTATTGACAATTCTTTTCCTTGTTTTTACTTTTGTGATGTTTGTGATTCTTTCCTTGGTAACAATCATGAACACTATATGCAGCTCCACTTTCATTGACAACCAGTCTTTGCATAGCTCATATTGGATCCACAATTGATGTAGGATGTTTTTAGGAAACCTAAAAAGCTCCTCACATATTCTTGATGATTGTGAAGGAGAAAATTATTTTCTTCTGTAAACATCTTCACAACTATTTGGCAATTCTCATTAGGGGAAAAAGTGAACCTTGCATGGGCCTTGTAAGGATTCCTAATTTTTAGGGATTAAAATGGTTAATCTAGTGGATTAAGGGGGCATGAAAAACCACTAGTGGTATTCTCAAATAAAATACTATTTGATAGGATTGTTATTTCAATTATCAAATGCGAAATTTTGGAGCCTTTGGATGGTTTCATTCAAAGGCTAAGATTGAATGGATGGGCCTCTAGAGAGAGAGTGGCAAAAAGGTCCATGGGATTTTGGAGTTTATTGTGCAGGCTTTTTGCACACCTTCTGCATGTTTTTTAGCCATTAGATGGAGGAAAGATCCAATGCTATCCTGCATTTGGGGCTGATCTACAACTGCGCACTACCGTGAGACGTCCAATTAGGCCTTGATACGATGAAGGAGAAACAAAAGCGCACGGATCTGTGATCAATCCATAGGTGCATTCAAACTTTGCCTTTAGATGGTTGAGGAAATCAAAGGCCAGGATTGAAAGCGCCTTTTTTTATTCGGAAGTGACCAGATGTTGTCGAATATGATGCCTCATCCAAGGGCTAGCAATCAAAGGTGCCTTTTTCCACTTTGATTCAATCTTAGCCATTGACTACCAATCTAATCCAAGGGCCTAAATGGTGGATGCCTTGACTTTTTTCATTCAACCTCATCCATTGATCTTTGAGCCAATCTATAGGCTATAATTCATTTGCAAGCTTTTCAAAACCATTCTAGCTATGAAAACCACTAGTTCTAGCTGGTTTCTTCCTCTTTGACCACTCAAAAACAAGGGAAGCCTATGCCTAGCTTAGGTGATTTAGGGACTAGACTGTGTCCACCACCCTCTTCTCATTGGTCCATCTCTAATCACTCCTTAATCTAAAAGGCCCATGCAAGGTTCATTTTTTTCCCCTAATGTCTCTCTCTCTCTCTCTCTCTCTCTCTCTCTCTCTCTCTCTCTCTCTCTCTCTCTCTCTCTCTCTCTCTCTCTCTCTCTCTCTCTCTCTCTCTCTCTCTCTCTCTCTCTCTCTCTCTCTCTCTCTCTCTCTCTCTCTCTCTCTCTCTCTCTCTCTCTCTCTCTCTCTCTCTCTCTCTCTCTCTCTCTCTATATATATATATATATATATATATATATATATATATATATCTTTGTAGCAAGTATTACCATACATCTTGTTCAGCATTGGAATGTGATCTTTGATTTTCTTCTTCAAACAGAAGTTTAGGAATTTCTATGGTAGGCCTATCAACTTTCTCCATCCACCACTCCTTAAAGATCAAGAAATGCAACTAAATTTTAGCTCCTCTCAAAAACCTTATCTTACTTGTGATTTTCATGAGGCTTGATATTCACCTCTTTTAGCTCCTCTTCAAACCTTAGCATACTTTTAATTTTCAAGAGGCTTGATAAAAGGTTAGCTTTACCTTTATTCACCTCTATCTCAAGTCTCATGATTCTAGCAAAGAGATTCTCCCTCATATGATGATTGATCCTCCAAACTTCCTTGTGAGTATGAAACAGAGTGATAGTATTTGCTTTGATGGCATAAACGTAGAAAACATGTTTTGGAGGCCCTAGAACAAAAGATATCACCCCATATGCGCTTGCTTTCATACCAAACCAAGCAGAGAGATAGAAAATAAAATTTTTTTTGACCACCATCGAGATGTAACACTTCATTGAAAATAAATTGGGTTGGTGGTTGATTCATTAACATGGTCCTTTCATAGTTGATACTAGATCCACAACTCATGTATGTCTCTTTCAAGAAACCTAGAAACACCCTCACATATTCTTAATGATTGTGAGGGAGAAAATTATTTTCTTCTGCAAACATCTTGAGAAGTCTCTCTCTCTCTCTCTCTCTCTCTCTCTCTCTCTCTCTCTCTCTCTCTCTCTCTCTCTCTCTCTCTCTCTCTCTCTCTCTCTCTCTCTCTCTCTCTCTCTCTCTCTCTCTCTCTCTCTCTCTCTCTCTCTTTGTTGCAACTATTACCATGCATATCGCTGATCATTGGAATGTGCTTTTTTATTTGCTTAAAAAAAAAAGAAGTTTACACATTTCTATGGTAGGATTGTCAACTTTATCCACCCATAACTCCTAAAAATGAATCAAATGCAACAACATTCTAGCTCATCTTCAAACCTTCGCATACTTCTAAATTTCATGGGGCTTGATAAAAGTTGAATTTTACCTTTATTCACCTCTTTCTCAAGTCGCATGATTCTAGCAAGGATTTTCTCCCTCCTTTGATGTTTGATCCTCAAAATTTCCTTACTAGTATGCAACAGAGTGATAGTATTTGCCTTCATGACCTAAACTTAGGAACATGTTTTGGAGGCTCTAGAACAAAAATATCATCTTATACGCTCTTGGTTTCATAGCAAGCCAAGTAGAGAGATCTGAATGAGGGTTCAACATGAAAGGAGGAGCCTGACAACCTTTTATAGGCTTAAGATAAGAAAAATGGATGGGCTACTGATGTGAGAGGAAGAATTTCAGTGTAGAGCAAGACTTTGGTAGTCTTGAAGTGATCTTCCATCTTCATGAGAAGCATAGTTCTTATTGAGGCACACTCTAGCCAAGTTTGGCCATGCTGCATATAGGATCGAGTGAGAGAGTGTTCATTTTTTAGATATTTAAGATCTAAATGAAGCTTGAGCCATAGAAGCAAGGCTTATTTGCTCTCTATGAATGGATGTCATATGCTTTGGAACTTAAGTTTCCACTTCTTTCTATCCCATTGTTGTTGCTTGTTTTATACATTAGTGGCAGGGTTGGAGTTAATTCTATTGTTTCTTGGAATTGAAATCGAGTTCATTCATGTATGTCTACTTTACTTCTAAAAAAAGTAACGTAGACATTACTGGTAGGGTTGGAGTTCATTCTATTGTTCCCAGTGTTGTGTCTTGGAGTTGAAATTGAGTTCATTCGTATAGGTCTACTCTATAATGGATGATATTTGTATTAGCTGCGGAAATTAAGGAATGGGCAGGCTTTCAAACATTTTTCGTTTTATCCTCCTTTCAATTTGTATGTACAGAAAAATAGCAATGAAAGAAGAAAAGAAAATAAGAGACTTCCTTGGATGTTCACTGTAGAACTAGATCAATTATCTCTATGGAAACACCAAATCCATCATATCCCCCTAATTAAAAGACCAAATCCTTTTTGTAGATGTGACACAATACATGATTCTTTGAGAGACCTATTCGGCTACCATTTGGAAGAATCATAGTTTCCAAACAATGCTTGAATCTCTATACGTATAGAGAATGTATGTGAAGACATGTACATATATTTATGGTAGAATGTCTAGGACAGATGAAAGACCCAATAGACGTTATGATTTACTTACCATTTCTTACATAGTAGTACTTCTATCATGACAAAAGCTTGACCCTTGTGAATGTCTTATTTTCTTCTAGCACACTGTTCACTCAAGGGGAACACTTAGGTCCATCACCATTTCTTGTGATCGGATGGGTAGACTAGATGAAAGCTGTGACACAGCAACCATTGATCTGGGAGGAGACTCGGAACAGTAGGGCCCTCTTTAAGTGAACACGTAGTATGCTTTCAAGGACAAGTCATGAATTCCTTAATGTATGGACACGTGATACATCAGAATTTTCTTGTAAAACGTTTAGGAAAGGTGAAGGAATCGATGGAGGTGTGGGGAATTCAGTGCCACTTAACAGGAAATACACAATGGACGTTAAGATCTCCATCGCATTTCTTATGTAGTAGTACTTTTCTCATGAGAATACTCCCATTCTTGCATCTGCAAGCGGAACCATTGGGTTCACTGACTTTTTTTCATATGATCAAACTGGGAGTACTGGATGTGAGCTGTAACACTGCAATTATGGATTCAAGGGGGTCCCTTGAAGTGAACGCTTAGAAGAGTTTCAAGGACACTGCTTGTATTCCTGGATGTGCATGTTGTTTTAGAGCATCCAAGAAAGATGAGATAATGGATGATAAGATTTTCCTAGCATTTCTGATACAGGAGTACTTTCTGTATAATAACATTGCGCCTTGAGTTTTCCTTGAGTACTTTCTTACATCCACATTGGGTTCACTGACCTTTTTCATAAACAATTGGGTTCACTGGATATGAGCTGTAACAGTGCAATTATGGATTTAAGGGGGTCCCTTGAAGTGAACGCTTAGAAGGGTTTCAAGGAAAACGCTTGTATTCCTGGATGTGAATGTTGTTTTAGAGCGTCCAAGAAAGATGAGATAATGGATGATAAGATTTTCCTAGCATTTCTGACACAGGAGTACTTTCTCTATAATAACATTGTTTGCCTTGAGCTTGATATCTTGTTTTCTTCCAGCACATTGTCGACTCAAGGGAGACACTTGGTCCGCTGACCTTTTCCATGACTGCATGTGGGTAATGGCTGTATGGTTATGGAACTGCGAGGAGATCCAGAATAGGGCGTCCCCTCTGAGTGAGCACATAGTATGGCAGCTGATACAACTGGCAGAAATGGGGGCGTGTTACATCATAGGCCCAAGGAATGGTAGGACGCTGGAATGAACCAGCACAGAATGTTCACGATTTGGATCTTCAACTCTTATGGAAAGGGAAATGCTTGGAGTGGCCTTTAAAATGCTTGGACTATAAGAGGCGTACAAGGAAACAATTGTACAAGATCAAGTGGTCTGATATATCAGGCTTCCTTTTAGCAGACATTTTCATAGACATATCCTGTTCTTAAGAGACAATATATCATGCGGTGATTGTTTATTTTGATGGAAAAATCTACATCCTGTTCTTAAGAGACAATATGTAATGCAGTAATTGTTTATTTCTTAGATCAGCTTGAGTATTTTAGCAACATACTGACATTCAAATATCAGCTTTTCTTCTTCTTTTGTTTATCATGTCTACTCCTCGACCTGGTTCGATTACCTTTTACAAGAGCACCTTTGTTTTCTATGCAGACTAACTAACAGATATTGAGTGTAAGAGATTCTCGTTGCAATTGAATGAAAATTGGATGCTGCATAGGAGAGGCACGTAGAGGAAAACAAATTGACAAGATGAAGTGGCGTCATATATCAGGCTTCCTTGTGCAGACATTTTGATAGAAATATCCAGCAGAAACAAGGACTTTTGTGTCTTGTCTGCTGAAATCTACATCCTGTTCTTAAGAGACAATATAGCATGCAATAATTGTTTATTTTGATGGTGAAATCTACAGCCTGTTCTTAAGAGACAATATAACATGCAATAATTGTTTATTTTGATGGCGAAATCCACATTCTGTTCTTGAGAAATAATATTTCATGCCGTAATTGTTGATTTCTTAGATCATCTTGAGTAGTTTAACAACATGCTAACTTCATTAAATAGCAGCTTTTCTCCTTTTGATTAACATATCTGTTCCAAAATCTGGTTCTATTTCCTTTAACTACATCAGATGAAGAAATGATAATGGGTTCTATTTGACAAGGTCAAGTGGTCGGATTTTGTGTCTTGCCTGCTGAAATCGTGAGATATGAAAGATTTTGAAGGCAAAATCTACATAGACAATATATCATGCACTGATTGTTTATTTCTTAGATTGTCTTGAGTATTCTGGCAGCATACCAACTTCCAAGAGCATATTTTGTTCTTTGTTTATCATATCTATTCGGCCTCCATCTGGCTCTATTACATTCTACAAGAGCATCTTTGTTTTCTGTACAAACTTGGTCAGCATATATTGTGTAAGAGATCCTCGTGCAAGCATATGAAGATTCAGAGCCTTGCTTATAAGGTTTCATTTCTTCTCAACTTGCTACAATTATATTTAAAAGAAAAATAAATGCAAAAACAAATTATAGAGAAGAATAAAGCAAGCATATCAGAAACTTTTAAAGAGATGATACAAACTCTAGAGTCATCCCTATGGAATGGCATGGGATCCAACCCTTTCTTCCCCTTGGCAGCCTTGAGGAATTGATGCTATAATGTGAAGGAAGGAAGGAAATCCCTAACAGTAAGCTAGGGGCAATACAAGCTTATAAGCATGTTATCCAAACGTTTTGGGGCACAAGCGTTTTTATTTGGTTTTCTTGGATGATGAATGCGATCAAGTGAGCTAAGGGAGGACATCCTTTATGGTTTTTTAGTTGAAGTACCTAGACCCAAAGAGAGATGGGTAGTTATAGGTCTTTGTGGTTATTCCTAATGTTTATAGAGCACCTCGTCCCCTTATTCTTCCATAAAGATCCACCTCTTATAGAATTCTAGAGGGAAGCCAAGCATGCCATTGTCTCCTTGAGCATTTTATCTCACTACATGATCTCAATACTGAGTTGTAGTCTTTTTCTAAGGTAAGTAACCCTGTATTTGGTTACTCTTAGGGTAGGCATAAAAGAGGCATCCCAAGTGCTTTTTATTATTTTAGGAATGTTTGCACCAAGGGTTGGGGATATTTATTTTGGAAGGTTTTGTGTTAGACCAAATCCCCTCTACCACATCACGCAGATTTTCATTTTATTATTAGGTGGCATATGCACTAAGATTAATGCTTCCTTCTTAATTGAGACCATCATGTCTTTTGTTTCTGGTTCAACCCCCACGGAAATCATAATATTCATGAGCAGGGGTGAACTATTCACTATAATTTTCAACATCATTTTTTGTGTTGGAGGAACTAGATGTCTCTCCTAGCCCACATAGAGATGTGTATTTCAAGTGACAACAAACTATAATAATTTACCCTTCGGCTTCTATGAATCTCTTCCATTTGAAAAATGTATGTGTTTATTTTTCTCTTTAGATCCTCTAAGATGTTGAAGCATTTGGCCCAAACTTTTACAATTATATGCTCCACCTTACTTGCACTAATCCCTCTTATGCTAGGAGTGAGGTGGAGTCCCTTTGAATATGTCCCAAGTGTACCCATGAAAAACACTAAATCAGATTCCTTTAGGTTGACATCATATTGCAAGAGTCAAAGAGTGGTATCACAATGAATTTTCCAATAAGTATTGCATTTCTAAGAAAACCGTAGGCCTTGTTAAGGTCCACTTTAATGAAAAAATAGTCCTCCTTAGAATCTTTATCAAAACTCATGCATCCCCTTATGCAAAGAATATCCATAAGTGAAAAGTTTTTTCTTATCTTTATTAATTAAAATGTGGATTAAAGGGTCTCTTTGTTGTTTTTCTAGGTGAGAGTGACAACCAAGAAGTAAGGGAAAGGATATTTTATTTTTCTCGCAAGTGAAAAGTGTATTAACGAAAGAGGAGGTACAAGAAAGAAAGAAAGGGAAATACAAAGGAAGCCAAAAGGCCTAACTTTCCTTCCTCAAGGAACTCACGAAGTTAACTATGTTGATCTAAATACTTGATAAACTTTTCATTACCTTCATGTAGGAGCAACCTATTTTTGAGTTTACTTTTCTTTATAAGAAAGACTCTATGTTGCTTGAAGAGGGGAGGGGAGGGAGCGGGATTTTGAAGTTCCTAATGCTCCTAACTAAGAGGTCAAGGAAAGTCTCTATGATCATTCTTTCAAAGAAAGTCTTTGTGGAATATTCCTTTGATCAAGTGCAAAAGTTTTAAGCACATCCCTCCTTCCAAATTTTCGAGATGGCTTCACTTCTAATCACATTCCAAAGGGTCATGGAGCACCCCATAGTCTCAGGCAAAGCTTTCGTCCAATCAATCAGACACTCTAAGTTGAGATGCTCACAAACTCCGCTCCAAATGGAGAACACTTTGGGCATGGAAAAAAGAGATAGAAGATATCTTCACACCCCTAATGACACCTCTTGCAGCAAGGTGCAAGGCCTCATATTTTGGAGCCTTTGACATTCCTCCAAATTCCAAGATGAAGGATTTTTCAGAGAAGGGTTGCTTTCTTGCTCTCCACCATTGAGTGCTAGAAATCTTTAAACTTAAGATTTCATCTCATCAAAGACTTGTTCAAGTACCATTTTCTTTTGAGGGATTGACAAAATTCAAGTGTTTTCTTGATTATGAGACATCTTCAATTTTGTTCTCTGTTTTCATTTGATTCTTTTGGGATTCAGGTCTTTTTGAGCTAAGAGGAAGACAAGCTCCGACTCCTTTCAAACATTGTTCCTAAGCCTTAGAAGGCACCAATCATCATAGTCCACTCTTTGGCTCTGGTCAATGTCTTTAAACCTTATCGACGTTCTTCTAAATTGGCACCAAAGCTGCTTCCAATGTAGAAATCCTTTGGAATAGAGTTTTCTAGCCCTTTGGAGATTTTCCTTCTTGACTACCTTTATTCCAGACACTTGAAGCAAGATGGAGAGCAAGAGGGAGGCAATCAATCTCTATTCTTGACTACCTTTATTCTGGCTCTTTCTAATCGTTATTGATGGTTCAATGAGGCTTCATCTTATTCCAACAGACTCTAGCAGACGGTTGGAAAGAAAATTAGACTTCAGAAACGTGTCAGTTGGCAGCAAGCCCTGCTAGGAGAAGCGATCGGCTGCTCCGCGACTCTCTGGAACGCCATCAGAGGGGAGGTCCTATGGAAAATCTGGCGGGAAAGATGTGCTCTCAACTTCGGTGACTCCCCCAAGGAGTGGTCAATTGAGAAATCGTTGTTCCTCCTTGGCAAAAGGATTGTTAACTGTAAGAAATCCCCCCCCCCCCCCCCCGTCAGGCATCATCAAGTTCTCCTTTTGATCAATAACAAGCTTAAACCCAAGTGGGCCCCTCATGAGGGTGATGAGAGGATAATTAACCTTCTTTGTAATGCCATCTAGGCTCTGTAAAAGCTTCCCCTGCTTTGTGGGATTCGGGGGGTCCCATGGGCACTAGTCCCCTTCTCTTGTACTTTTCCTTCTTTATTTAATTCAAGTCCGGGAGAGTAGGCTAATGCCGAACTTCCTTTATATTAAAAAAAAAGCATTGTAATTATCATTTCACATTTTTGCAACTCCATTTTGTTCAAGCCAAGGAGTTCTCTAGCTCGAGGAGTATTAGAAGTACCTATGGCTCTATGGTTATGGAACTGTGAGGAGATTCAGCATAGGGAGTCCCCTCTGAGTGAGCACATAGTATGGCAGCTGATACAACTGGCAGAAATGCGGGCATGTTACATCATTGACCCAAGGAATGGTAGGACGCCGGAATGAACCAGCACAGAATGTTCACGATTTGGATCTTCAACTCTTATGGAAAGGGAGATGCTTGGACTGGCCTTTAAAATGCTTGGACTATAAGAGGCGCATACAAGGGAAGAATTGTACATGATCAAGTGGTCTGATATATTAGGCTTCCTTTTCAGCAGGCATTTTCATAGACATATCATGTTCTTAAGAGACAATATATCGTGCGGTGATTGTTTATTTTGATGGCAAAATCTACATCCTGTTCTTTTTTTTTTTTAATATAAAGGAAGTTCGGCATTAGCCTACTCTCCCGGACTTGGATTAAATAAAGAAAGAAAAGTACAAGAGAAGGGGACTAGTGCCCACGGGATCCCCCAAATCCCACAAAGCAGGGGAAGTTTTAACAGAGCTTAGATGGCGTTACAAAGAAGGTTAATCACCCTCTTGTCACCCTCATGCGGGGCCCACTTGGGTTTAAGCTTGTTATTGATCAAAAGGAGAACTTGATGATGCATGAAGGGGGGGGGGATTTCTTGTAGTTAACAATCCTTTTGCCAAGGAGGAATAATGATTTCTCAATTGACCACTCCTTGGGGGAGTCACCGAAGTTGAGAGCACATCTTTCCCGCTAGTTTTTCCATAGGACCTCCCCTCTGATGGCGTTCCACAGGGTCGCGGAGCAGCCGATCGCTTCTCCCAACAGGGCTTGCTGCCAACTGAGATGTTTTTGAAGTCTAATTTTCATTCCAACCGTCTGCCAAAGTCTGTTGGAGTTGGGGCAGGTAAAGAAGATGTGTGGGACATCTTCGATAGACCGGTAGCAGCGTTTGCACCAAGGAGAAATCCCACAAAGTTTGCTAGCCTTAAGGTTGGTCCAGATTCCATGATGAAGAATTTTCCATAAGAGGATAGACTTTTTGATTTCTATGAGGGGGTGCCAGATAGCCATGAACTTCATGTCCCACGAAGCCGCGTCCATGATAGGCACCACTTCTTGTTGAGGTTAACCTGATAGTCAATCGTTTCTTTGATGTTCGGGATTTTTGATAGGCTATTCCCATTGTGCCATTTGAGACCAAGCGAGCTTGATGTGTCGTGTCCCATGAGAAGGCGAGTTTTGTGTCGATCCCAGGCGAGACATCTGCTTTGCAAAGTGTTCCATTCTTCGTACGAAATGTTGACGCAAGGGTCAATATCCTCGAAGTTGATCCAGCGGTTGGTGTCATGTTTCCAGAGATGTTTCCATTTTTTGAAGCCTTTGTTCCATAATTTCTTGGCATTTTGAATGTTCCAAGGTTCCACACTCTGGATGCCATGGATCGGAAACCAAATAGAGTCGTTTTGTCTGATACCGGCTGCCCACTTCCAGTCTTCACTAATTCTTGTGTAGCTTTTGACTTTATTCCAACTCTTCCATAGGGAGCATACGAGATTAGAGCCCTTCGGGAAGACGGGGACTGGGGAAAACAGCAAGGTCAAGATGTCGAGATTCTTCCAGTTTGGGAAACCCATGAGATCCAACTCGTTCTTGTTTCTGAAGATCAACTTGGCCCACGAGGCCTCCCCATTGCTCCAAGCCTTAATCATCCATTTGGCTGCCAGTTTGTTAGCCATGCACCCAATGTCCAGGATACCAAGTCACCCACTATCTCTAGGGCTAGTGCAGATGGACCATTTGATTTTAGGCACCCCCCTTCTATTGTGATCGCCCGTCCAAAGGAAGTTTCTACAAATACTATCCAGTTTGGACAGATCTTGCTCTTTCGGTCTCCAACATGAAAAGAATTGTATGGTTGAAGAAAGGGGGAACGTGTTGATAACCATCGCACGACCAGCAAGATTGATTTGCATACCTCTCCAATAGTTAAGCTTGTTTTCGAGTTTGGCCAGCACCCAGTTCCACCGTTGTTCCATAGAGACGCCAAACCCCAAAGGGATCCCAAGAAGCCGAAAAATTTGGCCCTGCGGAATGATTTGATAGCCATGATCAATGAGAAGGCCGGGCTGAGACCCCACAATAGCTCTAAAGGCGGTCTTAGAGTGGTTGATTATGGATTTAGAGGCTTCACAAAAGGTAGCAAGAAACCTCTAGAACGTCTCAAGGCTGGCACTATCATTGTGAACAAACGCGTTCATATCATCGGCAAAACGTCTCATGGTGATCTGACTATGGTCATGAGGCAAACGGAGGCCTTTGATATTACCAGCTTCCACCTGGTGCGCCACAAGCCTGCTAAGCCCCTCCGTGGCGATGGCAAAGAGAAGGGGAGCCAATGTGCACCCTTGTCTGATAGATCTTCTAAGTTTGATAACCTTCGAAAGTTTGCCGTTAATGTTAATTTGGGTCGATGCGTTTCCGAGAAGGGTCGCGATCATCTTGGTGAATTTATGACTACATCCAAGATCTTGGAGCGACTGCAGAATATAGTCCCATTCAAGCCTGTCGTAGGCTTTATCAAAGTCAATCTTGAGGAAGACCACATCTTGTTTAGACTCATTTGCAAATTCAAGTCCTTCCCAAATATCAATAATGGTTTCCAAAATTGACCTGCCTTTGATGAAACCTTTTTGGTCCTCGCTTAGCCACACTCTCAAGTGGCAAGAGATTCTATTGGCAATGACTTTGGTGATGATCTTGTATCTTGTTTGGAGCATCGTAATAGGACGCCAGTTCTCTATTCTGTTCTTTTCCCCTTTTTTGTGAATTAACTTGATAATACCATTGTTGAGACAAGAAGGAAGTGCACCGAACTTGAGCACCTCCTGCCAAACCAGACGAAGAGGGGTGGAAACCACCAACTTGAAGGATTTAAAGAACTCGTTAGTGAGCCCGTCAGGTCCCGGGCTTTTACCGAGAGGGAGCGCATCAATGACCTCAATGATTTCTGCTTCAGAGATAGGGGCATGTAGCAGGGAGCGAAGGTTGGGTGGTATCCTGCGGGGGGAAACCCTAGATATGCCTGCCATACAGTCCTTTCTATGGTGGGAGAGGGGGTTCGAGGTCCCCAGGAGTCTCGTGAACTTCCCTTCAATGATCCCAAGATTATCTTCTTCCCAAATGCATACATTGCCATTTAAGTCTAGCAATAGGGGAATCGGTTCTCTGTTATGTTTCCTTTTAAGGATACGGCACATCTCTTTGGTGGGTTTGTCGGCTTTGCCAGCCCACCACTCCTTGAAGAAAATTTGCAAGTTTTTCCTTTGTATTTCTTCCTCGTATCTCAACAGCGCTCTAATTTTTCGAAGACCTTTCTGGGCTTGAGGTTTTCCTTTGTTCACTTCCTCCTCGAGCCTCCAGAGTCTGTGGTAAAGAGCTTCTCTACGAGCCCGCCGCACAGTCTCGAGCATCTTCTTGGTTCTAATCATGATCTTTCGAGACTTATCGACCGCACTTCTCCAGCACTTGGCTGGGGACAAGCCGGAGGCAAATGCCTCCTTCCACACATCAGCAATCTCTTGATGGACGGAGGGGAGAGAGAAGGTGGGCGCACTGGCATGGAACCAAGGCGCCTTGCGGATCTTGTTGGAAGGTTGGAAAGTGATAACAATCGGGTAGTGATCAGAGATGGTGAGGTCGGTGCGTTGCACGAGGGACGGGTGGCCCCATTGATGGGTAAAACTCTGATAGATGTAACATCTATCAAGTCTAGCTTTCCTCAGGTCCTCGCCCGCTTGGAGATTTGACCAAGAAAAGCCATTCGAGTCTTTGAATTCAACCAAATCCAAGTGAAGTTTGGTCTTGTCCCATGTTTCTTTCTCCCGACTGTCGATGACCCTGCCCTTGCCCATCCATCTGTCCATAGGGTCCTCCACCATGTTGAAGTCTCCACAAATAAGCACGTTGTGGGGGAGCGAGTCCAAGGAGGCCCATGTGTTCAGTCTCTCTAATTCCCCGTTAGGGGCGTACAAAGAAACCAGAGTAAAACAAAGAGGAGCACCAAAAGAAACAGCGATCCATCGGTGGCTTTCATCTTCAATGGAGTTCTCAAGCTTTTCAAACCAGAGTTGATTAATACCGATTACCGTTCCACCGGACCCCCGCTGGTGCACGGTTGAAATCCAAACATGGGTCGAGGAGACCTGTCTAAGCCGTTTTTGGAGGTCTTCTCCGTCAATTTTAGTCTCTTGAATACATATAAAATCTGGGTTTATGCTAATGTCGCAAAGCCATTGACCAATGATGGTCACTCTTGAGGGGTCGATTAGCCCTCTAGCATTTAACGAGATGATGATCATTGTCGTAGTGAGCCCTCTTTGCGGGAGGGAACTTTGTCCTTTCTTTTCTTGGATTCATCTTTCTTTTTAGCTGGGATCGGATCCCGAATTAGCAATAGGTTCTTGTGGGGGCTTTTCTAGGGTAACTCCATAGGTTGTTTTCCTTTGCGGGATGCCTCCTGCTGGGAAGACTTGGGCACCGTTTTCGGCACCGTTTCCGGAATAGTCGATCCGATGATGGAACTTTCACTATCCATGTTATCTTCATTACTAGTGGTAAAGCCGTCTTCTTTGCTTGTAGTGTAGCCCTCCTGGGAGGTTTCTTTATTGTCAGGGATCTCTAGGGCTTTGTCGTTGGTGTCCACCTCAAGTAGTTCCCACCTGGGTAGTCAAACTCATTGATCTCCTTTTCCAGATTGCAATACAAATTGCTAGAGGGGGTAACTGACAAGTTGTTCCGCTCAGAAGTCACCCTAGGGCTTCTTTTCCTTCTTCTTCTGACTTCGATAAACCCATCCGCATCAGCTTCTGGATTAAGGGGGCCCTTGCCTTCCTCTTCCTTCGTCGAGTGGGTCAAAGCGCCTTTGTTGTCTTGAGCATTTTTGGAGGCTTCTTGATTTCGCTTGCTTTTTTGTCTCAAAGGGCAATCTTTAATCCTGTGACCTTGTTGGCCACAAGGAAAGCACGCATTGGGAAGGTTTTTGTAGTTGATGTCTTGCTCCCATACATCCCCTTCGCCCAAGTCCACTTTGATCTTCGATGGGAGCGGCGTGCTGAGGTCGGCCTCGACACAGATTTGGGGGTGCCACCGAGCGTTGAACGAGTGTCTTGCACCTTCATAGATGAGACCACCAATGTCCTCGCGTGAGGCCAATGGCTTGCCGATAGGAGAAACAATGTCCCACACGAAGTTGTACAAAAAGTAAGGAAGGTTAGGGAGCTCAACCCAGAGAGGGTACCGAAGCGATTTCGATTTGTCGGGAGTAAAATCAGGGGACCATCTGAATAGGTAGAGGGTCGCCCGGCCAAGTTGCCAGGTGCCGACGCTTAGGGCTCGGAACGCCATATCTTCATTTTCAAAGACTAGCAACAAGTGGCTAGCCGGTAAGAACTGACACTTACAAACAATTAGTCCACGGGGGAACCACTCGTTTCGGAGCCACTGTCGCACAGTTTGGAGCGGGGGCCTAGGGCCAAACATTTGGCCGACGAGGCAAACTTTCTTGAGCTCCTCCTGAGCTAACAGAATTGCGGATCTACTGAGGGAGACCACCAGGGGTTCAACACTCTCGGAGGCCCCAAGGGTGGCACAAGACCCCCCCTCCAACAGAGAGGCCAGGTTATCGGTCTCCCCCAGAGGAGGGGCCAGGTTACTTCTCACAAGTGAG
Organism: Ceratopteris richardii; assembly: GCA_020310875.1. Lineage (NCBI taxonomy): Eukaryota > Viridiplantae > Streptophyta > Polypodiopsida > Polypodiales > Pteridaceae > Ceratopteris > Ceratopteris richardii. Next base: position 189,412,461 of record CM035416.1, on the reverse strand, counting down.
GGGGTCGCCACATCCATGACCAAGTTAAAAGGATTTTCCCCACGAAGGGCAAAGTAGCCGCCCGCGATGGCCACCCACGATGAACAGCAAAAAGCTCCGCGAAGGACGAAATTGGGCTTACAAACTTGATGCCAAAAGAAGCCTACTTTAAATTCTTAAGTTGTAGCGTTGTCTACTAAAGCCTTAATTTCCTTATGATCCATCACTTTGCAAAGTAAAGCAAAAAGCCCACGAGCGTCCCACATTAATGGATAGCTCTTTTTTTCTAATCTATAAATTATTTTTCTTTTTCTTCGAATCTTCTCTCTCTTTTCTTTTTTTGTTTCTTTTTTATTTGTTTCTTTTTTCTTTTTTTTCTTTTTTATAAAGCACTCACGAAGGAGGGAACACACAAAGAAAACTCGAGCTTGAGGAAACGGGACCGCCGGTTTGAAAAGTCTGAGAGCCCAAGTTCCAACACTTCCTCACCCTAAACGAGAAGCCAAACCTTCCAATCCACGAAACTAAAAAAGGAGCTCCAACGCGAACCAGCATCAACCAAACGAAATACCATTTTCAACAGCAGGCTGCATATCGCGATAGACCTTAAGTCGCAATAGACCAAGGCGGCCAGATGTCGCGATAGACACGCAACGCGATAGACCAAAGAGCCGGCAAAACTAGACTGCCAGATGTCACGATAAACACCTAAATGCGCGATAGGCCGATGAGCTGGCATACGATAGACCGCCGGGTATAGCGATAGAGCCGTCGGGTATCGCGATAGACACGCAGTGTCAGTCGTGCGATAGAGAGATCACCGCAACCCGACAACAGCTGCAGTCCTCCGTCCTCAGCTACTCCACGGACCACGCCTCCTTCAACTACTCCACGCGAGAAAGCAAGTAAACAGTAGAACAGCGGGTATGATTTGATGCAGGAGCACCGACAGCGTCTGCTCCGACAGCGCCTTCTTCTTGACCTCATGCAAAGTCTGAAACAGTCGTCAGTCCGTCTTCAGCAGGACATGTACTCGCAGGTTCAACGCGACGCAGAAGCAACACAGCCATGGATTCTTAGTCCAGCTTGATTCGTCACCGGCAAAGTTCTCTCTACATCCTGTTCTTAAGAGACATTATATATAATGTAGTAATTGTTTATTTCCTAGATCAGCTTGAGTATTTTTCAGCAACATACCGACTTCAAAGATCAGCTTTTCTTCTTCTTTTGTTTATCATATCTACTCCTCGGCCTGGTTCTATTCCCTTTTACAAGAGCATCTTTGTTTTCTATGCAGACCTAACAAATATTGAGTGTAAGAGATTCTCATTGCAAGTGTATGAAAATTGGATGCTGCATAGGAGAGGCGCATAGAGGGAAACAAATTGACAAGATCAAGTGGTCTCATATATCAGGCTTCCTTTTGCAGACATTTTGATGACATTTTGATAGAAACATCCAGCAGAAATAAGGACTTTTGTTTCTTGTGTGTTGAAATCTACATCCTGTTCTTAAGAGACAATATAACATGCAATAATTGTTTATTTTGATGGCAAAATCTACATCCTATTCTTAAGAGACAATATATCATGCCATAATTGTTGCTTTTTTATCATTTTTCAGCAACAATATATGAGGGTGGTTTCTTATTATTATTATTATGGTGAACAGCACCACGTACATGTTTTCAAGCATCTTCACCAATTATGAAAAGGAGTTTCAAAGACTTGTGTGATGCTCGACTTTTTTTGGCGCTGTGCTTCAATTTTTAGCAATATGCTAACTTCAAAGAGCAGCTTTTCTCCTTTTGATTAACATATCTATTCCTAGATCTGGTTCTATTTCCTTTTACTAGATCATCTGATGAAGAAATAATAATGGATGCATGCAAGAAAACAACTTGACAAGGTCAAGTGGTCGGATATATGAGGCTTCCTTTTGCATACAATTTGATCGAAATATCCTGTAGAAACACGGATTTTGTGGCTTGTCTGCTGAAATCGTGAGATATGAAAGATTTTGATGGCAAAATCTACATCTGGTTCTTAAGAGACAATATATCATGCACTAATTATTTATTTCTTAGATTGTCTCGAGTATTTTAGCAACATACCAACTTCAAAGAGCAGATTTTGTTCTTTGTTTATCATATCTGTTCCTCCATATGGTTCTATTACATTCTACAAGAGCATGTTTGTTTTCTGTACAAACTTGCTCAACATATCATAAACCTTTAAAGAGAAATAGAGACAAACTCTGGAGTCATGCCTATGGCATGGCATTGGATCCAACCTTTTCTTCCCCTTGGCAGCCTTGAGGGAATGATGCTATAAAGTGAAGGAAGGGAGGATATCCCCAATAATAAGCTAGGGGAAATTTCAAGCTTATAAGCATGTTATCCAAACGTTTTGGGAAACAAGCTTTTTTATTTGGTTTTTTTGGATGATGAAAGCCATCAAGTGAGGTAAGGGAGGACATCCTCTGTGGTTTTTTATTTGAAGTACCTAGACCCAAAGAGAGATGGGTAGCAATAGGTCTTTATGATTATTCCTAATGTTTACAGAGCACCTAGTTCCCTAATTCTTCCATAAAGATCCACCTCTTATAGAATTCTAGAGGGAAGCCAAGCATGCCATTGTCTCCTTGAGTATTTTATGTCATTGCATGATCTCAATACTGAGTTGTAGTCTTTTTTGAAGGTAAGTAACCCTATATTCGGTTACTCTTAGGCTAGGCATAAAAGAGGCATCCCAAGTCCTTTTTAGTATTTTAGGAATGTTTGCACCAAGGGTTGGGGATATTTATTTTGGAAGGTTTTGTGTTAGTCCAAATCCCCCTATGAAGGATCAACCACATCGCATAGAGTTTGATTTTATTAGTAGGTGGCATATGCACTCAAATTCATGCTCCCTTCTTAATTGAGACCATTTTGTCTTCTGTTTCTTGTTCAACCCCCATGGAAATCATAATATTCATGAGTAGGGGTGAACTATTCAATGTGGTTTTCAACATCATTTTTTGTGTTGAAGGAACTAGATGTCTTTCTTAGCCCATGTAGAGATGTGTATCCTAAGTGACAACAAACTATAATAATCTACCCTTAGGCTTCTATGAATCTCTTCCATTTGAAAAATTTATGTTTTTATTTTTCTCTATAGATCCTCTAAGGTCTGTAAGCATTTGGCCCAAAGTTTTATAGCTATAGTTATATGCTCCCCCTTACGTGCATCAATGCCTCCTATGATGAGTGAGGTGGAGTCCCTTTGAATATGTCCCAAGTGTACCCATGAAAAACACTAAATCAGATTCCCTTAGGTTGACATCATATGGCTAGAGCCAAAGAGTGATATCACAATGACTTTTCCAATGGGGATTGCATTTCTAGGAAAATCATAGGCCTTGTTAAGGTCCATTTTAATGAAAAAAATAGTCTTCCTTTGAATCTTTATCAAAACTCATGCCTCCCCTTATGTCAACAATTTCCATAAGTGAAAGTTTTTTTCCTTATCTTTATTAATTCAAATGTGGATCAAAGGGTCTCTTCATTGTTTTTCTAGCTGAGCGTGACAACCAATAAGTAAGAGAAAGGACAAGTGAAAAGGGTAACAAAAGAGGAGATACAAGAAAGAAAGAGAGATACAAAGGAGGAAAAAAGGCCTAACTTCCCTTCCTCAAGGGAGCCACCAAGATAACTATGTTTATCTAAGTACTTGAAGTAAGGAATGGAAAAATTTTCATCCTCATTATGTAGAACCAACCTGTTTTTGAGTTTATTTTTCTCTATAAGAAAGAATCTATGTTACTTTAAAGGGGGGAGAGCTTTTGAACTTCCTAATGCTCCTAATTAAGAGGTCAAGGGAAGTCTCTATGTACCATTCTTTCTAAGTAAGTCTTTGTGGAATATTCCTTTGGTGAAGTGCCAAAGTTTGAAGCACATATCTTCTTACAAATTTTCGAGATGGCTTCCCCTATAATCGCATTTGAAAGGGTCATGGATTCCCCACTAGTCTCACCTAGCAAAGGTTGCATCCAATCAATTAGATAATCTAGCTTGAGATGCACACAAAGTCCCCTCCCAATGGAGAACACTTCGGGCCTAGAAAGAATAGATCCAAGATATCTTCACACCCCTAATGACACCTCTTGCATCAGGGTGCAAGGCCACATATTTTGGAGCCTTTCACATTGGTCCAAATTCCAAGATGGAGGATTTTTCAAAGGAGGGTTGCTTTCTTTCTCTCCACCATTGGGTACCACAAACCTTTAAACTTAAGTTCTCATATGATCTAAGACTAGTTCAAGTACCATTTTCTATTGATGGATTGACAAAAATCAGGTGTTCTCTTGATTTGTGGGTGTTTTCTTTGGGATTCAGGTCTTTTTGAGCTAAGAGGAGGACAAGCTCCAAATCCTTTCAAGCATTGGTCATATGCCTTAGAAGGCACCAATCATCATAGTCCACTCTTCACCCTTGATCAATGTCTTTGCATCTTATTGATTTTCTTCTATATTGGCACCAAAAGTGCATCCAATGGTGAAATCCTTTGTAACAAAGTTTTCTAGCTCTTTGGAGATTTTTAGTCTTGATTACCTTTATCCTAGACACTTGAAACCAAATGGGGAGCAAGAGGGAGGCAATCAATCTCTATTCTTGATACCTTCATTCTTGCTCTTTCTAGTCATTATTGATGGTACAGTGAGGCTTCATCTTGTTCCAAGCAAGCAAGAGGGAGGCAATCAATCTCATATCCTTAGGGTCCATGAGGACTTGGAAAAAGAGCAGAGTGAAGAGGTCAAGCCCAAGCCACTTGAGGTCTCCCAATAACATCAAGTTTTGAATATTTCTAAACTAGACCTCAACCAAGATTCGTTGTTGTTAATCCATGCTTCAATTATCCATCTCATTGCAAATTATTGACCATGGCCTCAACATCCAGAATACAAAGGCTCCCAAAATCTTTGGGGGAAGAGAAAATGCCCTTCTAGCTAGGGTCTCCTTTTCCCCAAAAGAAGTTTTTGAAAACCCTTTTCATCTTTATAACCTTTAGAATCAATAGGTCCCAACAATCAAGGAAATAATTGATGGAAGAAATAAAAAATTCGATCACCATCTCTTTATCTATCACATTCAACTTCATGCTCTTCTAGTATTAAAACTTAGGTATGATCTTGTTGAGGATCATATCACGTCTTTGACCCATGGAAACCTCAAAATCCAACCTAGCACATGGAAAACTTGACCAAAGGCAAGCTCTCAACATCAATGGTTGCAAAAAAGCTTAGGTGGTAGGCTATGCACATGCTCCAAGATATCACGAAGTGCACTCTCTAGGTATGCTATCCTAGCACTCAAGGTCTCTATAGGATATGAGGTATGCTCAGCCATGAGTGTATCAATCCTAACTAGTGAAGAAGGTCTTGATTCCATACTAGGATAAAGTGAAGGTCTCTTTTTATGTTTTCTTTTGTGTGTATTATGTACACCTAAGATAACAAATAGACAATGGAAATAAACTAATCACAAGCCTTTGCATAAAGAAATGATAGAAAAGAAAAATTTTAGTATGTTTTGCTACTTTTTATACACATGTATGCAGAAATTTTAATAATTTATGGCAACATTTTGGCAAGAAAATGGAAATCGGAAACAAAATAACTAAGTGCACTACATGCACTTCCAAATCAAAAGGTGCTGGCATGCACAATATAAATACAGCAAAACCAAAGGGCACTGCATGCCCTTGTATAAAACATCATGCTTGCGGCATGGTATAATAGATAAGAACATTGAGAGTTCTTATAACTTCTAGGTTGTACATGCAAGATAAAACAATAACATGCTACTTGCATGAAAAATGCAAAGTTGAACAAGCCTCTAATCAAACATATGCTACATGTGTTATGCATTATGCTTGTTCTACATGCATAACGATGCATTAAAAAAACAAAAAGTCAGTTTAAAAAATCACAAGAAAACTTATCTTGGAATCCAAAACTTTGATGTGCATGTGTGTGTAGGTGTTGGAAGTGGTCAATACACACTCCTCTTCAGTCTTCGAGAGTATCTCGATCATTATTGCATTGAAAAGGTGTTTGTATAGGGGTCTTCTTTATTAAATAGCCAAATTTGGAGCTTTGTGTAAGTCTGAGGATGGATTCAAATGATAGCTTCTAACCACTCAATGAATAGATCTCTCAGAAAGGAATCTATAGAGAGTGGAATCACTCAATTTGGATACCAAATGAGTGAGATATGCCCATTATAAGGGAGAGAGAATGAAAGCAAAGGTAAAAGTTCGAACTTTGCCTCTATGTAGGCTCTTCTTTAGCCAAATGCAGGTCTAGTTGGGCTATGTATCTCGTTTGTAAAGCAAAAATTGAAAAGGCACACACATGAGTGCCATGTAAGACCCATGTGTGATGCCACTTGGGGGACTCCTTAGAATGGAGAAAGAGAGAGAATACTTATGGGAATGGTACATGGTTGGGAGGATCTATGTGCGAAGCTTCCAAAATGTTAGTCGATGACCACTTGTTTCCAACCTCATAGTTTATGCTCATCACCACCAAAAAATGGGAGGAATCGCTAAGGAATGGTATCATCTATCATCTGGTATCAGAGTCAATCGATGGACATTTCACGTGTGGGTGACACCTAGCAGAAGACAACCAACGAAAGTTGATTCACACAGACCACTATGAAGGACAGTCGCTCATGCTGAGGGCATCCCAAGCTTCCTCTCATCCTCCCCTCTAGGATAACACAAAAGGGGGAAGTCCATTCTATAAGAACCCAAAAACGGTGCTTTTGAGAGCTCATGTGGGATAATAGCCTCCCTTCTCAGTCACCATGCAGTAGGACGAATTTTTCTCATGCAGTTCTTCTTGAGGAGGTATTTGAAGTATTTTCTAGAGTTTTTTTCTTAAGTTGGGAAGCATAAAGCAAAAGGATACAAGCAAGTCAATGAGAACCAAAGGCATATACATGTATTGTAGGTTGTGGATATGGGGTAAGGGCATTTGGAAAAAGTGAAATATCTTCGCTTAGCATTAGGTTTGGCTTGATTTGGTGAAGTTTTGTTGGACCAAAATCCCTCAGTAGTGCTTTAGCAGATACTAGACAATCACTCTTGGGCCTAGTTTTTCATCATTTGGTATTGGAATCCATTTTTTGTCACTTGGCATGGAATCGTAGCTTTCATTTGCAAGTGTTGTACCACTTATACTCGACTAGAAAGGATTGCGGAGGAGCAAAAGAGCATCAATTTTGCTCACTTTTTACATTTTGAGCCATTGCCAATCCATTTTGGCATCATTTTTATTGGTTTTTGGTGTTGAGATCCCTCTTGGGCCAATAGGACATTTTAAATTTTTGTTTGGGGATGTTGAGGATTGCAAATCAAATCCTTGATGATTCCAAGATAACTTCAATTTCTCTTTGGAAGGCTTCAATTGTATCAAAGAATTGCTCTAGTTCTATTTTTCTCTCTTTCTTGCTTATAAAATCTACTTCCATTGGTTATAAACACTCTAGTTAGTAAATGGGGGGTGTAAACATGGATCATAAGGGTAAGAAACTTTTAGAGCATACTTCCCCACCTAGAGAGAAATAACTAGAGGACCTAGACCATAGAATGGAAGAGGTAGAAACAAAAGCAAGAACTAGAGAAAAAAAGTAGAGCAAAAAATAGACCAAGAAGAGGAATACTCTTATGTAGAGATATATGATGAGTTTATTACACACAAGCAATTCATAGAGCTTAAGGAACAAACACTTAGGTTAGAAAGATATATTGATAGCATGACCTCACTCATAGAACAACTTAAGTCTCATATGATCTCACTAGAGACTCATGTTACCTCTTTCCTAGCTAGGAAGGAAAGAGAGATGCCTTCTCTTCCTATAGTTGAGATGGCTAGGAAGGATCTATTTCCTTGGCAAGCATAAAGGAGAGAGTTCTAGGGAGACTCCCCTTCTGAAAGACCTCAAGCCACAAACCTTACGGGGGATGACCGTCAGAGAAATAAGGATGCGGTCTACACTTTCTTGCAAAAGTGGAATGACATGCATCAACCAAAGGGCACCCCACTTGAGTATGGTGTGCTAGAAGTGAGTATCTTGCTTGAATCGTGTGCTTATAAGTGGTGGATGAGTCTCAAGGAAGCGAATTTCATGCATATAGATTGGACTTTATTTGAAACTCTTTTCTTGAAACAGTTTCTTCATGAGAATGAGAAAGAGAGGAACTGGGATGAGTGGGATAGGATCAATTAGAGAGGTAGGCCTTTTTCGATCTACATATCCCACTATAGGGAGATCATACTGAAGTTTAAGCGATTATATGACTTTCAAAAGACGAGAGGGTTTGTCAAGGGCTTAGAGAAAGCCATTAAAAGAGAGGTAAGAAGAAATACACCTAAGACTTTTGAGGAGGCTATCAAGTACACTCATATTTATGAGGACCATGACCATCCTATATATACTCCTATGGAGACGGATCATCCCCTCAAACCTCTTAGTACAACCAAATTCAAGAAAACGCTATCAATGGGGAAAGGCAAAATCTTTATTAAGAAACAAAGATCACAAGGGCCTAAGTTACCTATTGAGTAATATGAGATGGCCAAGAGAGAGAACTTGTGCTTTAGGTGCTTATTTCCTAGCCATGCATAGTGGAATTGTCCATTCAACTAGGGGGGAGAAAAGACGGGAGGATGAGGGAGTAGTAGTGCACCTGAGAAGGGCAAAAAGTTGATCCATCTAGTGCAAACACTTCCCATTCATGGAACCTCTAGCTGCAAGGGAGTGGAAGTGATGCACAAGGACATTGAGCACACATGTTGCTTGACACATTCATTATGGTCACCTTAGTTTGGAACACATGACCTAGTTAAACTTCATTGTAGTGTGTATGGGACTAGGGTGTGAGGCATATTAGATAACTCTACAACTAATAACCTCATAAATTATGATCTGGTCAAGATGCTTAAGATTCCCCAACAGCCCAATGCACATAAATACATAGTATCTATGATGCAAGGGGTAGATAAATGGATATGGGATACTATGGTATACAATTTGGAAGTCAAGATACAGGATTATATTGGCCATGTGGACTTCCAAATCATGTAAATGGAGAGAACAGGCCTTGTGTTAGGATGAGTGTGGCTATGGGGGTTGGGAGACACACTTAAACATAGTTTACCAAAATAACACTCTTGATTGTGTAAATAATGGAAGTAAATTTTGTATACAGGGAGAGAGAGAGAGAGATGCACCTAGTGCACCTCCCATTGCATCTTTAGAGTTTTATATTCTTTGTCATTTTGAGCATGTATAGGAGATCTTTTTGTTGTATGTTCAGGATCTCGAGCATTGTATAGACATTTCATGTGATGTATATTTTCATGCTAGAAATGTAACTATGCACATGAATTTTTACTATTCTTTCTTGGAAGAGTGTGTCGTTAAAGGTTTTAAGGATCTTATGTTTGAAATTTAGAGATGTTTTTCCCACTGACTTACCTAGAGTCTCTAAACAAGCATACCTTAAAGGTCATAAGGCATGATGGGAAGAGACCCTTCCGGAGTTTGATTATGATCTTAGGTATAGGAAGGAAAAGTTTAATGTAGTGGCTGACTCGCTTAGCCGCATGCCTATGCTCAATGGACTAAGTTTTAGATCACTAGTGAGCTGCATGAGTCCATTAGAAGGAAATGTAGACTTGATCCTTCATATCCCAAAACTTTGGAACCCATAGAGAAAGGGGATCGTGAACATGGGTTTCCAATGAGGATGGAGTATCAACGGTACTCAAGAAGGATTCAAGTGGAAGCATTACACTATCCATGATGGATATTTGTTATATAAGGGTAAGGGTCCCTAGAGATCTTGAGATGAGACGGAACATTCTGTATGAGCATCATGACACACCTAGCATGGGACACCGAGGAGTTAACAAGACTTATGATATTAGTAAGAGGCAGTTTTACTTGCCTAGACTTCATAAGGATGTCCTAGACTATGTGCTTAAGTGCACTAAATGCAAGGTCAATAAAACTAAAAGATTGAGGATTGGAGGACTACTTCACCCACTGGATATTCCCAGTGGGAAGTGGGAGAGTATCTCCATGGATTTCATAGTTGGATTACCTAAGACACAGAGAGGGAACGAATCAATCTAGGTAATTGTGGATAGGTTAACCAAAATGGATAGGTTTATTCCAACATGAAGTATGGTGAAGACACATGATTTGGCTAGATTCTTTGTAGAGAACCTGTACTAGTTATATGGTATTCCTTTAGACATAGTCTTGGACTGAGATAGGAAGTTCACTAGCCACTTTCGGAGAGCAATCTTCAAAAGATTGGATACAAAACTTAGGATGAGTACAGTTGAGCATCCATAGTTGGATGGGAAAATAGAGAGGGTTAACCAAATCCTAGAAGATATGCTTCGTTCATGTGAATGGAAGGCAAACTAATTGGGAAAAGTACTTACCTATAGTAGAGTTTGCATATGATAGTTTAGAAGATAGTGCTAATTGGGACCACGTTAGTACCCTTTAGAGACGGTTTCCCAATTTTAGATTATCTTCCCCAAAATCTTCTTAAGGGGAACGATATGGAGAAACAGCATGGAGATTTGACCATGTACACCTGATACATGGGGATGTGTGGGAGTACCATTCCATTGATTCCCTCTTTCAAAAGACCTTCCAAAACCATTTTTGAGGACAAAAATGGAATTAAGGGGAAGGAAATTGTTACATGGGAGTAGCTTGGGAGATTCTCTTAGACTTATTTAGATGAACACACACGAGTGCCATGTGGCACCCATGTGTGATGCCACTTGGGGGACTCCTTAGTATGGCTAGAGAGAGAGAACACTTATGGGAATGGTATGTGCCTAAAAGATTCATTATTCATATGTATCTCCACATGAATTTTTTGAAATGTTAGTCAGTGATCGCTTGTTTCCAACCTCATAGTGTGTGCTCATCACTACCAAAAAATGGCCTTTTTGCACAAGAGTCATGCTCAAGTTATGGGGTCTTCAGTTATTCTTTCCAATGTTCTAGATATTTTATGTTAGGGGTTGGAGGCAATAGCCTCATGGCCCTCGAGTTGTGTGGGGACCTCACCAAGCTGAAGGCACAATGGAAGTTAGTACTCAGGGTTGTAACATGCAGTAGTTAGAATGTGAATACTACAACATTCCCAAGACAAAGCACAACATGCATGTGTCACCCTAGCAAAGAGAGCTCTATATCATCTTCCAATCCAAAAGTCCTAGGGAGAAGGAAGGCATTGGAATGGCCTACCCAAGACCAAAGGAACAAACCTCAGGGTTAGACCAATGCTCACCCATAGTCACAAGATGTCCTAGTGAAAAAGAAGCAAATAGAGAGTTGCAACCTTTTCAAGCAGACAATGATAAATTCTTGTCTTCGTCTAGAAAACGTTTTTGCTATCCTAAACAAGAAATGGACGATGTTATAAGGTTTTAGGAAGAAACCACTCTTGTAGTTCTATGCCAAGGCCCAAGATCTCCACTTGAATATCTGCATTTTTTGGTTCAAAAATCCCTTTAAAGGTCTTGAATACAATACCAAGCAAATGGCTACTTTTGCTTTTTTTTTAAGAATGTTTCTCAAGTAGACTTAGTACTAAATCAACCAAATTGGTCCATTAGAGATACATTGATAGTCTTCTTTAAATTTTATCTTGCTTTTAACCCTCTTAGAGATAAACCTAAAAAAATCACCATCTTAGTTGACTTTCCCAACCTCCCAGTATCGAGATGGAATCATAGTCTACTATGCATTGCCATCTCCCTTGGCACTGCATTAACTGTTAAGGAACTCCCTCTAATCAACTTGAGGTGGAACCTAGAAATACTTGTTCAAATAGACTTGAAGGATAAGCTTAGGATAAAGATAGAGCTTGTAGATGACTCATGCAGGGTTGATCACATACAAGAAATCATGTACAAGAATCTGCCCAACTCTTGCTTTATCTTTCATAAGCAAAGCCATTTTGTTAGAGACCATCATTTAGGAAAACAAAAAAAAAATTGGAGCAATATAAAAAACATTATGGATGAAGATGGTTTCACATCAGTCCATACAAGAATTCAAAATCAAAGTAAAGTACCACAGTTTTTCCTCCACGCTTTACACATACTGGACACAATCAGTTCAGTGCCCTTGCAATGAAGGAAGATGACATGGACACAATTGTTAAAAACACCCAATTCAATAATCTAGATAGAAAAGAAAGATATATAGGACAAGCTGCTAGAAGAAATCCTTGTCAACTTTGGAAACACTAAGGAAGAACACATTACAGACACTTCATGGCTATAACAACAAAAGAAAAGAAAGGATTACCAACAATCTTACAAACTCCACTAAATGTTTAGGAATAATCAAGAAAGGGTCCTCTACTTCCTCCTTCCATAATGAATATTGAAATTATTTCATATATTTATAAAGTATTTTCTCAATTGTCTAAGGTACAAGCTATTAAGAGAAACCTCAATGCACACACCTCATCTTCCCAAATAATTTTCTTACGCGAAATTAAGATTCAAGGACCTTGACTTGGGTGAAATCAAAATATTCTCTAACTAGACTTTGGTTGGTTCAATACTAACCATAACTAGCATGGGGGAGACATTTGTATAGATCTAATACCATACATAGCCAATTTCATTGTGGGACACACTATTGACCCTCATAATCATTGGATTGCGGTACATCTTAGTGAGCCTTACAACTTCAAACAATTTATGATGCAAACTCTCCTTCCTTTAGAGCCCTAGGATGAAATCACTCATGTTCCTCACCTCATCTATTATTATTATTATTGGAGATTTTAATATGGTTACCTGCTACACAATCAGTACATGAAGAAGGACCAAGTTCTCGATGGTTCAAAAAAAAGAGTGGTTCCATATGTAACAATATTTTAACCTCAAGGAAATGTCAAGCATTTGGGCTTCACATGGGCGAATAACCAAGTAGGTTGTAATTTTGGCATTGCCCACCTTGATCTTATTTAATGGTCTTCCTCTCTAGCTAATGATTGGGATAATTGTGTCATAACTTATAATCATCCCTTCATGTCTTATGAAAATGTTATAATTACTCCTACAAAATCAGGAATATACAATGTAAGTGTGGATGGTTCCACATTGACACCCGGATTCTATTAGTGAAAGCTATTTAATTTGATCTTAGTATAATCATATATTTAAAACGGTCTTCTAAGTGCTTTGCTAGTAAAAAATGGTTTGAAATCATAAAAGATTTCTATTATTTGCTACACGGATACAAAAAATCATATTAGAGAACATAGAAGGAAAAACGATGCATGCAAATCATAAACCATGGCTCTATGCAATCCAAGAAAATAAAGTGAAGAGGCTACCATCTATAAAATTAGAATTTGGGCTTTAGAAATAATTGAAGCAAAAAACATTGCCTATAGCTCTAAACTTTATTGGGAAGAGAAATGGGAGACCCTCAAAAAACATGTTTCAACTCATAAAAAGAAAGAAATCCAAAGAATTGTTTTCCTGAGCTACACTCGAATTGATGTTCTTTGAGGTCTCTAGAAACACACAAACACACAAGGAAGAAGAAGAAGAAGTTTGAAGCACAACACAACATTGAATTAATTACCATGTGAATGTACAAAGATAAGTAACCCGTTATGACTATTGGTGTATATCAAAGCTGAGGGAAAAAACACCTCCTAAAGAGGGAAAAAAATGTCACAAGAGTCCTAAGTATTTTCACAAAAATTATTACTGAGATATATTAACAAATCCCCCCTAGGAGTTGATGCGGTGAGCAAGGAGTTGGCACTCATGTGTAAAGAAGTTCCAAGCTATGTGGAAAGATATCAATCCACAAAAGGAAGTAAGCCCTAAGCTTTGTTGAAAGCTTCAAACTTCTCCCTAGGCAAAGCCTTTGTGAAACATTCTACAACATTATCTTGTGTGGGAACATATGCCAAACTGATCTCTCTAGTTGAGAACCTCTCCATGACATAATGATAGTGCACCTCAATGTGCTTTGTGTGAGCATGGAACATAATGTTCCTCGCAACTACCAATGTGCTCTAACTATCAGCAAAGATGGTGGTGGCAAAAAACTAACCAACACCCAAATCATCCAAGAAGTGTTTGAGCCACACACACTCAATAGTCGTTGTCAAAGTTGCACTATGCTCATCCTCACCAATAGAAGTGCCCATAGTAGGCTACTTCTTGCTCAACCAAGATATGCATGAGCTACCAAGTGAGAAGAAAAATCCACTAGTGGGCATAAGAGTCTAATAGAAACCAACCTAGATTGAGTAAAAAAAACCTTGTAAATTTGGTGGTAACAATCCCCCTTAGGATAAAACAATCCAAGTAGTTGGGTAGCACCCAAGTAGTGAATTATGCGCTTAACTGCTTGCCAATGCTTGACATTTGGGCAATGCATAAACTAGATCATCAAAGAGATAATAGACTAAATATCAAACCAACTTATGCATGAGTAAATCAAGCATCCAATAGTGTGTTGATAGAGAGCAACATCGAATGCATCTCGAACATTATAAAGACTCAACCATTAACCTGTTTCCATACGGCTAGCAATGGGTTTGTAATCTTCAAGGCTAAAATGTTGCAATAATGTTTCAATATATTTTGTTTGACATGAAGCTATTTTTCAATCAATTTTCATAAATTGAATTCCCTGATAATGATGCAAATGCCCCAAATATGACATCTCAAAAGATGCATGCAAATCAGCCTTAAATTCAGCAATATGCTTCTCATTAGGATGAGTGAGCAGCATGTCATGATTCATCAACATACAGAACAATGATAAGAGGTACATCATCCGTATGCTTAACATATAAGGTGCTCTCAGTTGGGATGTTCTAAAAACCATGTGCAAACAAGTAGGGATGTATCTTTTCATACCAAGTGTGTAGTGCTTGCTTCAAACCATATAATGCCTTTTCCAACCTACACACTTTTTTTCATGCACGTTCTACATAAAACCATGGGGTTGGAATACTTACACTTCTTCATGTAAGTTGCCATTCAAAAATGCAATTTTAATGTCCAACTTATGTACATTCCAACCATGATGAGTTGCAAGCATATAGTTGCTATGAACGGTGGACATTCCACAAGTGGGTGCAAAGGCCTCATCAAAATCAATGCCTCTCTCTTGAGCATAACCTTTTGCAACAATCCTAGCCTTATACCTATCAACTATTCCATTAGTTTTACATTTCAGATCATATACCCATTTAGTGCCAATGGCCTTTTTTTCCTAGAGGCAAATCACATAAGGACGAGGTACCATTTTTCATAATAGCATCATATTTTGATTGCATAGTAGCCATCCAATTTCTTGAATTTTGTGCTTCATTGAAAGAAATAGGCTCATTTTCATTTGGCCTCCTCTATATCAACCCTCTCATCAGCAAGTGCATAATGTAAATCTGCATCAAAAATGGAATGATCTCCATCATCATGTGGAACCCTATGAGTGCTCAGAAATTGCATCATTTGGATGATCACTTGATTGTTCACATGTAAAAAGAAGAAAAAAAGTGTCATACACATATCTAAAGCTAACTCAAGTCTCCTTGGTACATGAAAGTAATGGTTGAATTGCATCTTCCACAAAAACAACATCATGGCTAACCAAAATGCATTTAGTATGTGGATTATATAGACAAAAGCCTTTGCTTTTAGAATTGTACCCAACAAAAGTACATCTCACTGCTTTATCATCCAATTTCTTGCATTGTTGTTCAGGCGCTAATGCATATGTCAAACAACCAAAGACACATAGATGAGCAACAAATGGCTTATGACATGAAAAGCCTCATATGGAGGGATAGATTGTAGTGCTTTGGTGGGACATTTGTTAAGTACATATGTTGCACACATCATAGCCTCAAGCCAAAAGCTATGTGGTATAGCATGACTTTTGACCATACACCTCACCAACTCCATGAGAGACTGTTGGCAGCCAAGGAACTGAAGGACTCACAAGACAAGGAAGTCAACGAAGGGAGTCGGAGCGCAGAGAAGGCACAAGCAGACAGAGTAGTCAACGAAGATCTGGCAAGTAGGCCATTATTTTTTCATGAAGCTAAAGCATATCCAAGAGGTGGACCCACAAGAAGAAGAAGCAAGTAGGGAGCTCCAGGAAATGTATGTCAAACTGTTAGAAGAAATCCCTACAAAAATAGTGATTTTCATCACTAAAAACTATTGTAAATACCATTTCATATTTTTGTAGCTCCATTTTGTGCAAGCCAAGGAGTCCTTGAGCTTGAGGAGCTTTAGAAGTACCTACCTATCAGTTTTCACATTTTTTAGACTCCGGTGGAACCTCCAAATAGGCCAAAGAACCTAAGTTTTAACTAGGCCAGACACTAGGTCTGGACAATGCCAAAAACTAGTCAAAAACTATAAATAGAGCTAGAGAGCTCATTTTTGAGGTTAGCTTGTAATAGAATTGAACTTGTATGAGCATTTTGGAAGTAATCTAAAAGAACTCCATTGTCTTCCTCTTTGTCTTGTCGTGTGTGCGCGCGTGTGTGTGTATGTGTGTGCATATTTGTGTGCTTCTCACTCATGCACTTATGTCTTCACTTGCTCGAGGTCATCATACCATCCTCACGTCTTCCCGGATTGACATTAAAGGAGGTGCTACTCATCACTGAGCTACACCAACTTTTGGCGCCGTTGCCGGGGATCGAGCTTTGAGGATGAGCGTGTGATGGTAAGACGTAGAGTTGTGATGTTGGCGTTGTAGGTAATCTCTTTACTTTTTCTTATTTTTCTCTTTCTTACCTCACCATCATCATCACCACCATCATCCTCACCATATCCGATCTCCATCTCCATCATCGCAAAAATTTCAGTTTTTGATCATATCACCTTCTACCTCCCATTTTCCTCATTCCACTTGTGAGAGAGAGCGAGAGAGCGACTTGTGTGCTTGGATTTTTCGCTTGTTTCTTGAGCACTCTTGCAGGTTGTTGTTGTATCACCCTATCCAGCAGGCTACGCAGGTACGGACAAGCTCGAAACTGTCTCTGTGTCGCCGACAGAAAAATCGCCTATTTGGTAAAACAAAGTACACCATAATGATACACATGTAGAGCACATTCCAAATCACTAAACAAAACTGAAAAATCCCGTGTTTTTCTGTCAATCGTGATTGACATCGTCGATCGCGATCAACAGCCACGATCGACAAACCCTGTCAATCGCGACCGAGAGCCCTGTCGATCGCGACCGACAGCCCCCACGACCGACTGACTACCACATAGGATTCAGTCAATCACGACTGACACTGTCGATTGCGACCGACTGAAATTTGACGATTGACACCAAAACTCGCGTTGCCACGTGTCCATCACGACGGACACATTCCCGATCGACTAAAATTACGGTGAAAATCTCGGAAAAAGTTTCGATCGCGATTGACACCGTCGATCACGATTGACAGGACTCACGACCGACTCTGTCGATCGCGATTGACACTATCGATCACGACTAACGTGCCAATCGCAACCGACAAGCCCCGACGGACACCTCTGTCAATCGCGATTGACAGGCTTTTTCGGCCAATTTTCTAGGGTTTATATTACTTGATTTTGGGGAAAATTCTAGGCATACATATCAAGCAAATAGTGATTTGTGAGGTTCCGACACTTGTAACTTGAGAGAAAATCTTGTTTCCCTGATGACCTGTTTTACCCTGTTTTAACCCTAGATCCCTGAACTGTCATATCTTCCTCATACGAAATCCGATTGCTGTGATTCTTGTTTTGTTGGAAAGCTCGCGGGGAGTACAACCAAAACTTCCACTGGTTAGAGTAAAATTAATACCAGGATTATTAGACATAGTATTTTTAAGTGATCCATATCTAGGGGGAGGGAAACTCACGGATCTCTAGAATTGTGTTCCAGAAAGACATGGTGCAAATTGACATATGAATTACATGAATGAAAGTGATTTTTTGTGTCCTTTTAATCTAAGTATTGAGCTAACTTTGGGACTTTTACAGGTCCACTGAGAGCACTAGAAGGCATCCGAAGCAAGGGTAATCTGCAAGCTTGAGAACTGGGTTCTTGAGCACCAAAAGAGCACGGGATCTGCAAGAGAGGTTGGAATATTCTCAATGCCCTCTGTCCATTTCTAGCTTAGGCTAAGTGCGATTAGTGCTAGAAGTAAGTCAGGGCAACGATAGGCACGAGACAAGTCAAGACTATCTAAGAAATCAAGTTCAAGTCAAGAGATAACATGTGTGTGACCGACAACTTTAAAGGAAAAGAACCTAACATGAGACGATCAACATTCAAGTGCGGAAATTAACTCAAGTGTTCCTGATGACGTGATATCAGACAAGATCATAACCACAATAATCAACTAAAAAGAATCAAGTGACTGATACAAAAGAACTCAGCAACGAGGTTGTACCTTGGGTAAAAATTGGGATTGCTCAAATAGACACCTAGGAAGAGATAGACAAAGTCTTAGGTCTTCAGAGGCTAGTGTTAATCATACTGCTAGGTCTTGGGCCCAGCAGTTGAGCCATTATTCGCACTACCCTAGCTCTGAAACTAGTGACTCAGAGATGTCCCACAGTATGGAGAGACCTACAGGAAGTTCAGGTGTGCCATACTTACATAGGGTAGAAGGCCCCTACAAGACGTAGCTGGAATACCTTAGGACCAACCGACTAGGTGCTAGCATCTATGAGGACGGCCTAGGAAGATCAGTGGTCCAGATTAAAAACCCTGACCAATCCATTGGACTAGAACACCCAGTTGTCAAGTTTGAAAATGGAGCATACTTGGACAAAGAAGGAACCATATATGTAGTCACCAGTCATCCAGATAGGACAGACGAATTTGGAAACGTGATCCCGGAAACGGATTTAGGTGACCTGGAGCAAGGAAACATGGGTGTAGAACCTAGAACCCCCCGATGCAAATCTGTTCTCACTAGGATTATCACACCAGAGTGGATTTCCCAAGACAATAAGAGCATAGATCTACTCTTGAACTGACAGACTGATGAAGCCTTTTGGAGGTATAGATCTGATCAGCCAAATGAGGTAGGAACAATCATGATATATGAGCTCAAAGATCCTGATAGCCCAGGCAGAGTGACCTACTTAGATCACGCTTCAGAGAGGATCTTTGTGGTTACAGAAAATGATAGGCATGCTTACACTTGGAAAGGTGAATTTATTTTCCCTCAACCAAGATCGAATGTGTCCTTTGGTCACCCAGGAGCTGGAACATCCCAAGCTCACAGAGCTCAAAGAGACAGACATAGAGATAGACCAGAGGTAAGCTTTGCCAACCCAGTGGGAAGAGAAAGAACGAGAACGGAAGCAAATAGAGTGGAACCTGAGGGACTTAGAGCCTCAAGGAACCAAAGGAATGCGGATGAATTCCCTCTACCAAGACCTAGAGAGCACACGAGGACTTTGAGACCGACTCAGCTAGTTAAGTCCATGAAGAACTACTTCGATGGCACAGGAGACCCATATGATCATGTGGCCGAGTTTAGGCAAGTCTTGAGAGCTGAGCAAGTTGAGGACCTATTCACGCAGTATAATGCCTTTGTTCTAACCCTTAGGAACACAGCCCTAACGTGGTTTCAACCATTGAATGAGAGGCAGTTTAGGAGCATAGACCAACTCTTAGAGGCTTTCATCACTGAATTCTCTAAAAGTGGCATAAGGCATAATACTTCCTCATTGATACATAGCTTCAAGCAGACCCCTCAAGAGACCGTGAGACTTGCAGGAAGAAGGTTTAGGCAATATCTTGAGAGATGCCCTATTCCTGAGTTACCCACACCAGCCAAACAAGTGGCCTTATTCTTGGATGGATTGCTAAGTACAAAGTTGCAATCCTATGTGTACTTGAAGGACCCTAGGACCATAGAAGAGTGTGTATGCATGTGCATTGACATTGAGGATAACCTACTAGAGCTTTCAAAAATCTACAAAGATTCCGATAGTGCTTCTAGCCTCTCTTCCTCGCTATCTACATCAATTGAGGAACTCACTGAGAAAGTAGCTCAAAAACTAGGTGTCTCTAGTAAACAAATTCCTAGATTTGCCCCCAATAAAGAGGTGCTATACTTGCGGCAGTGACCACATGGCGAACGTATGCCCTATTATGGCCTAACCCCAAGTGAATCCCAGTAGCCAATACTACACCATAGAACGGAGGTACACTAACCACACTGCACAAGACTGCCCTTATAACAAACAAACTGTCAGGCAAAATTACCCTCAGCCATATCCACAACAGGGAAGATATCAAAACCAATATCCACCACAACAGTATGCTAGGCCTCAACAAACCTACCAACCACAATATCAGCCCCAAAAAAGACCTCAACCAGTGCTAGCCCAACAACCTCCTGCTCCAGCCAATGTGATCCCTGTAAAGTACGCAGCTGCAAAAGAGAACTTGAATAGAGCCATAGTGCCAGTAACACCATTGCTGTCAGAAAGTGACCCGCGTGATCATAGTTTTGATGCCACTCACATAGATAGTCCACAAGCTTACTACATGCAGTCTCCTGAACCTGGTGAGTCCTACTATAGTGAAGAACCGAGTGAACCTAGTTGGGAGCCAGATTACATGAATGTCATGTATGCAAACCCCAACTCTAGACCTCAACCTAGGCAGGTAAGACCCCCATTTCCTAGAGGGCCATGCTACAAATGTCAGGGAGATCACCTCATTCGTGATTGCCCCATGCCGGCACCCACACAACCCCAATCAGTAACAATCCAAAGCTTTTGTCAAGATTGCGGCAAAGAGCATCTCTTACGAGATTGCTCAAAGAATCCCAATAATATGCCAAAAATCACTCCTATTAATGTTATTGGATTAGTTGTAGACTCCACAGGGAGTGTGACTTCCACTGCACCAGTACAGGTAGTCACTAGAGCTCAAGCCTTGCAGCAGAACCAAAGTTTAGGCCAAGAGAAAAGTGTTGAGGCTAGTGAAGCTGAGAGCATAACCAAGAAGAGGACTAGAGCCTGGAGAGATAGTAGAGAAAGAATGAAGAGGCAATGGGCTAAGAAAATGAGTGAGCTCGAGGAAAGTCTCAGAGAAACAAGAGCCAAGATAATTGAACTCACATCTCAAACTCCCTCTCACACTACCCCACCACCACCATTCCTATCTCCATCTGATCCAACCCCTTCCAACCCGCCTCATGCTACTCCACCACCCCCTAGAGTAGGATCAGTCCTAGCAGATCCCACTCCTGAGGACCTAAATATGATGCTCAAAGCATATCAGGCCAGAATCCAAGAAGGGCCAAACGTAACCGATCATGAAAAGTGTTACCCTAAAGCAGAACTAGAGCTTGAACAAACCAAAATTTGTGCTAAGATGGTGGAATTGGCTCAAACCATGTTTGAAGCCAGTCGCCTCTTTAACATATCTAGTTCAGCTAAGACACAGTTGCACTTTGATGGACTGCTAGAAAGGTTGGAGAGGCTAATAGCACAATCAGAAAAGGAACCTGTCTCTCAAAATGAGGGCAAGGCAAGTGAAAGAGAAAGCCTACCTGCCCAAGAAGCCTATGTGCCTAGCTCTACGGAGCCAGACACATCTTCTTCTATGAATCGGTTCACACCAGAATTCCTACGAGAGATTCAAGAAGACAAATGGGCTAAAGAAAGCGAAGTCCCTCCTCCCATTGAACTTGTGGATGATGCACACGACCAATTCCCACAAGACATCCCATCCATTTATGAAGAGCAGGAGAGCACTCAATCTCTGGAGAGATTAGACTTCGAATCTAATTCCATACAAGAACTACCCCATTTCACAGGCCCATGGGAAGCAAAGTCCACGTGTATGACAGCACCCACAGTCATGGTAAGAAACGAAGAGTCGGTCATATCTAGGAACACAGAGGTAGTGAAAAACACTAAAGTGCAGTGTAACCTCACTTTAGAAGAGCCACTCAAAGTAAGGCCGGAACTATGGAAACATGTAGCCAAACAAGTACCAGAGATAGCCAAACCGCATTCCCAGGTAGGTTCTCATAGGACAGTGCCAGAAATTCCTCTAGACAAGATAGGAGATATGAGTGAAGGTGAAGAAGGAAACACCTATCTTCCCATCACCCATCAAGGATACACAACCAAAGCAATTCTAGACTCAGGTGCAGGAGTTGCTATTGCTACCACCTCCCTATGGAAGCATTGGGGCAAGCCAGCACTCAGGCCCATGAGAATGAAATTGCAGATGGCCGATGGTCACATAGAAAGACCCATAGGCTTGCTAGAAGGAATAACTCTCACTACATGTGGTGTAGAGTTTGAGCATACATTTGCTATATGTGATTTTAGCAAGAACCATGCCTATGAGATGATTTTGGGAAGACCATTTATGCGACAGTTGCAAGTGGTATAGGATTGGGGAACCAACTCATTGTACTTGCAACACTTAGGTGTTATGACCAAAGTCAATCTCAAACATTACTCTCATAGAGATGTCCCTCCTATCCAATGGAATCCCATCCATAGAGCCAAAGATGATACTGAGCCTGTGCATTCCATACGATCAAGATCCTCATGGATGCATGAAGACACCCATTTATGGATGTGCAAAGTAGCAGTAGAAGAAGAGAAGAGAGAAAAAGCCAGAGAGGTAGGTGCGAAGGAAACACATAGATCAATTCAAGACCCAGCCTATGCACATGTAGTATTTCCGGATGAAGAATTTGAACCTCACGGCTGGGCAAAAATTTTAGCAACAATGGATGTAGCCATCAATGAAGAACAATGGACACCTCACTGTGACGAGGATGGCTATGATATTTCAGTCTTCTCCATAGAGCCCATCATGGGAGAGGCAGTTCTAGAAGAATGCAAACCTATCCCTGATGCATTTGAGGATGCAAGTGACTCCGATCTAGAGTCAATCATTATGGACCCACCTTTTGCATCAGAGGAAGAATACTTCTATGAAGTAGAATTTCAACCCTAGAGACACGAAGAGCTCACCAATGACGTAAGGTTAACCACACAAGTGACCCCTAAGAATGAAGGAAAGAAAAGAAAGGAGAGAGAAGTCACACCAACAGAGGAAGA
Source organism: Ceratopteris richardii (assembly GCA_020310875.1). Taxonomy (NCBI): domain Eukaryota; kingdom Viridiplantae; phylum Streptophyta; class Polypodiopsida; order Polypodiales; family Pteridaceae; genus Ceratopteris; species Ceratopteris richardii. The sequence continues at coordinate 189,389,302 of CM035416.1, read as the reverse complement.
ATCTTTGTTTGAGGTCCCTGCCAATTTTACAAAGTATGAGATAGATGACAGGAGAGTCATGATAAGAATGCCTAAACGAGAGGCACAATCAAGAAAGGCCTATGATAACAAAGAAACCACCAAGAAAATAGTGGTAGCCCTAGAAGAAGGAGAGGAGAGATGCACGTACATAGGCCATGACCTAACCAAGGAAGAAGAGCATGCGTTAATAGCCTTGCTAAGAGAATACAGAGATGTATTTGCTTGGAGTTACAAGGATTCGAAAGGTGCTGACCCAGACATATGCTCACACACAATTCCCATGACCTCAGACGCGAAACCCTCTAAACAGAAGCCATATACATATAACGATAATTATGCTGCTAAGATCAAAGAGGAGATAGATAGACTGGTAGAAGCTGGATTCATCTATGAAATTGAGCACACCGAGTGGGTATCCCCCATTGTAGTGGTGCCCAAGAAGAATGGAAAGCTACGTGTGTGCATTGACTTGAAGAAGGTTAATGCAGCCACTATTCGAGACAACTATCCGCTTCCTATCACTGAACATCTGCTAGAAAGAGTAGCAGGCAAGGAAGTGTACAGCTTCCTTGATGGATTTTCGGGTTACAATCAAGTAGCCATACCTCCAGAAGATCACCATAAGACAGCTTTTGCCACAGAGTGGGGCATATTTGCCTTTAGAGTAATGCCATTTGGGCTTACCAATGCTCCTGCAACTTTCCAAAGATTGATGTGTCACGTGTTTAAAGAGTTCTTGAGGAAGAATTTAGAGGTCTATGTTGATGATCTCTGTGCTCATTCCAACATTAGACAGACACATATACCAGAACTTAGGCAAATCTTTGACAAATGTAGAGAGTATCAAGTCTGCATGAACCCAGAAAAGTGTGTTTTCATGGTCAGGCAAGGCAAGATTCTAGGACACATAGTGTCAAAGAATGGCATATCCACCAATGAAGAGAAAGTAAGAGCCATATCCGAGCTACCTAGGCCAAAGAATATCAAGGAAGTACAAGCTTTCATGGGGCATTGTGGTTATTACCGACGGTTTATACACATGTATGCCATCATAGCAAAGCCTCTGTATGGGCTTTTGACTAACTTTGAGTGGACTAATGAATGTGAGGACTCCTTCAATGAGCTCAAAAGAAGATTGTGTTCAGCACCAATCTTGACCACACCAGATTGGAATAAGCCATTTCATGTTCACGTGGATGCATCCAATTATGCTATTGGATGTGTACTCGCACAACCTACGGGCAAAGGTAATATGGATCTTCCAATTGCCTATGCTAATAGACAGTTGAATGTAGCTGAACGGAACTATACCACCACCGAACGAGAAGGATTAGGCATGGTATATGCAGTTAAAAAGTTTAGACACTATTTGCTTGCAAATAAGTTTAAATTTTTTACCGATCATCAGGCATTATTGTACTTGGTAAACAAACCATGCAATACAAGCCGATTAGTAAGATGGTTTCTCTTACTAATGGAATATGACTTTGAAGTAGTGGTGAGGAAAGGGAAGACTCACTTGAGAGCAAACCATCTCTCTAGGCTCACATCTGGAGAAGCCCCACAAGGAGTGTCGGATGACCTCCCTGATGCTTACTTGTTTAATTTGGAAGTTGTACCTTAGTGGGCTAAGCCATTAGTGCCAGTATTGACATACGGACCCAATTACCCAGTCATAAACACTCAAGATAGGGAGATAATAAAAGCCCAAAAATACCAGATCATGGCAAGAACTATGTACAAGCACACAGATCAAGGGATCCTAGCTTGTTGCGTGGAAGAGGATGAGTATGCTAAATGGTTGCAATTAGCACATGTAGGTGCATTAGAGCAACACTACTCAAAGCAACGAACCCTACAGACACTAAGGAGACTCGGAGTGCATTGGCCAACTATGGAAGCAGATGTCCATAAGTTGTGCAAGGAATGCCCAATCTGTTGCACTAAACCACCGGTGGAGCATGCCACTCTTTATCAAGTGTCCATAGTACCAGATTGGAGTGAACCATTAGTAGCCTTCCTGAGGACGAGAACATTCCCTCAAGATATGACACTAGCGAGACAAAGAATTCTAGAACAAGAAGCCCTAGATTACTCACTCATTGGTGATAATCTATACAAGCGTGGTAAAGATGGTTACCTGAGACTATGTGTCCATGAGAGTGAATACATCAAGATCTTGGAAACTACTCACCTAGGTGTAGCAGGAGGACACTTTGGACCAGATCGGGTGATCAAGGCAATCCTATTTGCAGGATTATGGTGGCCAACCCTTCACATGGATGCACATATCTATGTGAAGAGGTGTGATGTTTGTCAGCGAACTCAGTATCCTATACGCAAAGATGAGATGCCACTAAAGCCTATGATGGGTGGACGTGCATTCTCTAAGTGGGGAATAGACTTTGTTGGTCCTATTAATCCCCCAGCTAAGGGTTCGCATGCAAAGTATATTATTGTGGCCACAGACTATCTAACCAAGTGGGTAGAGGTAAGAGCTACGATAAAGAATGATGCTCAGACGACCGCTAAGTTCTTATTTGAGAATGTGTTCACTAGATACGGGCTACCCATAGAGCTAGTAAGTGATAGAGGCACCCATTTCTTGAATGAAGTTATTGAAAAGCTTCTCCAAGAGTTCTTGATAGTACACAAGAAGTCTGCTCCCTATCACCCACAAGCTAATGGGCAAGCAAAAAGCACAAATAAGATCCTATGCAATGTGTTGACTAATTGGTAAATAATAAACGCTCTGATTGGGACAAACAGCTACACCATGTTGTTTGGGCATACAGAGTTGCCTATAAAATGGTACTCCAAGCCACACCCTTTCAAATGGTATTTGGCCAAAATGCAGTGCTACCATTGGACTTCTTGATACCTACACTAAGGGTAGCACAGGAGCATCAGTGGACGGGCCATGAGCTCTCCTCTAGGATCTTTGACCTTGAGCGATTAGGAGAAACAAGACTGAGGGCTGTCGCAGGAATATATGCAGCTAAAAAACGACAGAAGGCTTACTTTGATGCCCATGTTAAGGATAAAGGATTGAAGGCCGAAGATTTAGTTTTAGTCTACACCCTAAAGCAACATGCGAGAAAATTAGAGAAGCGTGGCTATGGACCTATGATTATAAATAGGATCTCAATGAGTGGAGCAGTACAACTAGCCACATTAGAAGGCGATATTCTACCTAGCTACATAAGCAGGTGCAGAGTCAAGTTATATCAGGAACCTCTGACTGAAGAGATGCTAAATCGACTCAACATTGCCAAGAAACACAAAGAGGAAGAAAAGCGAATTCGAGAAGAAGCTCAAGCAGAAGCTTTAGAACGCATCAGAAGGATGAAGTTGAGACGACAGGGTAGGGATCAGCCCAGGGCAGACGACTATGCGGACCCAGGATATCATATGGCAATGTGTGAAGTCTCCGGAATAAGTGCCCATAGAATAATCGATCGACGCTCATTTGTGACCTTAGAGATAGGACAAGGAATAAGTGCAAAAACTGTGCGAGCCTTGATTGACTCAGGTGCAGCCACTAGTGCTGTTAAATTTTCTTACTGTCAAAAGTTGAAATTAAATGTCAATCCTATAGAAGCCTATCTCATAGGATTGGGAGGTGTGGAAACCCCTTGCATGGGCGAGGTGGAACTTCCCCTCCACATTCAAGATGTTTTAATGACAGTGAAAGTACTAGTGTGTCAAGATGAGGACCTCACTGAGCCTCTAGTCTTGGGTCAAGACTGGATCTATGACCATGCTGTCAATTTAAACCTAAGAAGTGGACTTCTTCAGGTTTGGGTCAATGAGAAACGCATTACAATTGAGTTAGAAAGTGAATTACTCAAAGAATTAGGCAAGGCACACACTCCTGGTCCTTCCAAGAGTATACATGAAGATGACCATGTTGTTCTTGTCCAAAACTATGTGATGCAGAGGAATGATGATTTCAATAAAGAAGTCAAGGACACAACGGAACTCCCTTCTTTTCCAAAGGTCAGAGGGATGCAGCAACCAACGGCAGATCAAATATAGAAGACTACCTATGCTGGAGGCCAAAGGAACGTGAGAAGCAGGATGTCTCAGCCATTGAAACAAGTGTGGGTGCGGAAAGGAGAACAGCCTGTTGTGATCAAGCCAACCAAACTGGCAAAGATTCTTATTAGTAATCAACAACACGACACTAATAAGAAGTCTTTCAAAAATTCTTCTACAAAAATGAAGTCTATCTGGGTACCCAAGAAGTCGATGAAGGCTGGCCCACAATCAAGACAAATTTGGGTGCCTAAGGCTTGCTTGCGGGCTCAAATAGCTACACAGAGGCCACACTCTGTACAACATGGTTCACTCACTCGAACATCTGATACCCATTCTTACACATCACGCACGAACACATATTCTTCCATGGGCACAAGTAGAATCACGTGTAAATGGGTCCCTAAAAAGCCTCATTTCCAAGCAGACACCCTTATAAAGCCCTCCAGAGTCTCCACAAAATCAAGACCAACAGCCATTCTGTTTGAGTGGCAGCCCAAAACGTGTAATAAACCCCCCGACCCTCATTTGTAAATTCATACCCACTTACTAACTACATCACTCATACACCGCACCTTTCCATTTAGCTCTTAGGATTATCCATTCCCTGATTACACACACGATTACCGAGCACTTGTTGACCTACTAATCTCTCACTAAAGTCATGTTAATGTTGTAACGGGGACACATGAACACTTGGTGTCCGTTTGCAATGTTAACATTCCTTTGTATATTCTCACAGAACTGGTGACCAGTTTCCTCGATATGGCCGAGGCAGGAACTAGCTCCCAGGCGGGCACCACCCCTCAGATTGTGGATATTGAAAGTCTTCCTATTGAGGAGGAATTGAAAGAGCGTCCAGTGGCATTGAGAGCGTTACATGCCATACCGGTGCGGAATCCTCCACAGGGGCACACAATGCCAGTCAGCAAAAACTCACATTGGTTCAGTGACGTGGCAGGACCTCTGGGGAAAGGCACTTACCTATGGGAGGTAGAGATAGAGTTCAACGGGTGTTGGGGCAGGTATCATTTCTTCACCAGGGAATTCGAAAGACTTCAAAATAATGAAGGGCTGAAACCGATATGGAAGAAAGCGGGACTATACAATTACTTCAAAGCCCAGTTGCCAAAGCCCGACTTTCTTAGATGCTCGTATTTGATTAGCACCCTCACTCCGAGCAAAGAGAAAAAGGGATACAGCACCTTTGTCCTCCCATCTCTCACAAGGGGCAATGAGCTGAACCGGTTCAAATTGAGGAATAATTTGGTAAGAGAAGCCCTCGACATGAAAGGTATGCATATCCCCACCGAAAAAGAGACAATGGTCCCAGATAACATGAAGAACAGGAATCTGATGAAACTAAAAGACATGGTGGCAATGACACCGACTATTGCCATTCACTTGCGAATGGTCATGCAGCATTTCGCATTCCCCGCACAAGCGAGGTTCACAATGCCACCCAAGAAGATATGGTTCAGTCTATATTTAGCAGATGCCTTCGATTTGACAATCAACATGCCTCACTGGATTATTGACCAAATCCACTTGGCTCATCAACGGTGGTATAAGAAGCAAAAGTCAGTACTGTATGGATGTTGTGCTCTCACAAGGATTGTTTATAGATGTTTGGCATATGATGTGCCAGTTCAAAGGGCACTAATTTGGACCAGGGTGCAAGAATTCCAACGTAGACTATCCACTGCAGGGCCTCCATCCAAGAAAATGAGAGGCGCAGTTCAGATGCCCTGTGCACAGGCCCGCGGTGTGACACTGACACCAGAGACAACTCCACGGCTTCCAAGGCGTGTGCAACCCTTCACTATCAGATTACCAAGACATAGCACAGATGGACCGAATCTGGTGTTTCCTCCTATACCAACCGACTTAGAGTTTCCTCACGGCTTTACATTGGAAGATCTAACTGATGAAGAGGTAGCTAGAATAATCAATGCTACAAATTTAGAAGTGGAGGCAGAGTAGGCAAGCGGGCAGCAGACAGTCACAGACCAACCCCACCCAGTCCAACCAGACGTAGTCGAAGTGCAGGATGATGAAGAAGACGAACAAGAGGACGAACAAGAGGGACTGTCCGACGAAGAAGAGCAGGAATATGAGCAAGAAGTTCTACAGGAACTTGAGGGTGCCCCGGCTTTGAACAGCACAAACTGTCCTTGGCAGCAGGAAAATCCCTCATGAACCAAATCCTTGAGGAGGAATGTGTGGATGAGCAATACCGAGCAACCCTTGACATGATCTCTGATGTGTTGGGGGTACCGGAGATGATGCATACTGCTCTTGCATAATCACGATGATCGGAACGACGATACGGCAGACGCCCCCCTTGATCAAGAAAACAAATGAATGTATTAGTATGAGAACCACAGGGCACCACATCCACAACCATGGGCACACCTCATACTATTCATGACACTAAGGAAGCCAATACAACCAGTGCACCCCCGTCACCCCCCTTACCCCCTCTCCCTCCAACTCCACCACCTTCACCCCCCACTACCAGTGTAACCACTATTGTCACCGCCCCAGGACCCACTTCCCTTACCGAAGCACAGACCGTTAGTCAACCCACACAACCGACACAACCGATCACCACCTCTCTTGTTTACACTACTACTGACTCTATAATTCTAACTGTAGCCACGAAAAACCCCGTTCCCCCGATCACACTTCCTAGCGGTTCACATTCACAACTACACACACCACTTTACACCTTCACCACCATCACCACACCCACAATTCCCATGTTCACAATCACTCCCACGACTGCATCCACTTTTGATCTCATGGACATATCACCCACCTCCGCACCTCTCCCTCCCCCCATACGTCCACAATCTCCCATTCCCCCACCACCAACTTCACCCTTTTCAAGCACAGCATACATGCTCCCATTCCCTTTTCCCTTCCCTTTTGCATTCAACACCTTTCTCGCATCCACTCCCATTAATAATGTATTTAATAATATGTACCAATGTATGTCTCAACTGCAACAGCATTACCAGCACCTAGACGCACATCATACGAGTCTCTTCAGAAGCCATGAACATCTCCAAGCAAGATTCATTGAATTAGAGAAGGAGAAGCGGCTATTACAACAGCAGTATACTACATTGCAAGCACAACATGATCAATTAGTCGCCAATCCACCCCAGTCAGATATTGAAGAAAAACAACAACTCAACGACATGTTACATGCTCAGATCACAGACAATCTCAAGCTTCGACGCAATCTCGCCTTATTACGAAAGCACATGTCCGCAGCACTCGAAGAGAATAAGAGACTGCAGAAACAGAACGAAGAAAACCTGGAAGCAGCAATGGAGGGTTCACCATAGGAAATCGACCCAGAGAATTTCAAGGCTATCCCATCTCGAAATATGCAAATCATCTTGGAAACCCATGCCGACCTCCTGGAAGCCCACCCAGCATTAGAAAGAGAAAGAGATGATCTACTAAAGAAACTGGCAACTCAGCAGGAGTCACCAAGCAAGGTCACAATAGCAGTCGACACTTCAGAAGAAGTCGCAGAACTCAGAGCAGAACTAGAAGAACTACGAAGTAAAGTTCTTCAATATGAGCGTCAACCCTCTCCCCTGGCGGAACCGGAACCTGAAGACTTAGTGCCAATTCAAGTGGAGGAGATCTTTGAAGACCCATATGTTCCCATGCCAACACCCGGAGGTAAGCAAACAGAAGAAGGAATGGACACAATTGAGATCGAAGCGCCTGAATGGATGCAAAGGTTGGAGAAGGTTGCTACAACCCATGATGAGAGAGTTGCAGTTCAGATAGCATCTATGTCACGATTGGAAGAAGTCATCATAAAATCGGATTACTTCAGAAACCTCTCCCATCATAGGTGGATTGGCACGTCCGATGATCTGTATGTTCCATTCTGTGTATTAATGGTGGATTACAATGCTGAAATCAAGCAACGCACAACAAAAGAACCAACCTCGGCGACACAGTTTGCACCAGATGACATCCCGGCAAGTGCCAAGCAGGGAAATATACATCAACCTACTTGGAGGATCCGCCTGCTTGAAACCTACCCTAAGATGGTATGCACGTGGAATAACATGCCTCTATATATCAAATATAATCCCTGCTACTGCCTTGTCTTTCGAAGAAGGTCTTGGCCAGAGTACACCAAAACAGTTTTGACGGTTAAAGGATGTGAAAAGTGGTTAAATTATGTGTACCTAGCACCTCCTCATGGCCAACCCACAATCAACTACATGATTTCAACCATCCGACACTGGGCAGTCAGGTTCAAGAATGTCCCAGATGTCATGGCACAGATGTGCCTTAAAATTTTTGAGCTCATGCTGGTTACATTCAGGACATTTAAGAATATCAAAGAACCTCATCTTTCGGCTATTGGATTTAATGAAGGGAATCAGGACCTTGTCTACGATATGAGCACCACACCATCCATTAACGTCGTATATGCGTGGCATGCTCATATAAAGTATCTACCTGCCTGCTTCAAACAGACTTTTGAAGAAATGTTCATCACAGGGTTCTGGGAATATCATTCCGAGATATTCATTCCCATACCATCTCATCTATTACAGCTATTTGCGATGGAACAAGCCCTACATTCCGAAAAGCTACATATGCCATATCCAGAAGTTCCAGGGCTAGTAGACTGGGATGCCCTACTCACTTATTTGGCCAAAGGGTTGAGAATAGCAGGACATCATTTAGCCACCGATATTGTGGAGTACTACATCCAACGACCCACTCAACAAGGGTCTGTCAGAGACGACAGATGCGAGAGAGGGGGGGGGGTGTTGGCAGCCAAGGAACTGAAGGACTCACAAGACAAGGAAGTCAACGAAGGGAGTCGGAGCGCAGAGAAGGCACAAGCAGACAGAGTAGTCAACGAAGATCTGGCAAGTAGGCCATTATTTTTTCATGAAGCTAAAGCATATCCAAGAGGTGGACCCACAAGAAGAAGAAGCAAGTAGGGAGCTCCAGGAAATGTATGTCAAACTGTTAGAAGAAATCCCTACAAAAATAGTGATTTTCATCACTAAAAACCATTGTAAATACCATTTCATATTTTTTTAGGTCCATTTTGTGCAAGCCAAGGAGTCCTTGAGCTTGAGGAGCTTTAGAAGTACCTACCTATCAGTTTTCACATTTTTTAGACTCCGTTGGAACCTCCAAATAGGCCAAAGAACACCTTAAAGGAGGTGCTACTCATCACTGAGCTACAGAGACCTATTCTTTCTTTTAGCAACTCCAACCCTTGTAGGAAAATTTCGTTATTTATTTAATTGGAACCTCAATTGAATTATTCTCTTAGGATTTATTATCCTAAGGTATGAGAACCTTAGGCTTGGGAGAAGCTTCTCCCAAGTGTGCCACCTTGACTCATATGTGAAGGGAAGGCTTCAATTGAAATACAAGTCATGTGACTAGCCTTGGGAAAGTCTCCACATGAGTGACACTTGGAGGGACACATGGAAGCGTCCTATCTCTATCAATAGGTTTTTGGATGCTTGATTAACTTATGCATAACATCCTAATATTCTATTTGAAGTCTCTAAGATGAGCAGGATTATGCATTGCCCAAGTCTCAAGCATTGATAGAAGGTTAAGTGCATCTTTTTCTACTTGAGTGGTACTCGGCTACTTGGATTGTTTTATCCCAAGGGGGGATCGTTATTGCTAGATTTCCATGCTTTTTTGACTCACAATGGCTTGGTTTCTATGACACTCATGTGTCCATCAATGGTTTTTGCTTCATGCTTGGTAGCTTATGCATATCTTGGTTTAGCAAGAAGCAGCCTACTATGGCCACTTCTTGTGATGAGGCTGAGTATGGAAAAATTTCACAATGATTGTTGAGTGTATGCGGCTTAGGCACCTTTTGGCTAATTTAGGTGTTGTTCAGCCATCTTCCACCATAATCTTCATTGACAGACAGAGCACATTGGCAATTGCAAGGAACCCTGTGTTCTATGCTTGCACAAAGCACATTGACATGCACTATCATTATGTCAGAGAGAGATCCTCTACTGGAGAGATGATTTTGGCTTATGTGCCCACACAGAATAATGTTGCATACCTTTTCACAAAGGATCTACTAGAAGGAAGTTTGAAGCTTTTCGTCATGATTTGGGCTTACTTCCTTTTGTGGATTGATCTCCTTCCAACATAGCTTGGAACTTCCTTATACATAAGTGTCAACTCTTTGTTCTCTGCATCACTCCTTGGGGAATTTGTTGATATATTTTAGTAGTGATGTGTGTGAACACACTTAGGATTGCTTGGGCACCTTTTTCCCTCTTTAGGAGGTCCCCCCCTTCTATATATGCTTATAACCCTAACCGTTCACTTATCTTTTCATATTCACTTGGTAATACATTCTATATTGTGTTGTGCTTCAAGCTTCTTCTTCTTCTTTGTGTTATTTGTGTGCTTCCAAAGACCTCAAACTCCAATAGTAATTACCTCCTCCATGTCTATTTATCCCTATTTAGTGAAGAATACATTGCTCTATTCTTGTTAAAATTTTAGAAATGAATATTTACAAAGGTCAACACCACTTATGTGAACTTATACCCTATCTATGGTTTTGTTGCACCAAAAAAGATTCATTAAAAAATTCAAACCCACTTAATGTAATCTTATGGATAATGAAAAAATATATTTTTATCAATTGGTCTTCATCTTTCCATGGTTTTCTTTGAAATTGTTATGTGTGTGTCACCTTTTACATTTGTACATCGAAGATCCTATGTTCTTTTCCATAATGAAATCAAGGTTGTTTGTGTGGCTTGATATAGTCATTGGAGGGTTATTTCCACGTATATACATGTGCAAATGACACATAATGTGCTCTAATGGCTTAGGGAAGCAAAAATAAGGACTTCTATAAATATGCAAGAGATGGGTGTGTAAAACTTTTACTGAGCTATCTCCCCCATTTCTATGGTAAGCCTTTATTTTGCATTCCCTAGCCATGAGAGCTGATATGGGATCGTTATGGAAGTAAATAGAGTGTCTTGAAAGCATTTAACCAATTGAAATTGTGAAATTTGCCTTCCATCATTAGAATGGATATGTATATATCCTTAAATTCCTAGCCATGTACTCATATGTCTAATAAAGGCCAAAAAAGGCCCACCATAGAAACATGAGAGGAAGGCCTACAAAAATTTTGTAAGTCCTCCTTTGTTTTTATGACATGTATTTTTTTGGCGTCCCTTGGCTATAAGAGCACAAGGAGTGACATCTTGGCACATGTTATATATGTTTCAAGCTTTCCATATTTATTCGAACTCCCCAAGCTTGAGAATCTCCAAGGACTGAGTACCTCAAGAATTAGAGTGCACAAATTCAAGTCATATTACCCATGAACCTAATTTACATTCCAATGATGATTCCAAACATGGTTCTAAGGTCAAATAATTCCCAACACAAAAACACAAGAGAATCCTCTCCAAAATTTTTGGAGTGGCTTCTCTTGCATTTATGTGATCGGGCCTTATTTAATCTTAAAAATATCATTTTATTTTCTAGGCATCACTTGATAAGCCTCATTGACAATGAATATGATATCATTGACAATGTATAGAATCACCTAATTTTGTGAGAAGAAAATGAAAAGAAAACATGAAAAGTGATAATACACCACAAAATGTAAGTATAAAGAGTCAAGTTACCCTCATAATAGTCAAGGTTATAAAAACTCTCCTATGTGGAGAGATTGATTATAACTATTATCTATGATCACTCCTTATCATCTTAGCTAATTGTATGACCTTGTTTCTATAGTAATCCTCTTGATGTGGATGGCACATAAGTTTGAATCCTCAAAAATGGATAATGAGAATTCTAGCACATGGTACACCTCCATGTGGTATAACCTAGAAATAGAATTGTTATCCCTATGTAGCTAAGAGACCTCTTGTAAAGCTTAAATGAGTGCTAAAATTCACAACCATCACTTTGATGGTGATTCTGATTGCATGAATGGCTTCAAAATGGGGATAAAACCCTACTGCTTCTTGGTTACTAGAAATTCTCCTTGGCTATTGAAAATCATTTTTCTATGCTCCAAAGCCGATTTTCACTATGAAAAGTGCATGTGCACACCATGATGCAAAAAAAACAAAACTTGAGAAGGAGTTGAATTTGCTCTGATACCACTATTGGGTGTGTGTAGAAGTGAGAGAGACACACAAGAAGCACACACAAGGAGCACAAACGCACCAAGAGACATAAAGAAGATGGATGGTTGGAATAGCTCTCTCTATTGATGATGAAAAGAACTGAAGTAACAGCTGAATAATGTCCCTAAGTATAGAGTACCACCACATATGAGTGTATCATGTATGTGGTAACATGGGGAAAAACCTATAGCTAGCACTAGAGTAAAAAATGCCCATGTATAGAGAAAATTTTCACCTCAAAGCTACTCAAGGGACACAAGTGTAACACTCCATTCCTTGCATGATAAAAATCTCCAATGATGCATATCGATGCATGAAAACATGCACAAAAAAAATTATTATGAAGATTTGTAAATACAAATAAAAAACTCTTTTCAACACAGAATTCATAAGAAATAAGAAAAGAAGCCCTCAACAACATCAAAACGAAAGATCGTCACATGCATGAGAAACCCAAATTCTAGAGGGGGTGGTAAAAAAGTTTGACTACTCGAGTGGATTCATTTTGGAGGAGGACATAAGCTATATGTCTATGAGAAATTGCTTGAAAAGTAATATGTTGGATAGTGAGACATCTATTACAGGATCCACTAATATGGAGTCATATGCCAAGAAGTTTAGCGATCAAAAGGGGAAGGCCACACTTGTTCTTCCCCTTCCTTGGAAATTCCCTCTCAATGGTTTGGCTCAAAATGAACAGGTGGAAGGGCAAACTAAGAAGAACATAGGTACAATAAATTCAAAAATATTATTCCTTGATGTCTACAGCATAGACATCATTGTATGTATAATGTCTTTGCTTTGTAGTTTTTGAGTCAGGATCTATAGAATTCTATGAAGACAGATTTAAAGATCTACACCTTTAAGGTCTTTAAAGTTCCATGCAAGCACCTCTATGTATTCTTTCACTATGCCACTAAAGCTTCTATCTCTTCCTCTTGCACATCATTTGCCATTATGATTTTCCTTTCTTCTCCTTCCTCAATATGAATGAGGACTTGCTTGACTTGTTCATTATTTTCATAAGATTGATCTTGTTTTTCTTCTCTTTGAGGTTTTTGAAAAATCACTTTTCTTTCATCTACTTTATGTCTTTTAAAATTTTCATGTATATCCATGTTATTTTCTTTATCTTCTATGCATAGTTGTTTGTTCCTATGATTGGATTCTTGAATTACCTGCTCATGTTTCTCGTATTTTTTCTTCTTTTGATTGTCTGATCTTGTAAAATTTCCTTTCCTTTTTCCTTGGAATGATGTACAATGGTCTCGACCATATTAAAAGGTATAATATCATAACCTTCTAAATCACTCATATGTGTAGAGTTTTTCTCACAAGATGCTACATCTAGGGTTGCTAGTATATGATCACATCCATAAGGTTCAAAAACTTTATGATCGAAATACATTGGTATATGGTTAGGATCATCGATTCTCCTTTCCAATTTACACTCTTCTTTGTTCAATTTTTACATTCCTCAATTTTAGGTTTACATAACCATATCTTAACTTCATCATTGAATTCCAAGTCTCTTGTTGTACTTGATGTAATGGAAGTTTCCTTTGTTTGATGAATTCTTTTCCAATCTCTTGGTGATATATCATGATATGAGTTATCTTTCAAATTCACCTTGGTAATGTTAACTCCGTGTTGAAGATACAAATAATTGTTTTGCCAAACTTGAACAATTTTAAGATGTCTTAAAAATGGTCTTCCAAGTGTTATATCATAAGTATTTAACTATGAAAATCCACCACAACCCATATATGCTTAAAGTTGATTCCACATGTTTTGAGATCAACTTGTTCTAACAATCCTATATGATGTTCCATGTGTCCATCTACTAGCTGAAGTTTTAGTTTGGTAGGTTTCAACTAAGGTTTTCCCCATTTTTTCCTTATCTCCTTTTTTATTATTGCTACTCCAGCTCCACTATCCAAAATACCTTGAACTTGATGTCCTTGGAATTCCAGACATACGGTTGTCTTACCTTCCTCACCTTCATAGTATCCACCTATTTTATCCAAAGGTACTTAAAGCTTTGAGGTATGTTCTTTTCTTGAAGTGTGTTCTTTTTGCATATTTGTTTGATTTATACACCATCTTCTCAACTTTGGGTTTTGTCTCACTAGTTCTTGCCAAGAAATTTTGTATGTTATTTGCATATCCTAAGTTTGTTCCAAAATGTTAGCTTTCTGCAATTGATCATGTATATTTTTCTATAGCTAACACTCCTTTCATCCAATCTTTTCTCCTCCAATTTTTCTTCACTGACTCCCTTAATAGGTTTTTTTAATACGATTTTCCTTTTTTTTCTTCTCTCTTAATTCTTCCCACACTACTTGATCCAAAATTCCTCCAATTGATCATTTGTGATCCTTGTCTCTTTGAACACTTGATCTCTATCCATTATTTCTTGTGCGGTTTAAATGAATTTCTTGCATATTAGGAATTATTTTCCTCTTTAGTTTTAGAATATTCAATCATGTTTTTCCAATGTTTCTCCCTCTTTTAATCTTGCTTGATATCGTTTCAATATTTTTTTCATTTGTTGTGTTAGTGGTTCTACCAATAGAGATCCTCCTTTATTTTCTTTATCTTTCTTGCCCAATTCAGCATTCTAGTCTTGTTCATGTATTATCGTATGTACTTTGGCTTTTAGCTCTCTCTTTTCTTCTTTTCCAAGAATTTATTTCCTTTTTCCTTGATTGTCCTCTTTACTGAAATCTCTATCACTATCTTTTCCATTCATTTTCAAGACTTGTGCCTCGGTTATTGCCTTGACTAGTGCATTCTCTTTTCTGCTCTCATCTATTGATTCAAGATTTTGACTATATCTTTCTAATTCTCTTACTGATTTCAAAGAAGGAGCAGCATTGATTTGTTTATTGGGATTACTGGGCAATCTTTTTTATAAAATGATCTTTACCACAATCTTTGCAGTACATCTCTACTTTCAAAATGGAAGGTTGAGGGAAAGCCCTTATAAAGTGATCTCCCCCACAACTATAGAATGTTCCCTTTTAAAATATTCTAAGGTTTTTTTTTCACATGTTTCTTTGTGTAGGTAAAAACTTGTTTGTGATAAACATGAATGTGCTTGGATCCATCTATGTACATTGAAGTGGATGGGGCTATGCTCTCTCCAAGTTTTCTTCCAAAGG
Source organism: Ceratopteris richardii (assembly GCA_020310875.1). Lineage (NCBI taxonomy): Eukaryota > Viridiplantae > Streptophyta > Polypodiopsida > Polypodiales > Pteridaceae > Ceratopteris > Ceratopteris richardii. The sequence goes on along the minus strand of CM035416.1, from coordinate 189,373,869 downwards.
TATGTACTTCATAGGCACTACATTTGTGGCTAATGGAGGTTGTTGACATAGAACAGGTTTAGCTACATCATGAGTTTGTGTTTCCTTCATTTGATGATTATTTTGATGAGCTATCTTTTCTCTACCATATGGGCATTTAAAAGGGCCTTTATCCCTCATAGAAGTACTCTAATTTCTTTTAGGATGAAAGAATTGCATAACTCTTTTCTCTCCCTAAATTTTATTTCTAGGTTTTTGGAAAAAAATAGTAGGATGATCCCCCTCCCCCCCCCCCACAATTGAAACATCTATTGCTTTGAGTTCTTTGAGGATTAGTTTGTTGAATTCCTAATCCTAATTTTTAGCAATTACTTTGGCCAATTCTTTAGTATGTACTAGTTTATTGTCTTTTTCTTTATATAAATTAGTCATCATTAATTCTCCCTATTAACATCCAAATAAATCACTTCTTTTATGCAATAATCCAGTTCTTCACATATCCTACAATAAACCATTGTCCTTAATTGATAATTTGCTAATCCTTCTATGAACAAAGATTTTTTTTTTTTTGCATGGATGGTCTCTCTTAGGCAAGGCATAGATCTAAGTATTCCTTGAAACTTCTAGATACCAACTTCATAGACTCATTAGGGTTTTGTTGGTGTAAATTAAGGTGAAAGAATCATGTTTAATACCTCTCTTTGAAAATTCACCTACAAAATCTCCAATTAGTGCTTCAATGTTGGAAAAAGTTTCCTTGGTTAAAAGGTTAAAACCACATAAGTGTAGAGCCTATCATGTTATTCCAAAAGATTCACATTGAGTAAAGTAATCCTTCTTCCTCAGCCCTTAGATTTTGCTTGAATTTTGTCACATGATCATATGGATCAGTTGATCCATCATATTGATTTTTCATGTTTTTCACAGCTTGAGATGGTCTTAATCTTCTATATTTCCCTTGAAATCTCTTCCTATTGTTTCTCCTTTGAATATTTATATTCTCCTTATTTGCTCTATTATTCATCATGTCTCTTGCTTCCTGTGGTTGGTTTCTATTGACTCTGATCAATGAAATATGGCCTATACAAAATTATTCTCCATTTCCTCATGTCTCTGTTTTTCCATTGTTTGATATGTTTGTCTATTACCTTGTTTGTATAGGAACTTCTCAACTCTTCCACAAGTCTTCAAAATCTTTTACCTTCTCCATTCAGAAAAGTTGTTGATTGTTTAGGTTCATTATAGTTTTTCATGGCTTTAAGGTTCATATGAGGAGAATCACCTTCATTAGAGCACTCTCCTTGCATCAAGTTTCTAGTTCTTTGTGAAGTCATACTTTGTCTAGAGGAGTTGGTTGTATTTACTTATTCTTATGGAGAATTACTTGAGATATTATAGTTTAATTTAGTTATTACTTTTCAACCTATTCGTTTCATGAAAAGTTGTAAAAGTTGAAGTTTTATTTTTCTTCTGAAAAGGCCGTGATTTTTTGCCTATTGTCCAAAAAACCATGATTTTTTATGTCTTGGGGTATTGTGATTTTCTTCAAAAGAATGAAAAAATCATGTTGTTTCTCCAAAAGTATGAAAAAATCACGATTTTCTGCCAAACTATGAAAATCTGTGCTTTTTCCTTGGAATTTTGAACTTTAATTTCTTCATAACAGCTTTTGCAATCTCCATCTCCTTTTTCTCTCTCAACCTAGTATCTTTTATTGCATCTTTCTTTCTTTAGTTCTCTTTTTTAGGAACAAATTTTAAAATTTTTTCCATATTTTTTTCATTAAAGAAAATCAAATGCAAATTAAAAACAAAAATAATAAGTTTGCACTCTCACCAAATGGTTTCAATAGTGTTTCTACTTCTATTTTCATCAATTCTACAATCATCACCTTCCCACTTCCACTATCTTATTCCTCCTAGAAGAGGTACAAAGAATTATAAAACAAACAATCAGGCAAAGGATTATCAAATTGAGCACTAAAAGTACTCATATGATCATCATTTCTCCTGAATTGACTAAGATTTTACAAAGGACTCATTGTCCTTCCTTCACAATCACAATTGAAAAGAGAATACATGGCTTTTTTTCCTTTACATTGGTTTTCACAGCATGAATCCTTTTCTTGTGGTATCATAAGTGAAGCTTACTTGTGATTTTGGCACCACCAATCTATGTTACTCGAGTCCCCAACAATGGAGCCAAAAAAGATGTTTCATCTCTCCATTCTTTGAATGTATGTCCCAGTGCAACAATAGTGACATGATTGAACTCTCTTAATAAAATATGAAACTTCTTCAAATTGTCAATCCAAGGATGAGTTAACTCAATTATTGCTTGAAAACTAATGCAATAAACCAAAAAACAATCATTCATACAAGAATCAAGTAAAAATTTACATGAGATCATCAAATACAAATAAAATATGAAGTTAAGAAAAACACAACTTTCTGAAAAGTTACAATTGGAAACTTAAATTGGTCATTACTCAATGAATATTGCACCAAATTGAATGATTTAAGTGTCTAATCCATACCAGTTTACCGTTTTTCATGTAGAATCTAAATATAATATCAAAAGTTATATATCTTGGGTAAAACTCAATGATGAAGCCTTTTTGAAACAATCAACTTTGTTCAATTCCACAAAACATCCTCAAATAGACTCACAAACTCATCAATGATCTCATATACAAGTTCAAACTCATTCAATTTATGAGGATTCAACCAAACAATACGCACAATCCATACAATGGATCACACATAGGAATGATAGTGAAAAAGATGATGTTAGCCAAAGGAGGAGCTCTCTATTCTCAAGAATGAAATGACATCAAGTTTTCTAATTCTTCTCTTCACTCACTTATATACAAGTTCCAAAAAGAACTATTTTATTCTCAAGTATTCAACTTCTGAGCTTCTAAGATACTATCTATGCTCATATAATGGCTCTCTAACCTTGTACATAGCTCTATGATAACTCAAGGAAGACTCTTCCCACATTTTAGCAAATTTAGAGCTTTTTTATCTCTACTTTTTCAAGCTATTTACAAAGGAATGTATCAAAATTACTGTTGATATATTTAGGTAATGATGTGTGAACACTCTAGGACCGCTGGGGCACTTTTGTCCCTCTTTAGGAGGTTTTTTTCCCCCATCTTGTATCTACACCTAATTACCTAATGGGCTACTTACCTTTGTATATTCTAGTGGTAATACATTCAGCATTGTGTGTTGTGCTCCAAGCTTCTTCTTCTTCCTTGTGTTGTTCGCGTGCTTCTGTAGACGTCTAACTCCAACAATTGGTATCAGATCAGGTCGCCACTTCATCTAGGGCATTGCGTACACCTCTTCGATTGCAGTCTCAGAATTGCATGAAATTTGGTAAGCATGCTCAGGGTGTTTGAGAGATCAAAACAGCTTCGCTATCATTAGGGGAAAAAATGAACCCTGCATGGGCCTTGTAAGGATCCCTATTTTTTAGGGATTAAAATTAATCTTGTAGTAGTTTCAGGGGACAAAATAAACCACTAGTGGTATTGCTAAATAAAATTATATTTCATACATGTACCTTATTGAATGGAAAAGAAAGATAATCACTAGCCATTGGATCCTCTAGATCGATGGCACCGATCAGTCGGTGTCGGTGTTGGGACCCAAATCCGTAGATCGTGCTGTGATAGATCTCTGCAGAAAATGGGACCGTCGGATGCATGCCAAATCCAAGGGACGAGCGCAAACGGGGCTGATCATAGCTCTGCAAGAAGATGCACTGTTGGATCGCGCCTCCATCCAATGGAATAGACTAAATCGCGCTTTGACCTTTTGGGGGAGCACTCTCAGCCATTGGATTATGGGTAAGATCCAATGGCTAAAAGCAAAAGGTGCCCGAATTCAAATGCAAGACGATCGGCGCCATCCAATTCGAAGATGAATCAATGGTATAGATTGTTGCGCGCCCCCTTGCAGCCATTTTCTATGTGAGACACACCATTGATGGCCAATGCAAGGGTCATTATTTATTCCCTCCTTGACTTTGGCAAAGATACATGAACCCTTCGATCTTTGAGAACATCCAAGGGATAGGATTGATTTCGTTGCACTCTCATACCACTCATGCTTAAAAAACCATGATTCCATAGCAGTTTTGGAGGATTTGACCACTAAAAAACAAGGGAAGCCTAGGCCTAGTATATGTGATTGAGGGACTAGACTGTGGCCACCACCCTCTTCTCATTGGTCCATCACTAATCACTCCTTAATATAAAAGGCCCATGCAGGGTTCAATTTTTTCCCCTAATGGTAGTGTCGAAATCGCAATATGAGCTCGTTTCGGCCTCCAAACGCACTATCACAATGCTTGTGTATGTTATTTTGTCTTTTTGTGCCAAAGCTATATACTAGTTTTGGTTTGCCAATAGAAGCATCTCAAAGTCTGCTACAGGTTTAGTAGAATTCGTCTGGGTAGTTCTATTCAACTTTTTGAGATACAGTCAATTTTCTGAATCAAGGTATTTTCGTCACCGGCCATGGATGAAAGTAGTGATGTATTCTGTATGTTGGTTGTTGAGGATAAGTTGGATGGTACCAACTACCCATTATGGACTTATATGATGTGTCATGTATTGGTCACAAAAGGACTATGGAATATTATGCAGGGTGTTGACAGACATCCTATTACACTTGCCAATACAAGTACTGCAAATACAGGTGCTAGAGTTGATCAAGATGCTATTGAAGATTAAAATATTTTGCAGATTCCTGTTCACGTTGTTGTTTATGTTGCACCTATTGTAGAGCAAATTCATTGGCATGGCAGAGATGCTCAAGCACATGCATTGATAGCTTTGTCTGCCAAACGTGCCATTAATCCTCACATTCACTCTTGCAAAACAGCTAAGGATGCTTGGGATACACTTATCACAATGTACCAAGCTAGGAATGAGGCTCTTGTTGCTTACCTCTAAAAACGATTGGAGAGTGAGCACATGAATGAAAGTGATTCTATGGACAGTTTTCTCACAAAGATCAAGGATTTGAAAGAACAGTTGATTTTTGTTGATGAACTTATACCGGATAGCTCACTTGTGTAGAGCGTTTTGAATGGTCTTCCTAACTCATATCAGAGTTTTGCTTCTACTCTTTGTTTGATGATGAAAGGCAATCCAAATGCCTTGTCATTTGAGGATTTAGTCTCTGTTCTATTGCAGGAACACCAATCTAGGCAGAAAAGGTCTATTATGTGTGTTGCAAATCAAGCTTTCCTCGCTCGTCATAAGGGCAAAGGTAAATGGAGCTCTTCTACTAGTAAGGAAGAAGGAAGACAAAGATGAGAAGAAATCAGAAAAGTAGAAATTGTTTTGCAAATATTGTAAAGCAAATGATCATGTCATTAAGATCTACCCAAAAATGGTTGCTAAAGAGGCAAAGAAGAAAGAGTTCGGAATGGTTGTTGCAGAGGCCTCTACACCGAAAACAGAGTCCGCTAATCTAGTGCAGGAAGAAGAATGGGCATTTACTACTGTTTGCAATTTTGATCCATCTTCTCATGAGCATTGCATGTCTGCAGTAGACTCAGGTGTTTGGTACTTTGATAGTGGGGCGACCAAACATATTGCCTCGCAGCGTAGTTTCTTCTCTTCACTCGAGCCTGCCCCGATAGAGAATAATGATACATGAGCCAACAACTCCTCTTATCCTATTATGAGAGTTGGTAAGATCATTTTGACTACTACTGATGGTAGTTCTCTCACTTTGTCAGATGCTTTATTTGTGCCAGGGATCAAGAAAAATATGTTATCAATTTCTGCATTAGCCAAGATTGGCTCGATTGTGAAATTTATTGATGACAGATGTATAGTTCATGATATGTCAAATGGTGATATGATTATTGCTTTTGGCATCTTATGTCATGGGCTATATAAGCTCATAGACTATGAAAGATCTGTAAATGATTCAGCATGTGCAGTACATGATTCTCAGGCTATATCAGATGCAAAGCTTTGGCATGCACGCTTTGGTCATCTGAATTTTGCTAGTTTGCTACACCTGCAAAAATTTGAGATGGTGTCCTTTTTGCCCAAACTCGAGGCACCCCATAAACATGTATGTGAAGGTTTTATTTTGGGCAAAATGCAACGTTCTTCCTTTCCAAAAGATGGTTCAGTTCGGGCTACTCAAAAATTGCAGCTTGTACATAGTGATGTCTGTGGTCCTATGTAGAAACCTTCTTTTGGGAACTCTCTTTACTTCGTGGTTTTCATCGATGATTTTTCCAGGCATGCATGGGTTTATCCATTGAAGGAAAAGTTTGAAGTGTTTATGCGCTTCAAACAGTTTCTGGTTTTGGCGAAAAATTTATCAACATGTAAAATGGGTACCCTCCATTTTGATCGAGGGGGGGAATATATCTCTTCTGACTTTAATGCATTTCTGGCTAAACGTGGGATAAAACATCAGTGTACAGTGTCGTATACACCTCAATTGAATGGAGTTGTTGAACGAAAGAACAGGTCATTCATGTAGATGGCGAGGTGTATGGTCAAGAGTTGGGCTTTACCACATAGTTTCTGGCTTGAGGCTCTTATGTGTGCAGCATATGTACTGAACAAGTATCCCACTACACCGCTGCAGTCTATCACTCCATATGAGGATTCTCATGGTCACAAGCCATCTGTTTCTCATCTGTGTGTTTTTTGTTGTCTGGCATATGCATTAGTGCCTAAACAACATCGCAAAAAGGTGGACGATAAAGCAGTAAAATGTTTTTTTTTTTGGTACAATTTTGAAAGTAAAGGCTATCGTCTGAATCATCCACAGACTAAACAAATTCTGGTTAGCCGTGATGTTGTTTTTATGGAAGATGCTATTCAGCCATTGCTTTCATGTGCTAAGGAGACATCTGTTAGCTCCAAAGACATGTATAATACTTTGTTGCCTCTTTTTACAAGTGGATAGTCTAGTGTTGGTCCTAATGAGGCAACATCTCAGCCTTTGCAAGTTTCATGTAATGATGTAGATCATTCCATTTCTGATGCAGATTTACATGATGCACTTTTTGATGAGAGAGTTGATATTGAGCAGGCAAAAACTATGTCAAAATGGCTAGTGCAGACCTTGCGTGACAGCAAATTAGATGCACCTATTTCATATCGTACTCGATCAGGCTCTCATAGTGCCTCTTTTGCATCAGACTGCTATGCTATGGCTGCCTCTAGTCTCTGTGATGAGATTGAACCTATTTCGTTTGATGAAGCACAAGGTTTTGGACATTGGATGGTTGCAATGCAATCAGAATATGATGCTATCATGAAAAATGGTACTTGTTCTTTAGTATGGAATAGTACATAAGAATTTCCCAAATTTACTTAAAGTACTTAAAATACTTAAAGAAGAACATTTGAGAATCATGAAAGCCACATGATAGGTCTAAAGTCAACTATAGGAAGTTTGTTGAAAGTAAACATCTCCAAAGAAAGGCTACTACTTTGGAAGATTATAACTTTCAGCGATATAGAAACCAAAGTTGGGGAGTAAAATGCTTACAGCTAAATGTTCATTAAGTGACTCCAAGGATATAACTTTGGTCATTCTTATTCAAGACCTAAGGGTCCAAGGAATTAGAATCTAATAGGTATTCCTGAATAAAATATCATTCATATTTTAGCATTCAAGAATATATTTTACAATATGTTTTTGACAATTCAACATTAAGGTATGTTGAAAATCCAAAGCAATAGATATTTGGATAGGATAAAGAGGTTCAAATATGATTTTTTTTGAACAAGTTATACCTAGTATGAGTAGCAAAGATAATGCTCAAGAAAACATGTACTAATTCATAGTAGCACTTTGAGTTACCTAAGGAATCAAGAGACAATTCTTTGAATGCTCAAAGTCAATCTTATTAGCAATTATACAATGATTCATAGGTCTTTGAAGAAAAAGATGAATCTTACATATAATTGAGCTTTATAAAAAAAAAGATAATAAGTTATACTTTGGTTTGCATAGCTACAAAAGAAGACTGGAAAAGTGTATCTTTTGCTAAGTGATCAAAAAATCAAGTTTTTTGTTCGTAACATTATTATTGAACATTGGTTCAATCACTAACAGAAGCTTGTACTTCAAACTTATGCATCCAAATTGTGTTTTTGAAATATTTTTAAAGTACACAAGAAGCAAAGATAGATCATCCAATGATAATAATTCTTATTCCAAACTTAAGAAATGGATTAAATATCACACATAAATGAAAGTGCAAGTCCAACTTTCATGATGGAATGGGAAACTATATCCTAAGCTTATATTTATTTTTTAATTTGACACTTAAAAAGTAAACACAAATCAAGTCATAAAAATCCAAGGTATTGTCCAAAAGTCTAGAATTCCTTTCAAGGATCATTCAATAGGTGCAAAAGATTCCAAGATGAATCCTTTGCCCAAGTTTTTTATTCCCTAGGAGTAATCTCAAGTACACAAAGAATAAAACTCTCCATAGTAGTGAGAAAGAAATTCTTCAAGCTAGTTAGATAACAAGTAATTCTCAAGAATTCCCAAAACAATTGCAATGGTACTTAAAGTTCGATAATTGATATAACCCACAAGTGTATCAATCTTGAAGATATTCTTAGCTTTGAAATCTAAAAGGCATTAGCATATGCTTAGACTTGAGTTGAGAGAAAGATTTCTAAAAATCCTATGGGTAAGCCAAGGAGCTTCTACGAGTTAAAGATATCTTAAAGATAAAGACTAAGTCTTTGTCATTGTCACCTGATCAACATGCTATGAACATACTTGGAAAATCTTGTCCAAGAAGTTGAAATTGGAACTACTATCAAGTTTGCCCAAGTACTAGCAATACGGCTCATGAATTACTCATGCGAGTTACCTCTTAAAGCATGCCCTCAAAGTTCTTTGCAAGAACTAGTAGGTGAGCAAAGAAGATATAACACTTTAGCCTTCGCTCTCAAAATTGGTGCCACCAAGGGTTAGAGAAAGGATCATTAGAAATGATCATGAGAGCATTCAAAACTCAGGATGTGTTTTTGTGGCTTGGAGAATGTATCCACTGATATGGGACAATGGAATGTAACTCCCTTTGAGAACTTTTCTTTGATGGTCAAAAAAAAAAAAAAAAGGAACTCATGATTCATAGAAAGCATAAATCAGGTTATCCTTGTCTTGGGAAAGTGCATTGAATTAATGTACTTAAACCACTAGATGAAAGAATAAAGCAATGAATGAGAGTTTTATTCTCACATTCAAATCAAAAGTGAAGTCTATAAAACTTCACCAAGACCAAGTTCTAAATCGAGTTCAAGTTCAAAGGTTTAAGATCCTTTCTAACGAGGCTAGATATACTAAGTTAGCACCAAGTTCCTAGTGCAACTCAATAAAGTCAATCTCTTGACTCAAAGTATATGCCCATTCCTGTCGATTGTAATAATTATCATACGAAATACTCGCTTAGAGGGGCCCTATGCTAAATCTCTTGCCACTTCAATAATTCTAGAGTCACATCTTACATCCAATCATTCAAAAAACTCATTGGAGAAAGTGTTCACATTGAGTTTGGACTTTTTTTCCTTTTTTTTTCCAAAAGCGCTTGGAATTTTTTTAAGATATACAAGAAAATTAGAGGGAAGTACAAAGAAAGCTGATGAACTTTTCATCCCCTTCATGAAAGATCCATTTACTTTTCAGCTTATTGTTTTCTACCACGAACACTCTCTTGTGTTCGAAAGGGAGCAAGCTTTTACAATTTCTAATTCCTCTACCTAGGTTGACTAGGGATTTCTCTAGATATCATTCTCTTGGGGGTTTGTCAAAGTTAGTTGCACGTCATTATGTTGGAAGGAAACAAGATAATGGATTCAATGCAAACACAGCAATGAAAAGGTTGTTTTTTTTCTTTATAAAAGGAAGTTCAGGCTTAGCCTACTCTCCTGGACTTATATTAAATAAAGGAAAAGAAAAGTACAAGTGAAGGGGACTAGTGCCCACAGAACCCCCTAAGTCCCACAGAGCGGGGGAAGATCTTACAAAGTTTAGATGGCATTACAAAGAAGGTTAATCACCCTCTCGCCACCCTCATGAGGGGCCCACTTGGGTTTAATCTTGTTGTTGATTAAAAGGAGCACTTGATGATGCCTGAAGGGGGGGGGGGGGGGGGGGGGTTTCTTACAGTTAGCGATTCTTTTACCGAGGAGGAACACCGATTTCTCAATCGACCACTCTTTGGGGGAGTCTCCAAAGTTATAAGCACATCTTTCCCGCCAAATCTTCCATAGGACCTCCCCTCTCATGGCATTCCAAAGGGTCGTGGAGCATCCGATCGCTTCTCCCAGCAGAGCTTGTTTCCAGCTGATATGTTTCTAAAGTCTAATTTTCTTTCTGACAATCTGCCAGAGCCTGTTGGAGTTGGGACAAGTAAAGAAGATATGAGGAACATCTTCGATGGACCGGTAGCCACGCTTGCACCAGGGAGGCACCCCACATATTTTGCCAGCCTTAAGGTTGGTCCAGATACCACGATGAAGAATTTTCCAAAGGAGAACAGACTTTTTGATTTCTATGAGAGGGTGCCAGATAGCCATGAACTTCATGTCCCACCGCAGCCGCGTCCTTGACAGGCATCACTTCTTGTTGAGATTAACTTGAAAATCAATGGTCTCTTTGATGTTCGGGATTTTTGTTAGGAAATTACCATTGTGCCATCTGAGACCAAGCGGGCTCGATGTGTCGTGCCCCATGTGAAGGCAAACTTTAGAGCGGTCCGAGACAGGATGTCTGCTTTGCAAAGTATTCCATTCTTCATAGGTAATGTTGATGCTAGGGTCAATATCCTCGAAGTTGACCCACTGGTTGGTGTCTTGTTTCCAAAGGTATTTCCATTTTTTGAAGCCTTTGTTCCAAAGCCTCTTGGCATTTTGAATGCTCTAGGATTCCATGATGCGGATACCATAGATCGAAAACCAAATAGAGTCGTTTTGTCTGATACCGGCCGCCCACTTCCAATCTTCACTTATTCTTGTGAAGCTTTTGACTTTATTCCAACTCTTCCATAGGGAGCATACAAGATCCGAGCCTTTTGGGAAGATCGGGATTGGGGAAAACAAAAGGTTCATAATGTCAAGATTCTTCCAATTTGGGAATCCCACAAAAGTCAACGCATTCTTGTTTCTGAAGATCAACATGGCCCATGAGGCCTCCCTATTGCACCACGCCTTAATCATCCATTTTTCCGCAAGTTTGTTAGCCATGCACCCAACGTCCAGAATATCAATGCCCCCATTATCTCTTTGGTAGGAGCAGATGGACCACTTGATTTGGGCATACCCCTCCTATTGTGGTCGCCCGTCCAAAGGAAGTTTCTTCAAATACTTTCCAGTTTGGATAGCTCATGCTCTTTCGGTCTCCAACAAGAGAGGAAGGAAACGGTAGACAAAATCAAGAACGTGTTGATAAACATTGTGCGACCAGCAAGATTGATTTGCATACCTCTCCAATAGTTTAGCTTGCTTTCGAGTTTGGCCAGGACCCAGGTCCACTGCTGCTCCATCGAGATACCAAATCCCAAGGGAATCCCAAGAAGCCGAAAAATTTGACCGTAAGGAATGATTTGACAACCATGATCAAAGAGAAGGTCAGGTTGGATCCCGACAAAAGCTCTGAAAGCAGTCTTACAGTGGTTGATTTTGGGTATCCAAGCGCCTCCAAAACGTCTCCAGGCTTGTACTATCGTTGTGGACAAACGCATTCATATCATCGGCAAAGAGTCTCATGGTGATCTGGCCATGGTCACGAGGCAATCGGAGGCCTTTGATATTACCTGCTTCCACCTGTTGACCCATCAGCCCGCTAAGCCCTTCCATGGCAATGGCAAATAGAAGGGGAGCCAACGGGCACCCTTATCTAATCGATCTTCTTAGTTTGATCACCTTCGACAGTCAACCATTAACATTAATTTGAGTCGACGCGTTTCCCAGAAGGGTCGAGATCATCTTGGTGAATTTTTTACTGCATCCGAGATCTTCAAGTGACTGCAGAATATAGTCCCATTCCAGCTTGTCACAAGCTTTGTCAAAGTCGATCTTGAGGAAAACCACATCTTGCCTTGACTCATTCGTGAAGTTGAGACCTTCACAAATATCTATAATAGCTTCCAATATTGACCTGCTTTTGACGAAACCTTTTTGGTCCTCGCTTAACCACACTCTCAAATGGCTGGAAATTCTATTCGCTGTGAAAAAGTTGTTAAGAGGGAAGTAGTAATGTACAATAATTGCCCGGAAAATCTTACAAGTTCCTATCCGTTGTCTACATCTTTCATAATCCTTTTTCTTAAAATAGAGATTATGGGGAAAAAAGAGGAGATGAATATAATCCACAAAATGCAAGCATTACCCTTGAAACGAAAATAAGCGTTCACGTTAAGGGGACCTCATATTGGTCAGTGTATAGAAAGAAACCAACATATGTGACTCAATGAAAACACAAGAATGCAAGTACTCTTAACGAGAAAGTACTACTCCGTAAGAGGAAGCTAGAGAAATACTAACGTCCCTCAAAGTGTTTTATCTTTCCCACATATTCCACAATGAAAAATTCAATGAATTCGGTTTGAACAAGGGCATCCTAATCTTATATACATCTGTACATCTAATCTCCCTGGCTTGAATTGATTGAAAGAACGACTGAACAATCTCCCTGGCTTGAATTGATTGAAAGAACGACTGAACAAGTCAATTGTTTATGAGAAAAATGCAGTTTTATAAACAACATCCGCATTTTTATAATTGCATTGAGTCTGACATCTTACTTTCTCCCAGCACTCTGACATGTTGGTCCACAGTTCATTTTAGGATCTAATGGGAAGATGGTGAGTTGTCACGATGCACTTATTGATACACGAGGTACTGGGACCTTTAGATGAACGCGTGCTACGGTTTCAAGGACAACATCATGCTTTGAAAACCTTAAACTTTCATTGACTCTTTGATCTTTAATTATCCAGCGGGCGTGGTTTCACAGATGTGCTGCCAGGTTTCAAGTCCCACCCGGAGCTGGATGCTTCAGAGTTTCCCAAAATGGGTGCCTCTACCTTACGAGGTCGGGTGTGTGTGTCTTTCCAATTCATTGTACTCTCAAAAAAAAAGATAGATGTAACACATCTCTAGATTTAGAAATTCAACCCTTGTCCTTGAAACTACTCTAGTGTTCACTTAAAAGAGGTCAAACTGTTCTGAACCTCCTCCCGAGGCCATAATTGTGGCGTCACTACTCATCCAACTTCCCCATCTGACCACAAAGAAAGTCGGTGGACCTAGGTGATCCCCTCAAGTGGACAGCGTGTAGGAGGAAAACGAAACACTCAACCCGAATAAGCAAAATGCAAGTGTTATTATGATAGAAGATACTACTGTATAAGAGATGCTAGGTAAATCTTAACATCTATTCACTCTTCTGTCTTTACTAAATTCTCCAAAAAAGTAGTTGAATTACATGTTTATACATCTAGAAAATCAGGCATTATCCTTCAAACTTTCTCCCCTTTCAGTATCTGTTATTGGATGTTATAGTTCTTCAAAATGTGAGCAAACTAGGTCACACAAAGAACCATGTATAGTATCACTGCTGAAAAGACATGATCTTTTAATTAGTAGATATGATGGATCAGAAATTTGCACACAGATACTAGATCTGGTCTGAACTGTACATCCCAGGATGCCAGAGAATTTCAAGCCTTGCCTGAGAGTTCTTTTCTTTTCTTTTTTCATTTTTTTTCCTTTTATTTGTTACTTATCTGTACATACAAATTAGAAGAAGAATAAAAAGAGAGATCTTTGAAAGCTTGACCACTTCTAGATAACCTCAGCTAATACAAAGATCTTCTATATAAATTTCACCCTTTATCTACCATTCTTCAAAAAGGATTATGATTGTATTACTACAAAAAATGTTCGGTCTTTTAACGAGGGAATATGATGGAGCTGACATTTATACACACATAATAGATCTGGTCTCCACAGTATACATCCTAGAATGCCGAAATATCTTTATCCTTGCCTGAGCGTAGTCGTTTATTATCTTCTTTATTTTGTTACTTGTCCGTACATCCAAATCAGAAGAACGGTAAAAAAACCTCTGAAAGCGTGACCACTTCTAAATTTCCCAAGCTAACACAAAGATATTCTCTTATAAACAAAACAGATTGTTCTTAAAAGTGAACGTAGACAAATATGGATGAAGTCGATTTCAACTCCAAGAAACAGTACAAGGAACAACAGATGGACTTCGGCCCTACCAGTAATGTGTAAACATAGCAAGAACCATGGGACAGAAAAGTGTCAACTTCAAGTTCCAAGGCATGTGGCATCCATTCATAAGGAGCAAGAAAGTCCTGCACGTGTGGCTTATACACTCTATCAAGGTATATGGACCAAGACCAAGGCATTCTCAAAGTGTAACATGGGAAACCTGTATTGCACAAAAATAAAGAGTAAATAGGATCTGGCTCACATTTTTTTCTCACGCCCACAAAAGATGGTAGCTTTGAAAGAACTGGACAGCACTGTCCACAATTAGAAACCATCATATTCTTGGAAACAAGCTTTACAAGAAGACACAGCGGGTTGCTCAGCAGAGCACTGGAATGCAATAGGAGAGGCTCTTTGAAAATTACAGAGACAAAAGACTTGGCAACCTTTAGGACTGTGAAGCATTCCCTTGCTTAGAATTACAAGCTTGCTGATCATCCCAATTCAAAGTTTCAAGACTCACCATAAAAGTGGCCCTGTCATTAGGCATGCCCAAAAACCCATCTCATACAAAATTGCAGATGGTCTGGGCTCCCCACAATGGGGATGAAAAGATCAGCAAAGGATGTTGTGACCTTCACCTGATACTCCTGTAACATGACTCACTGATATAACCTATGAGTCTGTTACTCCAAAATATTACAAAATAGACCAAAGCAACAAATGAAAATTGCAAGTCAGAATCTTAGTATTGCTTGCGAACAAAAACCGACAGACTACAACCTTCACAACAGTGGACTTGATGATATAATTGCAATACACAAGACATTCTGAAATTACCAAATCCAGATTTGAAAATGAATCAATTACAACGATGTCACACTCTTCAATTTAACCAGCTTGGATAAGGCAATTGGGGGGGAGCCTGTAAGAAGACCGAGGAAGAACAGGCCTTCGGAAAGTCATAAGAAGCAGGTTAAAACACAACAAACACAGCCTTGACCTCTCTTCTGTTTCTCCAAACGAGAAGCATGATGCCATGCTACAAATGTGTTCTAAGCCTGGACAGCAAACTACAATCCGTGCATCATACATCAACTCGCTTCATCAAGTAAAAGCATCACAGATTTTTCCATAGATGAATCCTACTTTATAAACGGAGCATCCTAAAAAATATTATTATCATGATCGGCAAACTTATGCATGCGCTGCAACACCTATCAGATTCAAATAACACAAATATATTGAATGCATTTGGCACAGGCCTTTCTATGTCAATCAACCTATCTCAAAGATACATCACTTCAAAGATGGTTAGAAATAAATATGTCAAAAACAACTGTTGGTAAAAATCAATCTCGTGGCTGTTTCATTTGGTAGCTACAATGATATGGATAATGAAGACCCAAGTACAACCTGTAGTTTTCCTTCATACATTAACCCCATGGTTAGACTAGGGGCCCAGTATTCGCCCTTCCAAGGCAAAATCAGATACAAGACATACATCCCGCCCAAGATAAGCTCTGCAAGTCCAGAAGAGAGAGACAAAAGACAGAAAGTAGAAAGCAGGTCTGCTCTCATGAAAAACGAAAGTATTATTGCTTATTGTATGGAATCCTGGAGAAAACCAGTACAACGAGTAGAAGATCTCCATCTCAATGTACTCGAAAAGGCAAATCGTATATCCAAGCTGCATCCTTTATGACAGGATAAAACAAATCGAAACGCCTAGAGATCAGCATTTCAGCACAAAGTGACATTTTTGAGACATGAAAGTTCGACGATTATGTGTTCAACTTTCGTACACGGCGTTCAAGAGAATACTTACTCAATTGCATAAAAGTTAAAGAGATCATACATTGAATGCATTGTTTCTGAGACATGAATTGAGCATTTTGACCTCAGAGGCGACATAATCATCCGCCTTCCACCAGCCATGGACTCAACCGTATACAGTTCGTGATGGATAATTGAGGACTTCAAGTCCTTTTGTACCGTTGCAATCAAACTCAAAGTCCTCGCTAACAAATCACTTGCGTCATTTCTACCCGCTTTATATAAGGCTTAAACATACATCTACTAGTATAAGGTGATGAATGGATTCGATATCCGTTTGATCACCTTCTCAGCGGACATGTTCCGTTACGAGAACCCTACCTCGATGGGGAGGAGGGTGCAACAGGAGGTGAGAATGAAGTCATCTTTGTATTGAAAGTGATTAAATCAGAACCCTGATACATCCGTAGACATACGATCTCCGCCTGTGCGATGGCGAGTTGTGCCTGCAGCTCGGCTACCTTTTGCTGCAATGAGGAAATGGCACCCACACATCCATAGACGGGGTCCCGTACTCTTGCATTTGCTTCATAGACCATGCTGCTCACGGCGTCCCCTCTCTGATGCTCTGGGAGCTCCTGAAATTGGTTAAAATTTCATACAAGAAAAAGGTTTTCTAACGGAAGCGGCGAAGGCAAGCAGCTCGAAGTGAAACATTGCCTGTGATATGTTTACCTTTCCAAGGAGATATCTAACCATTCATTCTAAACCATTATCAAAAAAGTCGCCGCTACTCAAGTTCCTGATTACTCGATTGATGCAAAAGCTTTGTTAATGATGCAAATGCACAATCAGAAGTGCACATATAGGGTGCATCAGGCACGTGAGGTTCAGAGCCGTGAGTGTGCATGAGATACCACTAAATAATCGCCACAGCGAAAACAATAGAAAGTGCGCAGAGTATGCGGATCAGAGTAGTGCTTGTGAGGTCGCCTACATGCAGACTTGCAATATTATCGAAACAATATATACCTGAAGAAGCTTATTGACGTTACTTGCACCGAAGACCTTGTGAACGCTAGCGAACTTCAGGGGCTGGTCAGCCGGGAAATAAGGCGCGAACACGCACCCCTTGGCACACCTGCGCCGGAGAAGCTTGCAAGCCGCGCATGGGGAAGAAGTAGAAGTCATATTTTCAGTCATGGCGTAAAAACGATACCCAGAGGATTTCAACTCAGGAGTTTCTTCATGCACAGTTTCACTATCCCCGCGAAGATAGAGAGAAGCTTACTTTCCTACAACAGCGATGTCGGGATTTCGGAAAGTGGTCGTTCATGTCCTCTATTTGCAGCGAAGGCCACGTTCTACTGCGGCGAAGGAATGCGATTGATAGAGAGACATGTATATGTCTGGGGGGTTGTCTGGGAATGGGAGATAAAGTGGGCTGTGACACAGATAATGGAGAGAGAAAAAGAGAGGAGGTAGAGGGAGAAATTGCATAGGCAAGAGCGAGAGCGAGCTGCTGCGCGAGAACGCATGTGCTTGCTGCGCGCACAGAAGTTTGTTCGTGAAAGAGAGGGCTGTTGAGGGCTCATTAAATGCCGAGGTCGCAAATGCAGACAAAACCTAAAGGGGAAACGTTTAAAAAGATAAAAAGAAATAAAGAAATAGTAGAGGGAAGCCTTTGAAGCTATCCCCACGTGATTGATAAGCAAGGAGGTTGGAAGATGGAACTGACCCGGACAAAAAAAAAAGAGAGGTGACCGCACAAGGGAAGTAAAAAGAGGGGTTCGTGCCAAACTTAATAGCTCTGATTTTTTGTGGAGGCTATGGGAGAACGAATTTTTTTTAAGGTAGATTTTTTTTTTTTTAAGATAGAAAGCTCTTTTAGAGGAGGCAATAGGTCTGTAGTCTTTTTTTTTCAAAGAGGAAGTTTGGCCGAGCCTAATCTTTCCAAGCTTGAATATATTGAAACAATAACTATACAAGTGAAGGGCATAGTATCTATGGGATCCCTTGTATCCCACACAAGAGGGGTTAGACTCCCAATGTATCACAAGGAAAGGGATGCTCAAAGGCATCTAGTTTTAATGACTCAAAGGCATTATAAGGGCAAACTAATCACATTGGCCCAAGTACATCTAGCAACCCGTAAGGATTGAACACACAAGCTCCACCTCCATAGGTGAGTGCCCAAACAACTCACCTTGGTAGTCTTTTGAAACTCAATAAGAGAAGAGGTTACGAAAAAGCTAGAAGGACAGATTTTATGGAATTTTTTTTTTTTTAATCTTAAATGCTTTTAGGAAAAAGAATAAAACCCATAAAAACAATCCATCATTTTAAAATGTGGTGATATTTGTTCATTAAGACAACAAAACCCAAAAGAAAGTGGATCTTTCACAAAGGAAATAAAAAACTTCTAAGCTTTGATTGATTACGTAAGGGAAGGATAGATGCTTTAATTCTTCTTTATTCCTTGTGGGAAATTTGCAACATGGAGTGGTGAATACCAACTTGTTTGTTCTTTAATTGATTTATATCACTTTGGAATGTTGATCCATATGAGCATTGGATTCAGGTGGTCCAGGCATTCTCAATAAGATGGCCTTGACCAATATCTTTGTTATGAAGTAAGTTTATGACATGAGCATGTGACTCATTGAGATAGATATGAAATCGAACATCGTTTGAACATTTTGTTTTAGGGTCAAAGTTTCATGACTAGACTAAAGTATAGGCTCATGTGCTCATTAAGACAAGTAAGTACTTGGGATTGGTGGTTAAGTCAAATGGATGTGAAGGAGGACAACTTGGGTTCAAGTCCTATGAGAGTCATGGGAGAGTATTTTGTTCAAAGAGCTTTAGAGCCTTCTAGAAGCATCCAATTATGGCTTTGGATGTTACCTTTAAAAAATCCCTTTAAGGATAGGAAAACTTATGTTTTACCTTCCACAGACTTAACTATCATGACCACTTGCAAGACGTCATACTTTGAATTGCAAATCCTTTTGATTTTCACACTTTCCTTTACATAAGTCGAAACTTGACCATGTTCTATTTGTGGTTTGCAAACACCTTTAGTGATCCCATCTTTCTATAACCATAGCATGATATAAAGGTGCTTCGTAGACAACTTTACTCCTTGGCTAAACATCTATTTCATGGAAGATGTTTGATTTTCTTTTTCTAATGCATCAATTACATCAATTTCAATGGGTATATCTTTTTCTTACAATGATGTACTTAAAAAGAGTTCTATGTTATCATCATATAATAAATTTTATCTTTAGCTAGACATCTTTCATAACAACGACTTCATTCTCTTGTCCGAACATATTCATGAACTTCTATTGATTATTGTAGAGGGTACATGTGCAGAAGCAAAATGAAAAGAAGAGTGTATTCATAAAATGAAAGAGTGTGAGAGAATCAAAGTGAGTAGACCAAAAAATGGGTAAAACTCACATGGATTAGAAATGACCTTGCCAAGAGCATAAAGTAGGCTCTATAGGTTTTTAATGAAGTACAAAGTGGGGAAGAGGCCCTCCTTATATAAAGTTGGAGGAGGCTCCCCAAAGTACATCACATGTGGAATAATTCCCCATAAAAGAGAATGAATACAATGGTAGAAGAAAATGGCAAGGTAGACAAATACGATGAGACACAACTAAAATAATATATAAATGGAGTATCTCTTGGATACACAATGGAGATGTAGTCATGGAAATGAGGTAGATAGACTTGTGACCTCAACACCCCCTTTACAATTCCATTTTGGAGTGACTAAACGTTGGAGAGTTCTAACAAGTATTAGAGTAGAACTAGAGGTAAGGCCTTCGTGAACATGCCAGCCAAGTTCTCTTGAAAGGTACACTACTCCAGACTAGCCCCCTATGATATGAGCTTCAATGAATTAAATGGTATTGGATCTGGATATGCTCCATCCCAACATGGAACACTAGATTCTTGGTGACGTTGATTGGCTATCGATGTGGATGTGTGTTGGAGTATCCTACAAAATACCAATGTCAGATGATAAATATCGAAGTGAGATGGCCTCACATGCTACAAAGTTGGATGCTCGGTACTTGGTCTCGATGGATGATAGAGCAAGTATAGGCTACTTCTTACTTGCCTAAGAGATAGGTCTTGAGCCAAGCAAGAATATGTATCTAGAAGTAGAGCGTCAGGAATCAAGATCGCTAGTCCAATCTAAATATGAATAGCTGATGAGTTCAATGCCCCCTCTATACCAAAGACCATGATGTCAGGTGAGGGCAAGGTATCATAGGAGTCTATACAGAGCATTCCAATGTGTTTGACAAGGCTAACGTGCAAGCACATTGACTATACCAACTACATAGGCAATATCATCTCACCTTGTCAAAACCAAGTCATCTACATAAAGGATGATTATTGCCATTAAGAACTCTTTCTAGTACATGTATAAGTAAGCATCGGTAGTGCTCCTTTGAAATACTTTGGCTTTGAAGAACTTGTGGATATTTTCATACCAGGCTCTTCGAGCTTGCTTACGTCCATACAATCCTTTATGAAGTTTGTACACATGATTTTTCTTGCATTTGAACTTGAAACCTTCAGTTTGTTCGATGTATACTTCTTCTTGAAGACCATGATTTAGGAAAGTACATTTGACGTCAAGTTGGTAAATGGGCCATTTGAAGTGTGCATTTAAGGCAAGAATGACTCTTATAGTTGTAGACCTTGAAATAGGGGCAAATGATTCTTCTGCTTTTGCTTATAACCATTAGCTACAAGTCTTGCTTTGTACTTGTCCAAGGTACCATCTAACTAGTTCTTGACTTTGTATAGACACTTAACTCCAATAACTTGATGATTTCCACTTAACTCTAATAACTTGATGATTTGGAGGCTTTGGAACAAGTTTCCAAGTATTGTTCTTTTCAAGTCCATCCATTTCTCTCTACATAGCTTCTTCCCACTCATATTGACCTTGAGTTTCTTTAAAATTGGAAGGCTTTGGAATCTATTGAAGTTGGTGCATAAGTGCATAATTAACATAGTGAATTTGTTCACCTTGCTGCTTCTGATCCTTTAAGGTCTCCTGGGTTCGTGAGAAGCACTTGCTTATGAGTTTCGCTTAGAAATAATTGTGTCTCTCTCTAAAGTGTAGATGGGTGGACTCAAACTTGAACTTGGATCTTTTTTTTGTAATATAAAGGAAGTTCGGCATTAGCATACTCTCCCGGACTTGAATTAAATAAAGAAAAATACAAGAGAAGGGGACTAGTGCCCACGGGACCCCCCAAATCCCACAAAGTAGGGGAAGCTTTTATAGAGCTTAGATGGCATTACAAAGAAGGTTAATCACCCTCTCATCACCCTCATGAGGGGCCCACTTGGGTTTAAGCTTGTTGTTGATCAAAAGGAGAACTTGATGATGCCTGAAGGGGGGGGATTTCTTACAGTTAACAATCCTTTTGCCAAGGAGGAACAATGATTTCTCAATTGACCACTCCTTGGGGGAGTCACCGAAGTTGAAAGCATATCTTTCCCGCCAGATCTTCCATAGGACCTCCCCTCTGATGGCGTTCCAGAGAGTCGCGGAGCAGCCGATGGCCTCTCCAAGCAGGGCTTGCTGCCAACTAAGATGTTTCTGAAGTCTAATTTTATTTCCAACCGTCTGCCAGAGTCTGTTGGAGTTGGGGCAGGTAAAGAAGATGTGTGGAACATCTTTGATAGACTGGTAGCAGTGTTTGCACCAGGGAGGAATCCCACAAAGTTTGCTAGCCTTAAGGTTGGTCCAGATTCCATGATGAAGAATTTTCCATAAGAGGACAGACTTTTTGATTTCTATGAGGGGGTGCCAGATAGCCCTGAACTTCATGTCCCATCGAAGCCGCGTCCAAGACAGACACCACTTCTTGTTGAGGTTAACCTGATAGTCAATCATTTCTTTGATGTTCGGGATTTTTGATAGGCTATTCCCATTGTGCCATTTGAGACCAAGCGAGCTCGATGTGTCGTGTCCCATGAGAAGGCGAGTTTTGTGCCGATCCCAGGCGAGACATCTGCTTTGCAAAGTGTTCCATTCTTCATATGAAATGTTCACGCAAGCGTCAATATCCTCGAAGTTGATCCAGCGGTTGGTGTCTTGTTTCCAAAGATGTTTCCATTTTTTGAAGCCTTTGTTCCAGAACTTCTTGGCATTTTGAATGTTCCAAGATTCCACACTCCGGATGCCATGGATCGGAAACCAGATAGAGTTGTGTTGTCTGATACTGGCAGCCCACTTCTAGTCTTCACTAATTCTTGTGTAGCTTTTGACTTTATTCCAACTCTTCCATAGGGAGCACACGAGATTAGAGCCTTTCGGGAAGACGAGGATCGGGGAAAACAGTAAGGTCAAGATGTCAAGATTCTTCCAATTTGGGAAACCCATGAGAGCCAACTCGTTCTTGTTTTTGAAGATCAACTTGGCCCACGAGGCCTCCCCATTGCACCAAACCTTAATCATCCATTTGGCTACCAGTTTGTTAGCCATGCACCCAATGTCCAGGATATCAAGTCCCCTGCTATTTCTATGGCTGGTGCAGATGGACCATTTGATTTTAGGCACCCCCCTTCTATTGTGATCTCCCGTCCAAAGGAAGTTTCTACAAATACTATCCAGTTTGGACATATCTTGCTCTTTCGGTCTACAACAAGAAAGGAAATAAATGGTAGAAGAGAGGAGGAATGTGTTGATAACCATAGCATGACCAGCAAGATTGATTTGCATACCTCTCCAATAGTTAAGCTTGTTTTCGAGTTTGGCCAGCACCCAGTTCCACCATTGTTCCATAGAGACGCCAAACCCCAAGGGGATTCCAAGAAGCCGAAAAATTTGGCCCTGCGGAATGATTTGACAGCCATGATCAATGAGAAGGCCGGGTTGAGACCCCACAATAGCTCTAAAGGCGGTCTTAGAGTGGTTGATATGGATCCAGAGGCTTCACAAAAAGTAGCAAGACACCTCCAGAACGTCTCCAGGCTGCTACTATCATTGTGAACAAATGAGTTCATATCATCAGCAAAAAGTCTCATGGTGATCTGACTGTGGTCGTGAGGCAAACGGAGGCCTTTGATATTACCAGCTTCCACCTGGTGCGCCACAAGCCTGCTAAGCCCTTCCGTGGTGATGGCAAAGAGAAGGGGAGCCAATGGGCACCCTTGTCTGATAGATCTTCTAAGTTTGATCACCTTCGAAAGTTTGCCGTTAATGATAATTTGGGTCGATGCGTTTCTGAGAAGGGTCGCGATCATCTTGGTGAATTTCTGACTACATCCAAGATCTTGGAGCGACTGCAGAATATAGTCCCATTCTAGCTTGTCATAGGCTTGAGGAAGACCACATCTTGTTTAGACTCTGAACTTGGATCTTTGGTTGAATACTTTGAAGCTTCATCAAAGATTACTTTTTTTGAAATGGTGATGGAGTGGTTCTCAAGACCATACAGTCTGTATGCTTTAAACTATTCACTATAGCCAATGAATAGATGTTTCTTGGACTTAGCTTGCAACTTATGTCAATCTTCCTTGGGCACATGTATGAATTCTTCACCTCCAAAAACTCTAAAGTAATTTTCATTGGGCTTGCATCCATAGTTGGCTTGAAATGGACTCTTGTTGTGTAATGCACTTGTGGAGCCTCGATTGATTATGTTAATTGCTATGTGTACAACTTCAGCCCAAAACTTGAATGGTAAGGCTTCATTGTGAAGCATAGTGCATGCCATTGCCATGACGCTTCCAATCTTCCTTTCATCTACTCCATTTTGAGATGGATTATGAGATTGAGTGACTTGCATCTTGATGACCTTTTGTTTCAAGAAGTTGTCAAAGTCATGGTTCATGAATTCACCACCTCCATCTGATCTAATGGTCTTGATTGAACTTGATGTCTCATTCATAGCTTGATAGACCCATTCTTTGAACTAAGAAAATGTATCTACCTTAGATTTGAGAAGATATACCCATGCATAACTCATGTGATCATCTACTTTGAGAAAGAAGTATGAGTGATCCACTAATTGAGGGTTCCTTCCTCAAGTGGAAGCTTCTTTGGGAAAAGGAGCCTTGTGTTGATTGCCTTGAGTGAAAGCTTTGCAGATATCATGCACATTCCCAATCTTGGGTAATCCCTTAACCAAGTGACCCAAATGATTCAAAACACTTTCTATCTTTGCACTTGATACATTGGTATGAGTGCAAAGTAGGGAATGGATAATAAGGGTGGACCAAAAAACATCCTTGGCCAATTCATTCTTTTCACTATTTGCTATTTGGGCACTAACATGTGAAATAGGTGGATTCATCAATGCCATGAACTAACGATTAGGACCACCATGTGCTGGAGAGAGGACTCTCCTCCCAACCTTAAGACTTTATATATAGCTCTCTCCACGGGACTGCCTACTATGGTAGGTAGATACTAACCATCCAAGTGTTGGCCATGTAACTACATGTGTGCCAAGTGTCCTAGTTAACTAGACTTAACTCAATTGGATGCTTCTAGAAGGCTCTAGAGCTCTTCGGAGTAAAACACTCTTTCACATCTCTCATAGGACTTGAACCCAAGACCTCCTCCTTCTCATCCGTATGACTTAGCCGCTAGGCCAAGATATTTTCTTATCTAGAGAGCATAAGCAGCTTTGCTTAAGTCTATTATCGAGAATTGAAGTGTTTTGTTAGCAATGCACCATGATGGAATCTCCTTCTTGAGAGCTCCACGATGATACCCTCGCAATAGAAAACCGATCTCCAGAATTCGCACACAGTACTCCGCATTGTCTTGCAGAATACATAGAAAACGCATTGTACATAGAGAGCATGAAAACAGATTCCTTGAGTGTTACAAATGCGGTCGGACTTACAATATGTGGTGTCACTCTAGCACAATGGCAAGTACCAATTTGAGGAGATCCACCTCATAAATGTCAATATGTGTAGATATGAGGATTAGTATGATGACTATGAGCAAGTGAAGGCACAAGTGCGTGAGTGAGAAGCACACAAGCATGCACAAACACACACGTGCGCACACAAGGTGAGAACAAAGAGAGGAACAATAGAGTGCTTTCTATTACTCAAGAAATCTCTTACAATAGCTCAAAACTCTAACAAGCTAACCTGAAAAATGAGCTCTCTAGCTCTTTTTATAGTTTTTTACTAGCTTTGACCCTGTCTAGACCTAGTGCCCAACCTAGTTAAAAGTTAGGTTCTAAGGCTTATTTGGGGGCTCAAACGGAGTCAAAAATTTATGAAAACTGCTATGTAGCTATTTCTAATACTCCTCAAGCTCAAGGACTCCTCAACTTGAACAAAATGGAGTCTAATATACCAAAAATGATATTTAGAATGTTAGCATAGTGATGACAATCACTTTTGACAAGGGGTTTATCTTAAAAATTTTGGATAGGCCTAGTTGCCAAATCTTTTTTGACTACTCTGCATACTTGGTCTTGCTTGGTTGTCCCTCTACTCTGATTCTTTGCGTCGGCTCCCCTGTCTTGTCATGCCTTGACTTCCTTGGCTGCTGCCAACACCCCCCTCTCTCACATATGTCGTCCGTGATAGACCTTTGTTGTAGGGAGTGTTTGATGTAATATTCAATGACATCGATGGTGAGGTGATGTTCTTGTATGTGTATTCCTCTTGCTAGATCTACGATCATTTGATCCCAATCAAGTGGTCTTGGAACGTCCAGATGTGACAGGTGTGGCTGATCTGCATGTATGGCTTGTTCTACTGCAAAGAGATGCAATAGGTGTGTCAATCTGGGAATGAAAATTTTGTATTGGTAGGTAACATCTCTTCAAAAGTCTGCTTGTAACAGGTAGATAAGTACTTTATGCACGCATGCCATGCGTAAATTATGTTGATGGAGGGGGTTTGGCTCATGTTGTATACCAAATCGCAGTTCCCTTCAGAAAACCCGGGAGCTAAAATATATGGGGTGTGGAGTTTGCAAAAAGTCTTGAATACAACTATTATTAACTCAAAATTTTTCATATGCATTTGTGCGACAATGTTCGGTACATTTTTGAATTGTGTAGACTAGTGGCATATGGTAGAGATCATATAAGCCATGGTGGGTGGCCGTCTGGGTGGAGCAAAATATGGATATTTAATCCAATCAAAACACCCTTTATTGTTGCAGATTTTGATGGTGAATGCTTGCCAGGATTTGGGACGGACAACAGGACAATAACATGGATTATATTTAATATAGAGTTGCATGTTTGCCCATGTACGCATCATTTCAGGGTAGTATGTCAAGAGTCATGTATGCCAATTGGGTTGAAAGATGGAGCATGTGCATGCCTCTTCCGAGAGGAGAGAGGTTCTGAAAGTAGGTAGACTTAAGGAGTGTATCTTATCAGATTGATTTTTGGACTGTGGTGTGCATAGCCTCTTGAAGTCGCAGTGACTCCGTTAACAATTTGAGTGTATCAATGAAGTGAGGATCCACTCCTTTGTCTGCGAGCATCTGTTCTATCAAGGCTTGGACTCAAGCAAATGAAATCCTATGCCTCTCTTGCACTGCCTTGATTGTGTCATATAATCTCTATAATTGGGCTGTGTATGCTAGAGCACTTGCCAGTTCTCGCACATCTTGTTCCTCTTCTAAATGCGGTCCTTCATGTTCATCATTGTTTCCTTCAGATTCTTCATTCTCATTATCATCTTCATCTTCTTCTTTGTCCTCGTCGACTATAGTAACACGTACTTGAGAGATGGTTGCTTGTGCTTGAGATTGTTCCATGAGTTGTTCCTCAGTTGACTCAAGATTTAGTTCTTTTAGAATTTGCTCAAAATCCTCATTAGTGAGTTCCTCCAAATGAACCCCTTTAGGGAACTCAAGGTCTATGGGAAATAGTGAGAATATCAAGTTTGGGCCTTTAGTGTTGCATCTTGGGAGGCGTAAGTGTAAATGGGCGCACCCATCGAGGTGGGGAAATGACATCTGGGTTCAATGTTGCTCCTCGTGGTTGAGCACATGGTACTTGTACTGCTTCTCACATCCTCTTGGAAGGGGGTCCTGTGGATGTCCGTCCCTTGAATCGTTGTACTCTGTTCCACATTAGAGCCCTCTGAATTGGGATGTCATAAGCCAAAAACCTACAAATGATCCTAGTCAATGAGCAACATCCATATAAGACTAACTTATGCAACCACCGTTTGTGTGCCAGGTGGATTTGGTCAATAATCCAATGAGGTAGGTTAATTGTTAAGTTTTGAGTCTCTATAAGATAAAAAATGAACCATATCCTCTTGGGTGGCATAGTGAATCTGTTTTGGGCGGGAAAGGCAAAAATTGCATGCACATTCTTAGGTGAACTGCAATATTATGCATCATAGCTACCATTTCTTTGAGTTTTGTAAGGAGGTCAGTATTGTCCTATATGCATATTCTGGCTGTGCAATGTACTCAAATGCATCTATTATTGTGCACAATATTTTACATGGTTGGTTCAAGGGGTTCATTACAGGATTTAACTCTCCAAACTTTTAGTATGGGCTTATAACTATTGGCAGTGATGACATGTAAAGGTCTCTAGACTAGATCATCTTGGATTTGGCACTTTTTGGGTACCCATTTTCAGACAGTCCTAGGTGTCATTTGATGTGTGGATGTGTTGATTGTAGATATGTGCCCTCAAGTGTATGATGTGAGTGATTATGAGTGGTTATTCAAGCTTGTGAGCTTATGTGAAGCTACTTGGGTGTGTAAGGAGGTCTTGGGCACCCAAATTTGTTGGGCATTGGAATCAACCTTCATTGACTGCTTTGGGACCCAAATAGAATTGGTCCATGTTGGGAAATTCCTAGAATATTCTTTCTTTGTAGTCCTTGCCCAGGTAGTTGATTTGGTGCATCCTTGGGGTACAACCTCTCAAGCAGGGGGTTGTTTTCACCCTTGTGTATCCAAATTTGCTTCACTACTTGAATCATTTTGATTATTGCTCTCCTTGGACTAGGAGCATAGACCATCTATTTACTCTACTTCTTGTACTATTTGGTTCGCTTTGTCTCGATCACTTTTGGAAAAGATAGGAGTTCCATCCAATCCCTGCCTTCTTTGTTGAGAACATCATCCTTCTGCATCACAAAGTTTTGGACAAGAACAACATCTTTATCTTCATGTGTACCCCTAGAAGGGCGAGGAGTTGGTGCCTTCCCTAGTTCCTTGAGTGCATGATTTTCTAGCTCAATTGTGATGCAGTTTTGATCGACTTAGACCCAAAGAAGTCCACTTCTTAGGTTCAGGTTGACTGCATGATTATAGATCTAGTCTTGACCCAAGATAATAAGTTCTATGAAATCCTAATCTTGACACACTAGCACCTTCACTATCATAAGAACATCTTGAATATAGAGGGGAAGCTCCACCTCACCTAGGCAAGGGGTTTCCACACCTCACAATCCTATGAGATATGCTTCTATAGGATTGACACTTAATTGCAATGTTTGATAATAGGAAAATCTAACTGCATTAGTGGTTGCTCTTGAGTCAATCAAAGCTCTTATAGTCCTCAACTCTTTCCCTATCCTATCTCTAGGGTCACAAAAGGATGTCGGTCAACTATTCTATGAGAATGTATGTCTGATGCTTGGCACGTTTCCATGTGATATCTTGGAGCTTCATAAGCATTTGTGATAGGCTGATCTCTACCCCGTCTTCTCAATTTCATTCATTGGATGTGTTCTAAAGCCTCTGCTTGTGCTTCTTTTTTAACTCATTTTTCTTATTTCCTACGTTTCTTGGCAGTGTTGATTCGGTTTAGCATTTCCTCTATGAGGGGCTCTTGATATAATTTCACTCTGCATCCGCTGATGTAACTAGATAGGATATCGCATTCCAAAGTAGCTAATTGAACCGCTCCACTCGTTGAGATCCTATTGATGATCATAGGTCCATAACCTCTCTTCTCTAATTTCCATGCATGTTGTTTCAATGTGCATACCAAGACTAAGTCTCCCACTTTCAAGCCCTTGTCCTTCACATGTGCATCAAAGTAAGCCTTTTGTCTTTTCTTAGCTGCATAAATTCTTGCTACTACTCTCAATCTTGTTTCACCTAAGCATTCTAGATCAAAGAGAGCTCATGGCCAGTCCATTGATGTTCTTGTGCTACTCTCGGTGTGGATATCAGGAAATCAAAAGGTAACACTACATTTTGGCCAAATACCATCTGAAAGGATGTTG
Organism: Ceratopteris richardii; assembly: GCA_020310875.1. Classification (NCBI taxonomy): domain Eukaryota; kingdom Viridiplantae; phylum Streptophyta; class Polypodiopsida; order Polypodiales; family Pteridaceae; genus Ceratopteris; species Ceratopteris richardii. Next base: position 189,344,618 of record CM035416.1, on the reverse strand, counting down.
CTTGGAGCACCATTTTATAGGAAACTCATGGCCAGTCCATTGATGTTCTTGTGCTACTCTCACTATTCTAGATGAGAGCTCATGGCCAGTCCATTGATGTTTTTGTGCTACTCTCGGTGTGGATATCAGGAAATCTAAAGGTAACACTACATTTTGGCCAAATACCATCTGAAAGGATGTTGCTTGGAGCACCATTTTATAGGAAACTCAATATGCCCAAACAGCATGATGTAGTTGTTTGTCCCAATCAGAGCATTTATTATTCACCAATTTTGTCAATACATTATAAAGTATCTTATTCGTGCTTTCAGCCTTGCCATTCATTTGTGGGTGATAGGGGGTAGACTTCTTATGTACCAACAAGAATTCTTGGAGAAGGTTTTCAATTACTTCATTCAAGAAGTGTGTGCCTCTATCACTTACTCACTCAATTGGTAGCCCATATCTGGTGAATACATTCTCAAATAAGAACTTAGCTATCGTTTGAGCATCATTCTTAGTTGTGTCCTTTACCTCTACCCATTTTATCAGATAATCAGTGGCAACAATAATGTATTCATCAATTGAACTCTTATATGGGGGATTAATAGGACATACAAAGTCTATTCCCCACTTAGAGAATGTACGTCCACCCATCATAAGTTTCAAAGGCATCTCATCTTTACGTGTCGGGTACTAATTCACTGACAAATATCACATCTCTTCACATAGGTATGTGCATCCATGTGAAGTGTTGGCCATCCAAAGCCTGCAAATAGTATAGCTTTGATCACCCTATTTGGTCCAAAGTGTCATCCTACCACACCTTGGTGAGCAACCTCTAAGATCTTGAGGTATTCACTCTCATGAAGACACAATCTAAGATAGTCGTCTCTTCCTCATTTGTATAGATTATCGCCTATGAGTGTGTAATCTAGTGCTTCTTTCTTTAAGCTTTGTTGTCTGGCCAATGTCATTTCTTGAGGGAATGGTTTTTTCCTCAAGAAGTTTACCAATGGTTCACTCCAATCTGGCACTAAAGATACCTGGTATAGAGTGGCATGTTCCATTGGTGGTCTGACAACACAGATTGGGCATTCCTTACAGTTTCGATGGACATCTGCCCCCATTGTTGGCCAATATACCCCTAACCTTCACAAAGTCTGTAGGGTTCAATGTTTGGAATGATGTTGTTGTAGCGCACCTACATGTGCTATTTGCAACCATTTTTCATGCTTGTCTTCATCTACACAATAAGGCCTTGATTGGTGTGCGTATACATGTTGCCTGCTAGTATGTGGTATTTTTGAGATCTCACTACTTCCTTGTCTTTAGTTATCAATACAAGATGTTTAGGTCCAGAGATGAGAATAAGGACTATAGTTTTAGCCCACTCATGCACTACTTCTAGATTGAACAAGTAAGCATCAGGAAGGTCATCTGATACTCCTTGAGGAGACTCTCTTGAAGTTAGTCTAGAAAGGTGATCTGGCCTAAGATGAGTCCTAACTTTCCTTGCCACAACTTTGAAGTCATATTCCATTAGTAAGAGGAACCATCTTACTAATCTGCCAGTGTTGCATGGCTTGTTCACTAGATATAATAGTGCTTGGTGTTCTGTAAAAAATTTAAACTTATTTGCAAGCAAATAATGTCTAAACTTTTTAACTGCATCTACCATGCCTAATCCTTCTCTTTAAGTAGTGCTACAATTTTTTTTAGTCGCATTCAATTGTCTACTAGCATAGGCAATGGGAAGATCCATATTACCTTCACCAGTAGGTTGTGCTAGTACACACCCAATAGCATAATTGGATGCATCCACATGAACATGAATGGCTTGTTCCAATCTGGTGTACTCAAGATTGGTGCTGAACATAATTGTCGTTTAAGCTCGTTAAGGGAGTTTTCACATTCGTTCGTCCACTCAAAGTTAGTCAAAAGGGAGTATAGAGGCTTAGCAATGATTGCATACAAATGAATGAAATGTGGATAATAACCGCAATGCCCCATGAAAGTTTGTACTTCCTTGACATTCTTTGGCCTAGGTAGCTCTATAATTGCTCTAACTTTCTCCTCGTCTATGGATATGCCATTTTTTGACAATATGTGTCCTAGAATCTACCCTTGCCTAACCATAAAAACACACTTTTCTAGGTTTAGGAAGACCTGATATTCTCTACATTTTTCAAAGATTTGTCTAAGCTCAAGTATATGGGCTTGTCTAATGTTGGAATGAGCACAAAGATCATCAACATAGACTTCCAAGTTTTTATGCAAGAACTCTTTAAACACATGACACATCAGCCTCTGAAAGGTAGTTGGAGCATTGGTTAGCCCAAATGGCCTTACTCGAAAAGCAAATATGCCCCACTCTGTGGAAAAAGCCATCTTATACTGATCTTCTAGAGCAATGGCCACTTGATTGTAGCCAGAGAACCCATTAAGGAAGATGTAGACTTCCTTGCCCGCCACTCTTTCTAATGGATGTTCAGTGATAGGAAGTGGATAGTTGTCTCTAATAGTGGCTGCATTAACCTTCTTCAAGTTAATGCAAACTCATAGCTTTCCATTCTTTTTGGGCACTACTAAAATGGGGGATACTCATTCACTGTGTTTGATTTCATAGATAAATCCAACTTCTACCAACCGATCTATTCTTCCTTGATCTTGGCTACATAATTGTCATTATATGTGTATGCCTTCTGCTTAGAGTGTTTGGCTTCTCAGGTCATGGGAATTGTATGTGAGCATATGTCAAGATCAACTCCTTTTAGGTCCTTATAGCTCCATGCAAACACATCTTTATATTCTCTTAATAAGTCAATCAACTCTCTTTCCTCTTTCTCTATCAAATCATGTCCTATGTACATGCATCATTCTTCACCTTCCTCTATGGTCACAATGATTTTCTTAGTTTTGTCTTTGTTACCATATGCCTCCCTTGCTAGTGCTTCATGTTTAGCATCCTTATCATGACTTTTATATCTGCTATCTCATACTTCTTAAAATTCTCAAGGACCTCAAACAAAGATTCCTCCTCATCAGGTGAGATTTCTCTCTTCTTTCTTTTCTTGCTTGTGTGGCTAAACTCATCTCATTCATATGCTCTTCTCATCCTTGATGGTGAGCTTCTACTTTGCCCAAAATGGATCGAGACCAAGAGCTTTCCAATGAGCCAAAGAACACTCAGAGATCAAGATCTTTCCAATGAGCCAAAGAACACAAGGAGATATGAACTTGCAAGTTTGAGGTTTAATGGAGACCTTCAGTAGGGGTGAACTTGAGAACACACACTACTTGCAGAGAGTACTGCTCTCAACTCAAATATCCAATGATTATGAAACTTAACACTATAAAGTTAGACACTAAGAGCTTTCAAATGAGCTATCAAACATGTAATTTGGATATATAAGGAGGGAGATACAATCTCTGCATACAAAACTACAGCAACATAGAGACACATATGACTCTCTTGGACTTCCCACAAGATCACGGCTTCTACCCTCTTTTTATAGCATGAGGAACTAATCTAAAACCTTCCTAATACATCTAAATTCGTGGTAGACACTTGGGTGGAGGTATTACATGACTCAAGTGCTCAAATAAGCAAAGCGTTGATGTACTTTGAGAACTAGCCACATTGACCTTCCACTAGGACACCACTGCAGCTCCCTTGTGACTCACTAATTTGACTCACCATGTTCTAGAAATCACGTGTTAGTTTGGCTATCTTTTATGAATAATATGAGCCTTCTTGAAGTATTTGAAGACTTCCCAAAGGTATTTACATAATTTGAAACTTGTACCATACATAAAACAATTGTTCACAACACAAGCAACACATGATACACAAATGTGGAGCATGTCAATTTGGTAAAGCTCATAGGCAACCTTTCAACAAGAAGGGGTACATCTGCGAAGACTACTTGGAACTAGTACACACTAATGTGTGGGGTCCTAGCAAAGATCCATCAATCTCGGGTTCAAGGTACTATGTTTCATTTATAGATGATTACAGTAGATGGACAATCCTTTATTTCATGAAGCACAAGGATGAATTATTTACATGTTTCAAAAAGTACTTGGCATTAGTTGAAAACCAAACAGGTAGAAGCTTGAAGAGGATCAGGTATGATGGAGGTATTGAATATTTTTCACATGAATTTGATTCATTCTTATAGGACAAAGGAATAAAGAGGGAAGTCACAACAAGATATACTCGTGAATTGAATGGAGTGGCAGAGAGAAGGAACAGGTTAATAGTTGAAGCTGCTAGGTCAATGTTGAATGAGAAGAAGTTACCTAACTACCTATGGGCAGAGGCTATTTCCACAGCCACCTAATTGGTAAACAGGCTCCCATCCAAATCCTTGGATGGAATGACACCCTATGAAGCATGGAATGATAGGAGACACTCATTGGACCATTGCAAAATATTTGGCTGCATTGCAAATGCACACATTCCCGCACATATTAGAGGGAAGCTTGACAAAGCTAAAAAGTGTATATTCATTGGGTATGACCAGTTTATAGGCTATACAATCCCACTAACAAAGGATTTATAGTTAGTAGGGATGTAGTATTTGATGAAAATAATTCATGGTTTGAAGATGATTGTAGGAAGATCAAGTTACCTTATGATTTGGAAAATGATTTTCCAACTCTCACTCAAGACGATCAACAATTATCAGAAGACATCAATTTAGAGGATGAAGAGCAAATTGATCTCAATGCTTGGAAGTCAAAAGGCAAGGCCAAGACGAAGCAATTGGAAGACTTTCTAGAGTCCTCCAATCAAGCACTCAGGAGATCTCGAAGGGAGAGTAAAAATCCTATAAGGTATGGCTATGATACATCATTAGTCACCAAGCATTTTGTGTATATGACTAATGAATCTATGACATAAGAACCTTCTTCATTTGAAGAAGCTAGTAAGAAGAAAGAATGGAGAGAAGCCTACAGGAAGAAGTAGAAGCACTTTAGGAAAACCATAATTGGGATTTGGTTCCCAAGCAGCCAAGCATGAAGGTAATAGGATCCAAGTGGATATATAAAATAAAAAAGAATTCAGATGGTTCTATAAATAGGTACAAGGCAAGGCTAGTGACAAAGGGATTTGCTCAAACCCATGGAGTGGAGTATGAAGAAACTTTTCACCTGTGGCAAAGATGCCAAGAATTAGGGTTTTGGTAAGTGTTGCTACCTCCAAGAATTGGAATTTATATCAGTTAGATGTCAAGAATGCATTCTTAAATGGTTGGATACCAGAAGAAGTGTATATGGCATAAACACCAGACTTTGAAGATAAAGATAAATCAGGTTATGTATGCAAGATAAGGAAGGCACTTTATGGCCTAAAGCAAGCTCTTAGAGCTTGGAACCATAGACTTGTTACTTATTTGCAGGATCAAGGTTTTGTGGCTTGCAAGGTAGATTCTTCTTTATTTATAAAAAAGACCAACTCAGAGGTGATTTACTTATGTGTCTATGTGGATGATGTTATCATTAGAGGGAATGATGCTAATGTCATCAAGTAGGTTAAGATTCAACTAATGGTAGAATTTAAAATCAATGATCTTGGTTTGTTAACATACTTTCTTGGCTTAGAGCTTGTGTATATAGATTCTGGTATATCTATTACTCAAAGAAAGTATATTCATGATATGTTGGTAAATTTAAGATCGAGAACACCGAAATTTCAGCTACTCCTATGGAACTCAACCATAAGCTTAGTTCTCATGAAGGAGAACTCCTTGAGGATGTCACAGGTTATCAACATGTAGGTAGTCTCAACTATGCTACCCTAACAAGAGTAGACATTGCCTCTGGAGTAGGTACATTACGACAGTTTATGCATGCACCAAGGAAGCCTCACATGGAAGCTACCAAAAAGGTGCTAAAGTATATAAAGGGCACCAAGAATGAAGGGTTGTTTTATCCCCTCACTTTTGATTTGGGCATAAAAATGTATTCTCATGCGGATTGGGCTGGCTCCAAGGATGATAGGAGGTTCATTTGACTGCTAATCGTGTATATTATGCAAGGACTAAGCACATTGAAGTGCACTATCATTATGTAAGGGAGAAATAGCTTAGCAAGGATATTCAACTATCCTATGTATCAACTCATTTACAATGTGCATATATACTCACAAAGTCTTTGGATGGAACCAAGATGAACATATTCAAATTGATGATTGGTTTGTAGGAGATAAAAGAGGAATGAAGACCAAGCATGTTAGGCTTGAGAGGGAGCTGTTGGTGCAATAGAAACCAAGCCCACACACTTGGTTAACTAGCATAACTATTATGGGACTCTATCTAATCAACCTCTTGTAAAAGTCCCTCACATTTACCTTTGTAAAAGTGTTCTACAACCACGAGGAAGCTAGGAAGGATCAAATCTCAAAGTATTTAGTAGTTGATTAATGAGAGAATATATCATATACTTTAGGATTCACCTTTAGATGAACTTTTGAGTTTGAATTCAAAACTTTGGCTCCAAACTCAACTTTAAAAAGAGGATCAAAACATCCATGTGCTCACACTCGATTCTAGGAGATCATTAGAGAAGACATATTGTGATGTTGAAGAGCTCACTCTATAGATCACTCACACTTCTCACATTGTGCAATTGATAATTGCCAATGACATTGTATTTGTACATGTTTTAATACATACATTTTATCATATCTTCACTTCACTTCTTCGTCATGACTACATCATGACAATGATCTTCTTAGAGCTTGTTCTTAGTACATGATTCATCATTTGCAATGATTTAAAGCATGATATTTTCATTATATTGTCTACTATATTGGCACAAAATCTCATTGTCACTACGCATCGCAATCGTGAGATATTAGCATGACATTGCTCTCTGGTCTGTTGACTGATGCACCCCGAAAATGTCAAGAATGTTATGTGATTTGCTAAACATCATTCTCAGTGTGTGGTCTATCATTTTTTATGAACTCACTCATGATTGGTAGCTATCTAAGTTAATTAGATTTCCCCAAAAGGAATTACACCAATCAGAGAACTGTTTAAAACATTGAACATGTGTAGAGATAAGAATAACAAGTTTTTTGGTCTTGGATCAATTCCTACCTATTTGTTTTAATCCTTTGATTAGTGGATCATATTCAAAACATCATATATGATTATTTATGATCATTAGCTAGCTAAAGAGTCTCACTACACTCTCCAACAACTACTGTAGGTGTGAAGCAGGTTCAAGAAACACCACTTCATCTCTGAAGACTATCCGCCATCTCCTCCAATAGTTTTCAAAGCTCACTTCTGGTCTCTCTCTAACTCGTTTTCTCTGGGATTCATGAGATCTAGAGGATCCTGCTCCTTGGAGGCCATGGGAAACATTAGACTTTGTTGGGGGGAAAATCAATTCACCCTTCCAAGAGTATGCATGCTTACCATGCTCTGTCACCAAGAACATTCTCTCCGATGTGTTATCTAGGTTTACGACTTTGCTTGGAATCTTTGGATCTTTGAACTTGTAAATAATGACTCCACCTATTTCACTAAGCTGATTTGACTTGAATCTCCAAAAAGCTTCCTCTGTTTCTCTATTTAAGAAAAGGTCTATACTTTTGTTATCTTGGGGAACCCACTATCGAGTGAGTACTATCATCAACACAGACTTGCCTCGAGGAGTCTTGGGTTCTCGTCCTAGGTTTCCTTGCTCTAGGTCTCCTATCACATTCTTGGGAATGATATTTCCAATCTCATCTATCTTATATGGTAAGCTAGTAACCACATACATGGTACCTTGCTTATCAATATAAGAACCCTCTTCAAACTTAACCACTGGGTGTTCAAGTCCAAAGGGTTGATCGGCATTTTTGAGTTGGACCACTGATCACCTTAGATGATCCTCATAGATGCGTGCACCTAATCGGTTGGTCCTGATATACTCCAATTGTGTCTTATAAGGACCTTTTGGTGTCTATAAATAGGATGTGTTTGCACTATCTACCGGTCATTCCATGTTAAAGGACATCTCTAAATCACTCGTTTTAGAATTGAGTATATAATCGCCAAGCCGTTGGGCCCAAGTCCTAGTTGTATGGTTGACACTAGCCTCGGATGATCTAAGACTTTGTCAATCTCTCCCTAGGTGTCTTCTTGACCTAAGGTTCATAAGTCCTAATGATTAGCCCAATGACCCTTGAACAAGCACATTGCTGATTCCTTGATAGCAATTACTTGTTCTTTTTAATTTCCTTAAGATATATTTCCTTGTCTTTATATATGCATCGTCAGAAGCACTTTAGTTTGTCGTAATTGATGTTCTACATCCAACCCAATTAACTTCTTTGCCCTTAACTTGTCCCTTGATTGCAGTTGATCTATTCTTGAACTTTAGAAATTAAAGGATCTTAGAACTTGGATGTTCCTATCGTACCCCTAATCAATCAAAACATCTAACTTAGCCTATGCTAGGAATTGACTGAGGGGGTTGAGAGATCTTGCAACCTCAAGTCGTTCTCCTTGGTTGCCCTTGTATGCCCAGAAAGCATGTTCCCAAGCTTGCACACTCTTGCTCTGGACGCCCCTTTGATGCTATCAATGGACCTGTAAAAGTCCCACATTTAGATCAAGATTTAAACTTAATTGAATTAATGGACCATTTCCATTCATGTAGTTCAAAGACCAAATTGTTACTTGTCTTTATGAAAGACTACCCTAGAGATCCTTTAGTTTCCTCGCCCTTGGGGAAGGTCAGCTTTCCAACAAATTCAAGATCACTCAGAACGGATTTTGTATGAAGAAGTTATGTATGTTCAGGGTTCTAGGGGTTAAAACACGCAAACATGATTTCTCAAATTATTTGGTAGGGGGCCTCACTATGCTCCAAACACTTGAAATTTATGCCCAAAATTAGCCAGAATTCACAAATTAGAAAACCGTAAAAAATTGGCCAAATTTTCTTGTCAATCATGATCAACATGGCTATCAATCGCAATGGACGGAGCTGTCCATCGTCGCCTATCAATCGCTTTCGTGATGGATGAAGGTTTCTATCACGATGGATACCATTTGTCACAATGGACTGAGGTGTCCGTCAGGGTCTATCAATCGTGATGGACAGGCAGTCTGTCGTGATGGACATTGTCAATCGCGATTGATGGTGTCAATCATGATGGACAACAAAAATATGCAAATTTTCTTGAAATTCTTATGGATTTCTGATGTGCAAGGCCTCTAGATTATCAATGTGCACTCAATTTTACCAATTAGACAACTTTTCTGTCAATCACGATTGATAAAGGTCAATGCCCCGGGATGTGTGTAGAGCTTTCCATACCTACACAAGCTACTCAAGATGATGATATAGCCAAAACCTGCAAGAAAGGCTCAAAAACACACAAAAGAAAAATGCAGAATAACTCTCTCTCGCTCTCTCTCACAAGTGAAATGAGGGGAATGAGGTGGGGAAGGTGATATGACCAAAAAACTAAAAATTCAGCGAAGATGGAGATGGAGGTGGGAAGATGGTGAGGATGATGATGGTGAAGAAAGTAAAAGAAAATAGTGAGAAGTAAGGAAAATACCTATGAATCCAACTTCACAACTCTATGTTGTACCATCACATGCTCACCCTCGAAGCTCTCTCCCCTACAATGATGCCAAATTTGGTGTCACTCTAGCACAATGGCAAGTACCAATGTGAAGAGATCCACCTCATAAATGTCAATCCATGATGACATGAGGACTATTATTACGACTATGAGCAAGTGAAGGCACAAGTGCATGAGTGAGAATCACACAAGCATGCACACACATACACACACGTGCACACAAGACAAGAACAAAGAGAAGAACAATGGAGTATTTTCTATCACACAAGAAATCTCTTACAATAGCTCAAAACTCTAACAAGCTAGCCTGAAAAATGAGCTTTCTAGCTCTTTTTATAGTTTTTAACTAGCTTTGGCCTTCTCTAGACCTGCTATCTAGCCTACTTTAAAATTAGGTTCCAAGGCTTATTTGGGGGCTCAAATGGAATCTAAAAATTATGAAAATTTGTATGTAGCTATTTCTAATACTCTTCAAGCTTGAGGACACCTGCGCTTGAAAAAATGGAGTCCAATCTACCAAAAATGGTATTTACAATGTTAGCATAGTGATGACAACCACTTTTGACAAAAAGTTTATCTTAAAAATTTTGGATAAGGCCTAGTTGCCAGATCTTCTTTGACTGCTCTGCCTACTTGGTCTTGCTTGGCTATCCCTTGGCTCTCATTCTTTACGTCGGCTCCCCTATCTTGTCATGCCTTGACTTCCTTGGTTGCTGCCAACAAGTCATTGACTAGGCCATTATATGCTTTATTACAGAACATTTATAAACACGTCTGATAGCCATTTGGCCTTTCACATGGACACTAACAATAACAATCTCCCACTACATACCAATATGGCCAAAGTTACTATGGGAGAAAAATAAATAATGATAAAGAATACCTGAATGTGAGTATACAAACTATACATCCCACCTGATGGGTGTGCTACATAGTATACAAGTAACTGTGTAAGATCATGAATCAAGTAACCCCCATCAAGTGACACCAATGTCGAAAGCTATCATGTTGTAGAGCTTTATTCAAAGCATTTGCAACATTGTCTCGAGTATGAAGCTTCTCAAGAGTAATGTGCTCAGTGTGTAATCAATCTCTAATGAAGTGATACCTCACCTCAATGTGCTTGGTCTTTGCATGATAGATCGGATCCTTAGCCAAAGCAATGACACTTTGACTATCACTGAGCAAACAAGGTACATGCTGAGGTAGATCCATATCACAAGCAAAAAGAGAAGGCCACAATGCTTCCTTGCATGCCTCACTTGTTGCAACATACTTTGCTTCTATAGTGGAAACAATTGTACAGTCTTGAAGATGAGATTTCCAAGAGATAGGACCTCCAGAAAAATGAAAAATGTACCTTGATGTAGACTTATGATTGTCTACACAACAATACACAAGCATAATCAGGATCTGTGTTACCAATAATGGATTCCTTCCCTCTACCAAGGCATAGAAACTTGTCCTTAGTTCGACTTAGATATCTCAAAATCATTTTGACTACCTCCCAATGCTTCTTGCCATGATTTGACATATATGTGCTCACAACTCCCACTAGAAATGCAATGTCTGGTCTTGTAGCTACAATAGAATACATGAGACTATCAATAGTAGACTCATAAGGAATTTTGGTCATGGATTCCTCTTCCTCATCTAATTTGGACAATCATCCTTGCTCAATTTCACATATGTGGGTAAAGGTGTACTCAATTGCTTTCCACCTTGCATATGGAACTTATGAAGTAATTTGGAAATGTACTCACTTTGAGACATGTATATGCATCTTTTACTCCTATAATGAGTAATGTGCATGCCAAGAATATGTTTCGGATCCCCCAAATCCTTCATATCAAATGTATCACTCAACTTCCTTTTGAGTATTGACAAGTCATAAGAGGACTTCCCAGCAATCAACATATCATCAACATAAAGTATCAAGCATATTAAGCTACCATCTGAGCATCTTTTTATGTAGAGACAATGATCCACATTGATTCTAGAATAGCCTTGAGACTTCATAAAAGCATCAAACCTTTGGTACCATTGTCTAGGGGACTGTTTAAGTCCATATAAGCTCTTCTTCAACTTATGAACTAGACTTTCTTTGCTAAGAACTACATAACCCTCTAGTTGTTCCATATAAATCTCATATGTAAGATATCCATGTAAGAAGAAAGTTTTCATGTCCATTTGGACTAGCTCTAAGTCCTCCATTGCAATGAATCCAAGCAACATTTGTAGGGTAGTCATCTTGAACGTAGGAGAGAAGATTTTCTCGAAATCAACACCATGTTGTTGCTTAGAACCCTTTGCAATAGTTCATGCTTTATACTTTGGAGAAGCACTATTTGATGTGAATTTCAAGTTATATACCCATTTCCATGGTAAAGCTGTCCTTCCCTTTGGTTACTAAATCCCAAGTACCATTCTTGTGAATAGAATCCAACTCACTCTTCATGGCATGCTCCCACTTCACATGATCCTCTATGTGAATAGCCTCTTTGTAGCAAGACGGCTCACCAACATCTGTTAGCATAACAAAATCCAAACTTGGAACATATCTATCGGGTGGATGTGAGACATCTATAGAGCATCTCAATGGCTATTGAACTGGAACATTTGTAGAATGATATGATCGGACATTCTCTTGAACATCCCTATGTGTAGCATTTTTATGCATGCTAACTAGAGAACTAGTATCCCCAAACACTACTCTTCTCATTTCAACCTCCTTAATGGGTTGTTTATGCATCTTAGACTCATTGAAAATCACATCATTACTTTTGATCACTCATCATTTTTCAAGATCCCATAAGCAATATAAAAATCGGCCTTCTCAACCATATCCAAGAAAAATGCAATTCTTTGACTATGGTCCAGCTTTTGTCTAAGATTCTTTGGTATATGAACATATGCTTCACACCCAAAAACTCAAAGATGATCATAATATGGTGGCTTTCTTGTCCATGGCTCTTGTGCCACATTCAAACCTTTGGCAGTACTAGGTGAAAGGTTAATCACATGAATTGCAGTTAATACTGCTTTTGCCCAAAAGCCTTGTGAAAGGTTTGCATGATGCAACATTGAAACTAATCTATCTTGAATAATCCTATTTGTCCTTTTAGCTACACCATTTTGCACTAGGGTATAAGGAGATATCTTAGAAGTTTGAATTGGTTGCACATAGTTTTAGTTCTTTATTTCGCTTTCCGAATCTTTTGGATTTGACTAAGATAGAATATCTAGTTCTTTTCAAAAACGTCTAGGGTTAGCCGGTTGGAACCAGGTAACTAAATTAAACATCCTAGATAGATGTTATGTACAAGAACCCTTTCAATATTCAAAAGAAGTTAAGTAAATTTATTCATTTGAGTTTTCTTTAGGTTACATAGCATAGATCTAATGATTTTCATAGAGTTTAGTACACTCTTGAAAAGAAAAGTTAGGAATTTCTCATAATATTGATAATTCCAAAGAACTTAAAGCTAAATTCTTTGAGAAAATTATCCTAAGTTGGGAAATTTTCATTTTAGAATTGACTTATTCAAGTTAAAGTAAGGTTGACCAAAATTAAAAGGAAAACTTTCTCCTACATTCTACATAGGATTTCGAAGCCCATTAGGACAAAGTGGCCCTCCAGTCGGGTGAAAAAATCAAGTAAATGTTGGTTGGGAGTGAACCATAATACAAACATCCAAGTTACATGTTTGGGACAACAAGACTTCTAGTTTTCCAAATTAAATTCAAGTGAGTCAAGCATTCTCAAAGTCTAGTCAGGGATAAGAATCCCATCCTAGTTACTAAGTCCATGCACCAATCATGCCCAAAAATGGGCTAGTAATTGAAAATACCCAATTCACATGTTAGTTCCCTAATATTACATAATGAAAATAGTGAATTGGCTAGGAATGTTTTTTGATCCATCGTTATTATTCATTCACTACTTTGTACTCATACTAGTTTATCAAGTGCAAAGCTAGATGGTGTTATGAATCATTTGGGCATGGATCCCACCATAGAGATGAAACAAGTTCTTCCAAATTAGAATATGAGGAAGGGGGATGCCTAGAGTATATATATAGCTCTATTTTTGAAGAAGAAAATGTTTTCCAAGGGGGAAAGAATTTTATAAATTAAGTTCATGACATGAGGGTGCGATAGGTTAGACGGATCTAGGATCTGATATCATTTGGTGATTCAAGTGTAGGGCAAAAGTCTCGAGAGTAGACTTAAGTCCTACGAGAGCCATGGGAGAGAGTTTTGCCCCAAGAGCTCTAGATCATGCTAGAGGCATCCACTCGAGTTAGCTCGAGTTAACTAGGATTCTTGATGCACATGTAGTTACATGGCTGACACTCGGATGGATACTCCACTTGAGTTAACTCCAATTAACTAGGACTCTTGGCACACATGTAGTTACATGGTTGACACTTAGATGGTTAGTATCCACCTACCATAGTAGGCAGTCCCTTGGAGAGAGCTATATATAGAGGCATAAGGTTGGGAGGAGAGTCATCTCTATAGCATGTGGTGGTCCTAATTGTTAGTTTGTTGCATATCCACTTTGCCCAATACTAATTCCTAGGCTCTGATACCAATTATGGGAATTGAACTCATGACCTATTGACTAGGAGTAGGATGGGCTAAGCACTTGCCCCAAAAGCCATGGTTGAGAATAACTTCCTAGTCCTACCTCTTAGGGTGTGGTTCAACCATCTTCTCTCTATCATTTCTCGAGTCTAAGACTCTTTTCCCCTTGTAGAGATCATTGTCCTCAATGATCAATCCGTGATCTCCCCTTTAATTGATGTCCTCATCCTTGCACAATCTTTTGAACCTTCTTGTTCTCAACCTTGGTCTCTTGAACCGTTGATTTCAGCATTGGTGTCTTGAATCTTGCCTTTCCCCTTCTTGGAGACTTGCCTTATTCGCAACCTTGGTGTCTTCCACTCTTGTTCTCAACCTTAGTATCTCGAACTTGGTTCTCACCCATGCTATTTATCTTGAATTCTTGCATTGAAAAGTTCATTCCAAGAGATTTCCAATAGTACCTTACATGTCTAAATCTAGCCTACACATTGGGAGATACACTCTAATCTTTGTTGGACCAATTTTTGAAAGCACAAAGCATGCCTTCCATCCACCTTGCCCAAGCCTACTTCGTAGGTTGTGATACCAATAGTGGGAATCAAACTCATTACCTACTGGATAGGAGCATGATTGGCTAACCACTTGCCTTAAAAGCCATGTGTTGTTATAAGGGTTGCCCACAATTTCCTCATGCAATGGCACCCTCTAGCCCTCATAAAAATATCTCTTTTTTGTATTTAGGAGATGTCCATATGAACACTCTCCTAAGCCCCTTTTTTGATATTTCCCTTAGGCTATGGTTTTTAAGCCTCTCAAATAATGTAGCTTTTTGGCACATGTAGAAATCCCCATGTAGAAGTTTCCCACGCCTTCATTTCTTTTGAGTTGGTTGTTGGAGAATATTCACAAAGATTTAGAGAGAGATGAGCATGTGCTCCTTTTGACTAGTCAAAAAGAGCACATGGGAGAATGTGCTGAGCCTATAAATAGAGGCTCATTTCTTGTAAAGGGAGGTCCCTGGGCCATGGCCTTGGCCTCCATTTTGGTAATGGAAGAAGGTGTCATTTGCTACTCTCCTGTTTCCTTGTGTGCAAGGCGATGATCTTGGTGTATGGATTTGCATGTGTGTGTGCATGGTTGGGAGGATGTTCCCCTTTGCTCCTTGTGACGTTGGCCATTGTTGCCATTGCTCCATGAGCGTGGGTGAACCTCTCCTCTCATTCTTTGCCCCAACTTGGAGAAACCTCTCACTTCCATGTGAGGCGGTTAGGGTAGTTGCTCCCCTTTTCTCAACAAATTTGGCGCCGTTGCCGGGGACGTCGGCCTTTAGCCGTTGGTTTTTCCAAGTTTGCGTGTCCATACTTCGTGAGATGCACCTTGACACTTGGAGGAGGATGAATACGTGTGGCCTTCGGTTGGCCTAGGGTACCTCTTTCTTTTAATTTTTGAGTGAGTTGTAGTTCAATTTTTGTTTGTTGCACCAAAAAAAAAAAAAAACACCCCCCTAACCCCTTTGTCTCTCCCTCTCTCTCTCACATTTACACTTCCATACACACACTCACCTTTGGCATCACTATCCACCTCTATCACCTCTTTAATAGTGAATGCCTTGGAGAAAGGGTGGGTAAATATCTCTCTTTTCCTTAGCCTCTCTCCATTTTCTAAAAACCCAAAATAATCAACTCGAAACTCATGTTTAGGGAATCCGCGCCCAGACTTTGGGAATTCACACGAAAAATTTAAGCGCCCTTTTGAGGAGTCGTGGGAGAGTTATGGCCTTCCTTTCTCTCCGGTCGGCCATCAAGGCTTGGTGCGCTATACGTGTTAGGTATGGGAGTAATCTTCCTTTCTCTCTACTCCTGGCACCACGAGGGTCCATTCCACCGCGCCCCATTTTGGGTTGAGCTCATCCGTGAGCTCCCTTGAGCAGGTGGTGGCTATGGAGCTTGGTTCTCTTGCTGCTCTGCGTGCAAGCCTATGTTGGGGTCGAGCCTCGGGGGTTCTCTTTTTTGTTTTCCATCACTAGCACGTAGATGGCGATCATTTCGATATTTTGTAACAAGGCTGGACCTAGAAGACTGTTGTTCTGTCGCAGAGCGCGGATGTTCCGACTGTGGCATGCTTCAGCCTTCCCTCCTTTCCGCTATTGTTCAGCTCTGTGCTTCCCTGTGAGAAGACTTGAAGATCTGGGTTGCTTCCTTTTCTATGGGAGCTCTTGATGGTCCTCATGATCTCTACCTCCTGTGGTGCACAAAGACGACGTCGGATTAATGTATATGTGTGCACGCATGTTTTGTATTACTTCATCATCTAATTGTCATAATCCGCTCTCTATTTTCCAATACGCATGGCCTGGGAAATGCTTTTGGATGCATGAAATGCCTATTATCTCCTTTGTATAGCGTTTATGGTACTTTCCCATCTCCTCTCTTTGTCAGAGTGATGCTCCGCCTTGAGCTAACTCGCTGTTCCGCACCTGGCAAGACTATGTGGTTGTGGCTGTTTCGGTCACGTGATCCTCTCCCCCAAGAGTATCTTGCCACTTCATCCGGAGAATGTTTCGACCTCTTTCCTCCCTGGAGTCCCCGGATCTAGGTCATGTACCATCTTCCCTTTGATCTATGGAGGGATTGAAGCTTTGGTCTCTCCTCTGTTGCAGTAGGTTTGATGGGGCCGAACATCTCGGGTCTTTACTCTACGCCGGGGTCGAGTTGGGGTTGTGCTTTACCTTTTGTTCCCCTCTGTGGCCACTGCTGTAGTGTTGAGATTCGCGTATACAGAATATTGCGACAGGCTTATCCTTTCATAAGCATCCTTGCTGCCCGAGTAACATTGTATTCTGCATTCCCATGTCTTCATTACCTGTGGGGTGGACTTTTGTGGTGGCAAAATGCATTTTTTAGGGGATCCCACTTCTGTCAATTAACATCTCTCATGACTGATGTGTGTGGAGGTGTAGTGAGGGACTTTACAACCCCTCTCTCGCTGAGGCTCTCAAATTCTGTTGTACTACTTTTAGACGAAGATTTCCAAGATCGATCATGCTGGATTTCTAGCCGCGACATGCGGACTTGTGCAGCTGTCCCAAATCATACTTGGTCATCTCTTTTGGCAACAAAAAATGTTGGGATCTTCTGTATCCCAGTGCATTGCTATCACCCGTTTGTTGCTACTTATCTCTATGTGTCGAAGTGAAAATTGTTCCATGGAGGACTTGGGTGTCAATGGCGTCCATCACTGATCTTGTCACTTGCATGGAGATGTCCTGGGAATTGTGTAAGACATCTTTTAATTGACTGTTTGGTTACTTGTAAGAACAACGATGGTCCATTAACAAACTGTTGGTGTGCCGCATGTCGTCATAAATTGAAAAGTTCTAGTCTTGTAACCATCGTCTATCAGTATTAATGAAAAGGCTAAATTTTTTTGAAAGAAATTATCTGTATCTGTAATGAATGTATCTGTAAACTCTCTAACTGAGGGTTTTGGCAGAAGGTGGTCTCGTCGTAATGTCAACAAGTGCATATGTGGGTCATGTATGACAAAATCTCGGATTGATTTTTGCACGCAAGGTCTGAGTGTAATTTAAAATGCCTACTTCCATGTTGTGACTAGATGTTGGGACTAGGAAGATATGTTGCGAGATATATGACTTCCCTGAGTAGTGCGGTATCCTTATGTCACAGGAAACCAAGTAACAGAGGTAAAAGGCGTCCGTTGTTCATCTAAAAAAAAAAAAGGACTAATATCTTGGTTTTTATGTTGACCCTAGGGAAACTAAGTGTTAAGCATCTGTGTTTTCTGAATAAATGCAAGTGCTCTCATGATTAGTTTGATAGGCTTGCAGGAAGGCTGATGAAGGCTCCTAGGTATGTTGCCATATTACAAGATGACATACAAATATGGATCTTGCAGGATCAAAGATAAAGACATGCTTCCACCTTAAACAACAGCATTTATTGGGGATAGTTCATGACAACTAGGAAGCTGAACTCTGAGTATTTGTGTGTTATGATTGATTCTGGCTTTTTTGCTTTCATATGATATACAAGCTTCATTATTAGCTACTATGCTAAAAGTCCTGGCCAAGAGTGCTCTGCTTAACAATACTTCATAACATAATTTGTGTGATTGTATAATGAGCATGCATTGTAACTTTACTCTTATAAAAGATGCCTAGTCAAGTTTCCACTTTTCAAGGGGTTGCATAATAGTGACACATACTACGAATAGGGGATGCATACTGAAATGAATGAGTATTAAGCACCTAAGAAGACCCATAGCAACTTCTCTATTGATCTTTGCTCGGTAATCGTTTGGCAATTCGCTTTTCCCTTTGTGCAAAATCATATATTGGTGAGTCAACCTTAGTGTTTAGATCCTTGGTCACCAGGTTGCACGAGGCATGTGCATGTGTCACACTATGCTTTCCTTTAGCGTGTATGTATATTGTAATGATATTGCTCATTTCTAAATGATCGATTACTCTAACCTTTTCCGTAAGTTCTGCGTCTGGTGCTTGAATCATGCCCTTTTCATGCACAAGGGTCACGAATTGGGGTTGCAGGCTTTGCTCATGATTAGTTATTTATCTTCGAGAGGAGTTTACTACAAGGTCTATATTTTGCTAACTCTCAACTTATGATTGCTTGCCCATAACACCTAGAGATATGAGGAATGAACACAAATGCCAACTTGGTAGGATGCTAGACATGAGATATGATTCGTTAATCTTCCTTTGTCACTCATTTCTATATAAGGGAAATCACAATGATAAGGTAAATGCAATTCCTTTCATTGCAATGAGTATTTCAATATGCAGGAAGGCAAAGCGACATTGATTGGATCTTCATGTTGGTCTTTAGACTCCTTGATGGCAAGGCTCTGATTGTCTGGTGCAATGGACTCTCTTTATAGTTGCACCAAGAGGATATTGTTGGTCGTCACTTACAGGATCCATTGATCTTTTATATGCCGAAGCTTCTAAACCTAATGAGAGTTTAGGATTGCTTGTTTCGATAGAATAAGTTTTAATCCTTATAATCATTGATGTTCATTTAAAAATCTTGGCCAAAGACGATGCATTGATTTTGGTTCCTCTTGGTTTGAGTTCGACTAACAGTTATAGTACATGCTTGAAAGCGGTCCTATTGTTCTAAGAGGCCCTCATCAAAAAGTATTTGTTTCATAATTTAGAAGACCTTGACTTGTATGATTAACATGGTTAAGTGGGTGATTGATGCTAATCATATGTCATTGTGTTTTTGCTTCCAAATATAGCTATAGGATCAGTTGATGCTTGATCCCCTTGAGTGGTATTCATGTTATTCAGGCTTTTTCAGATATGTTTCTCACCTTACCTTGTTATTGTGCGTGGGCATACACCACACTCCCTTGTTGTATTTTGTAGATTATGGACTCTTGACTTTGTCATCTATGTGTAAAGCATGATCTTCATTATGTTATTCTGAACAAAGGAAAACCTATTGCATGTGTTACTGACAAACTTGGATGCTTCCTGCTTTACTTATTTGGTTTCAAGAGCTACACATGCTTTCTGTTAATTCTTGGAGTTGCAGGTTTTGATGCCCTATCAAGGAAGTGATACACATGATGGATTTGAAGACTACTGAGTCCTTTAACCACCTAATATATGTATCTGAACTTTTCGCTTGAGAGCTTGCAGGTGTGAAAGAATGAGGGTGCTTCCTGGTCTTGCGAAGTTTCTAATGCATGCTTGTCATAGTCAGTGGAAATGAATAAATTGCTTATATGTTTGTGTGGTACAAAGGTCACAATGGTATAAATATTGCTTGATGTTTGGTATCCATTAACCCACTTACTGAAAATTGGATCCAAGATTGCACATCTTGCTACATGCTCATGCATCTCTCTTGATTCTACTCTATATACGATTGTTTCCAGTAAAATTCCTGAGTAGGATGCATAATGCTTGTACCGCAAAAAGATTATGATGTGAGCATGTAAAGGATATTTGCAGGAAAGCATGCACATAGGGGGTTGAATTTTTTCAGATCTGAACTAAATCAAATACGAAGTCTTGAATGAGTGATTTTTTTTTGCTAGGGAAGTAACTCTCTAGTTCCACATTCCTCATTTAAGGCTTAATTTTTCATAGTTCATTATAGGCCAACACACTTAGAACTTCAACATTGATCCTTCTTATCTCCTATGGATGATTTGATGATTTGCAGGAATAGTATTGGATAAGTTGTTTGAATCTCAGGAAAGCTTGTAAAATGACAGGACTCATAATGTTGCACCATTGTTTATTCATTTTATGAGCACAGAACACTCATGTTAAATTTCAAACTTGTTTGACGAGGAGCATAGTATGAATGATGGAAGGAACATAAGTTAAGCATGCTACTACATATTCATCTCATGCTATGCAATGCAATATGTCACACTCACTTGGAGATTACAGATTTTGGCATCATCTTTGGACTATAGAGATAAGAAGATTTTCAGGAGCTCTTCTCATTAGAAGAGAAAGTCCTATGTGAAAGATGCTCCCTGAAGTGGAAACTAAAAAAGGAATTAACATTTTTTTGGCTGCTTCTTTTCAAAAATCAGTCTACTTGTTGTGTATGTTTAATTTTCAGGTATTGGAGCTTTGAGTGAAGGCACATGGGAAGGAGGCTGGGCTGACTGCCCCCCAAGGGGATTGTGTCGCTCAGCATTGCAGGCCTTAAAGACTTGAAGACTTACAAATTTGGATACATGCTGGGCTGACTGCCCCCCAAGGGGATTGTGTCGCTCAGCAATATGGAGTTGCAGACTTGAAGATTGACGACTTGCTGATTCAAAAGATTTGCAGCCTTGCAAAATTCAGATTGGAACTGCTGCATATTTGAAGAATTGAAGACTCCAAACTTGGACCAGTTCGGCATTATATACTTCTCTCTTAGCTTTGTCGAGGACGACAAAGTCTAGGAGGAGGAGGGTGTTGTTATAAGGGTTGCCCACAATTTCCTCATGCAATGGCACCCTCTAGCCCTCATAAAAATATCTCTTTTTTGTATTTAGGAAATGTCCATATGAACACTCTCCTAAGCCCCTTTTTTGATATTTCCCTTAGGCTATGGTTTTTAAGTCTCTCAAATAATGTAGCTTTTTGGCACATGTAGAAATCCCCACGTAGAAGTTTCCCACGCCTTCATTTCTTTTGAGTTGGTTGTTGGAGAATATTCACAAAGATTTAGAGAGAGATGAGCATGTGCTCCTTTTTGACTAGTCAAAAAGAGCACATGGGAGAATGTGCTGAGCCTATAAATAGAGGCTCATTTCTTGTAAAGGGAGGTCCCTGGGCCATGGCCTTGGCCTCCATTTTGGTAATGGAAGAAGGTGTCATTTGCTACTCTCCTGTTTCCTTGTGTGCAAGGCGATGATCTTGGTGTATGGATTTGCATGTGTGTGTGCATGGTTGGGAGGATGTTCCCCTTTGCTCCTTGTGACGTTGGCCATTGTTGCCATTGCTCCATGAGCGTGGGTGAACCTCTCCTCTCATTCTTTGCCCCAACTTGGAGAAACCTCTCACTTCCATGTGAGGCGGTTAGGGTAGTTGCTCCCCTTTTCTCAACACCATGGTTGAGGGTTACTACCTAATCCTCC
This sequence comes from Ceratopteris richardii, assembly GCA_020310875.1. NCBI lineage: Eukaryota > Viridiplantae > Streptophyta > Polypodiopsida > Polypodiales > Pteridaceae > Ceratopteris > Ceratopteris richardii. The sequence goes on along the minus strand of CM035416.1, from coordinate 189,322,810 downwards.
CTCTTAAGGTGTAGTTCAACCATCTCCTACTTGTTATTTCTTGAGTCTAACACTATCCTCCCCTTCTAGAGATCATTGAACTCAATGATCAATCCTTGATCTCCCCTTGAATTGATGTTCTCACCCTTCCACAATATCTTGAACCTTCTTGTTCTCAACCATGGTCTCGTGAACCCTTCATCTCAACCTTGTTATCTTGAGACTTGCCTTTCTGCTTCTCGGTCACTTGCCCATGGACTTGCCTTATTCACAACCTTGGTGTCTTGAACCCTTGTTCCCACCCTTAGAATCTTAAAAAATTCTCACCCATGCTAGGTATCTTGAATCCTCAATCTACTACTTCCATTCGAAAGTTAATTCTGATAGCTTTCTAGTGGTACCTTGTACATCTAAATGTGACCTAAGGATTGGGAGATACACTCTAATCTTTATTGGGCTCATCTTTGAAAGTGTCATGCATGCCTTCCATCCACCTTGCGCAAGCCTACTTCCTAGGCTCTGATACCAATTTTGGGAAGTGAACTCATGACCTATCGACTAGGAGTACGATGGGCTAATCATTTGCCCAAACACCATGGTTGAGGATTACTTCCTAATCCTCCTTCTTAGGGTGTAGTTCAACCATCTTCTATGTGTCAACGATGTGGTTCAATCATCTCGTACCTATCACTTTATTACATTCTTCCCTCCTTGGTTGATCATTTTCTTCAATGACCTGTTCTTATATCCCTCTAGCCTTGGTGATCAACTCTTGAAATCATTAGGTACCCTTGATCTCTTGAACCTTTTCTCTCAACCTTCAACCTCAGTATCTTGAACCTCATTCTGACCCATGTTGGTATCTTGAACCTTCAATCAAGAACTACCTATTAGGACCATTACAATACTTGGTACCAATGATGGATTTCACTTTGAATGTGGTATGGGACACTAGATTTTGTACTCAGGATGATGTAGGAAAGATGTTATGGGACATCGGACCGTGGGATGATAAGTATCTTTTAATCCTAGAATGAATCTTGAAGTAAGATTGGATTCTCAAGGGAATGAAAACTTTAAAATAAAAGTTTAAATTCAAGGAGGATAAAAGCATGATTTTACAAGATACTTCAAGATAAAAGTATTTTTTATTCAAAAATATTTTTGAGTAAAATATCATCAATAAAACCTCAATGTGTCAACACACTAATATTGGATAGATACCACATTAATATCTTATGGTTGAATGATGTTTAGATTTCCATCAATCTATTTGAGAATCTAATTTATTTCTCTTAAACATAGATAAATTGCTTCAATACCTTGTTGAAATATATCTTTGAGAAGTTGAAGTTTTGAGTCACTTAGAATATGACCCATAACAAGCTCAAGTATCTTAGAAGTTTGAATTGGCTACAAAGAGTTTTAGTTTTTTTCTTCTTTCCAAATCTTTTGGATTCGACTAAGATAGAGTATCTGATTCTTTTCATGAAAGTCCAAGGTTAGCCGATTGGAACTAGGTAACTAAATTAAACATCCCAAGATAGATGTTCTGTAAAAGAACCCTTTTAATCTTTAAAAGATGCTAAGTAGATTTATTCATTTGAGTTTGCTTCAAATTACATAGCATAATTCTAATGACTTTCATAAAAGAGAAGAAAAGAGAAGTTAGGAATTGCTCATAAAACTGACGAATTCCAAGAACATAAAGCTAAAGTCTTTGAGAAAAGTGTCCTAAGTTGGAAAATTTATTTTTTGCATTTCACTTGGTCAAGATAAAGTAAGATTGACCAAAGGCAAATGTCAAACTTTCTCCTACATTCTACATAGCATTTTCAAGCCCATCAGGACAAAGTAGTCCTCCAATCGGGTGAAAAAATCAAGTAAATATTGGTTTAGAGTGAACCATAGTACAAACATCCAAGTTCGATGTTTGAGACGACCAGACTTCTAGTTTTCCAAAGCAAATTCAAGTGAATCAAGAGTTCTCAAAATCTTGTTAGGGATAAAAATCCTGCTTATATTACTAAGTCCATGCACCAGTCATGCCAAGAAATGGACTAGTAATTGGAATCCACCCATTTCACATGTTAGTGCCCCACATAGCATATAGTGAAAACATTGAATTGGCCAGGGATGTTTTTTGATCCACCCTTATTATGCATTCCCTTTTTTGCATTCATATCATCTTATCAAAGTACAAAGCAAGATGGCATTTTGAATCATTTGGGCAGGGATCCCACCACAGAGATGAAACATGTTCTTCCAGATTAGAACATGAGGCTCAAAGGATGCCTAGAGTATTTACCTAGATCTATTTTTTTAGGAAAAAAATGTTTTCCAAGGGGTGAAGAATGTCATAAAGTAATTTTTTGACATGAGGGTCTGATAGGTTCATTTGGATCTAGGATCAGACATCATTTGGTCATTCAAGTGTGGGGAAGAAGTCTCAAGAGTAGACTTAAGTGAAGGTGCTTATGCTCTCTAGACAAGCAAATGTTCTTGGCCTAGTGGTTAATTCATATGGATGAGAAGGAAGATGTCTTGGGTTCAAGTCCTACAAGAGACATGGGAGAGCGTTTTGCCCCAAGAGCTCTAGAGCTTTCTAGAGGCATCTGCTTGGGTTAAATCTAGTTAACTAGGAACCTTGGGGCACATGTAGTTACATGGGTGACACTTGGATGGTTAGTATCCACATGCCATAGTAGCTAGTCATTTGGAGAGAGAGATATATATAGAGTCATAAGGTTGGGAGAAGATTCATCTCTCTAGCACGTCTTGACCCTAATAGTTAGTTTGTTGCATTGATATCAGAGCTCTAGGCAAGCTTCCATAATGAACTTGGCAACTCATCCTTCTCACAAGAATCCATCAAAATCTTCTAGGTTCATTCTCTTCTATCCTTATGTTTGTATATAATGTTAGTGCATTTCTGTTCGTTGTGAAGAAATGCCAATGCATTTATCTCTACATCCCGAGGGAGCTGAGTTGTTTTCTAGTAGCAAACCAACATTGTCTTTTGTGAAAAAAAAAAATCTACAATAACCTATGGGTACTGTGCAAGGATCTAATCCATGATGTCTGAGTCTTAGGTAGGATGATCTAACCACGAGTGCAAGCTATGTCACATTGCTGTGGACTCTTCTTTTTTCTCTTATAGAAAGAATTTTTCATTGGAATGTAGTCCTAAAGGTGAGGCAAAAGATGATTGTCGACAAGCATGTGCAAACAAAGGACTTGAACCTGTGACGTCAGAATCCATAGATATTTCTTCTAATAGGTGGCTCCAAAGATCTACACTTGTTCAACAATTCGACATTTCTCTTTTTGGAGCCTAGAAGGAGAGAAGTGCCTAGAAGGAGAAGAAGTGCCTAGAAGGAGAAGAAGTTTGCCTATCCAAGCTACACCCATGTGACATGCACACATAGAGCCTACGGATATGGTGTTGTTGTAATGTTCATTTCTTTGATTTGAGCTCTTTTGGAGTGCTTCTCTATGCATTGAAAACTCTGCAACTATTCATGAATTTTAGATCTTCTTATACATACTATAGAAGATAAGGAATTCTTATTATCCTTCCTAAGTGCTCCAAATCTTGAAGTTCGTTCTTCTTATATCTTCTTCAACTCTCCAACTATTCAAAGGGAGACATTGGAGGCTTCAAAACAATTTTTCAATGGAGTTTAATGAAGAGGATTTTTCTACTCGATTGAAGAACATCAGACTTCAACAATTCACAGAGTTTTTCAATTGAGAAAAGAGTAAAGGATATAAATCAAGGAGATTGAAGCTAATGAGGATGGAGAATGGATCTTCTTGAGGATCAATGGAAGGATGTAGCTATCTATCCAAACCAAATAGTTCTAAGTTGATGTTCTCATTTCAATACTTGCTTTGCTCTTTGCTTTCACGTAGATTGCATTTAATTATCATTTAAGCATGGTATAAGTCTTCACTCTTGATAATATTTATGAAATTTTTTCAAGAATTAATGAAAGATTAATGGGCAAACATATATGCATTGGAAAACACATAAACATCAAGAAAATTGGCATGCATCCAAAACCTCACACATAGAAATGAATGACCGTTTGTGCATTTCTCCTTCCAAAAGAATGCTTTTCTAAAGGAAGCAAAGTTAGTATCTTGTTTTTGTATAGATGCATGAAGTGCATGTGTTGCAAGCTTGAGAAGTGCTTGAAGGTTTAGGGCATGAAAAAAACATGCAAATTTTCTTGCAAGCACATGCATTTTCATATATAAGAGCATAATTGTTTGATAAGTAGATGTATGGATGTACTTTCATAGTAGTTAGCCCACTTTTTAAAAGTTCAAGTTTGACATTTGGAAGGACGAACAAACTAGTTAGTTACAGAGTTGTGCTAAATACAACATTGCAAGTCAAGCAACTAGTTGATTCTTTCCCAAGGTGATACTTAGTTATCAAATACTTAATAAAGAGTTATGTTAATTATATTATATGCTTTGCTTAGTAAAAGTAGGCACAAGATAAAATTCAAGCATGAAGTATTCTTCCCATTTTGATTTGAATACATGGCTATTTGCAAACTTCTAAACTTTATGATGCCTCTAAAGTTTAGGCAGATACTTAAGAGAGTCCTACAAACACGTTTCAAGTGAGATTTTACACTTTCTTGTATATTTCTCCTACATCCAAGTACAATGATAACTTAAGAAAGTTTCCAAAGTTCCATGAGCACTTCCAAAGGAAATCTCTCACTTGATTCCATCCAGAGGAGTGATGGAAATCAATGAAGAGTGATTGAACTTAACATGAATCGAACTTTAAAAGTTCAATGGATGGGCTTTAGGTTCTATGATTGCATCTATATAAATGATCTGATTGCGAAGAAAACATGGAAACTTTGAAAGAAATGTTCATCTTAGAAGGGTTAAAGAGTTACTTTGTGAATTCATTCAAGCTATTTGTAGCTTCAAGAGGAAACCTAAACAAGTGATCTTTAGGAAATGAAATAGTCCTTACATACAAGAACTTAAATGAAATAGTCTTGTATTCTATTTCATGAATCATTCTATTTTCTTATCATATTAAATATGATTTTTTTTGGAAATATAAGAATTTCCAAGAAATTGATTTCTATTGATCCATGAACGTTTCCCAAAACAAGAAATATGTTCATAGATATGTTAGGAAAAGTATATTCCTTTTGAAAATTATTCTAAAGATAGAAGCTATCACATGATGGAAGCTTTGATGTCTTTTAAAGTATATTTTCTAGAAAAAGGACAACACCATTAAGACTAATTGATTGTTAGGAATAGGAAGGCAAACATCTTCAGGATATAGATGTTCATCCAAGAAAGTTGTCTAGAAAATAAATTTTTGGTATGCTAAAGTCTAGAAAATAAGGGATTCGTAAATCTAAAGGTGTTTATAAACCACAAAGGTAGTTGTAACATGCCCAAGTTCTACCTAGTATGAGGAGAAAAGCATTAGATTTCTTAAGTGATAACAAGGGCAATGATGTGTTCATAATAAAATTATTGTACACTGGTTCAATTATTAAGAGATGCTTGTACTTTAAACTATGAAACCATAGTGGGTTGTTGAAATATGTTTGAAGTACTCAAGTAGCAAAGAAAGGTTGACCAATGATAATAATTATTGCTTCAAACTCAAGAAAAAGGAATACATATGACATAAATGAAAGTTCAAGTCAAACTTTCATGATGGAATGGGGAACCGTATCCTAAGATGATATTTATCCTTTAGTTTGACACTCAAAAAATGAACACAAATCAAGCAATAAAGCTTAAAAATATTTCCAAAAGTCCAGAATTCCTTTCAAATATCATTCAAGCAATGCAAAAGATTCCAAGATGAATCATTTGCTCCTATTATTGATTCCTTAGGAGGAATCTCAAATACTTGAAGAATAAAATTATTCCTAGAAGTGAGAAAAAAATTCTTCAGGTTAGTTAGAAAGCAAGTAGTTCCCAAGAAGTCCCAAGCCACTGATAGTGGTACTTAAAGTCCAATGATTGATATAACTACCTCTTCAATTAATACACCTTATTTTATCCATGTCCATCTCTACCATAAAACATCCATCTAAGTTATTACTGCAGATACTCAGAGACTAAAAAGAAAAAAGAGGAGAAAGGAAAGAAGGAATAAAGAAAAGAAGAGAACCAAATGCACTACATGCCCTTCACTGTGTAACTCAAGTAATAAAAGGATTTTGTGTGTGTGCTTTGGAAGGCTACTCTAAGCCCAAAAGGGTGTCTACTTGTGCATATTGGGCTATTCTAAGCCCCTCAAAGGTGTGAACATGTCCAAAGGGCTACTATAAGAACCTTTCCCACCTCATCCCAACTATTGGTGCAAATTCTTTCGAAGTATGGTGTATTAAGTTCTATTTGCTTCAATGGATAGAATGCCTACCATTTTGGATGTGACATCTTCAAGTATGTTGTACTTGTCATAACTCATGCCTATGTTCATTTCCAAGGATGAAATGTTGAATTGGCATGAACTACAATTTGTGGAAGGAGATGATCAGGGCTTTCTTATACAAAAACTTGTTATATGAAGTAGTAGATGCTATGGAACCCGAGCCTGATAAGGATAGTGGCTTAGCCACATGGAATGTTTGGAATGTAAAAGAGTGTTGCTAGCTTTTGATGTGCCAACTAAAGGAGATATTACATCTTGTAAGACTTCCCATGAGACTTGGAAAATATTTCAGGAATGAGGATCAGACTCCCTCTAAAATTTATGCCTTACCTAGCCATTAGAACCTAGGGTCCCATCACCAAGGTCATCACTACTTTTGATGATGTATGAACACGAATTTGCATTGTGTGGCAGATAGGTATCAAGTAAAGATATGGCTTTTAGGCTTCTAAACAAGCTTCCTAATTCATATGAGGCTTTTCTAACCACAATTTGTAATTGAGGTCAAGTGTTAACCTAGGAGCAAGTGCTAAGACTCTTGCTTCTGCATGACTCATGAGCAAAGTGTTCAACATCACAAGCAACAACCATGAAAGCCAAAGGTCCCTTCAACAACACTAAGAAATCTAGTAATCACTCTAGCAATGCTCCTAAAAAAGGCTGCATCAACTCGTCCAAGAAGCTTATCAACAATTATTATGGAAAATCAAGGAAAATAGAGAAGTTTATTCATAATGAGAAGAAAAATTATGAAGTTTCTACTTCCAAGAATCAAGCTAAGTCCTCTACAAATAGGTCTCATGCTTCGAGTTAAGATCTGTTTATCTCAATAGAGGACAATGTGCTAATCATTTCTAGCTCATCACAAGAATGGATATTTGATAGTGGTGTAACCTCCCACATGTGCAAGGACCCTAAGTCATTTAAGGAGCTAGAATACCACAAAGGAAAATTTTACTTAGGAAATAACAAGAGACTTTCAATTCAAGAAAAAGACAAAGTATAAATTATAAATCATTGAGGATAATGCAAAGCCTTATTGAACATACTTTAGGTAACAAACATTTGCATGAATCGCCTCTCTATCAAATCAATTTCCAATCATCACAAAAATGTTCTCTTTGAAAACACATTAGTGAAGGTAATTGATCCTAGCACTAAGATCATCATAGCCCAAGGAATGTTCGTACAAGATTTCTTATTTCTTACTAAGGAATCAATTTCCAATCTTTGGAACCAATGCTATGGACACACATCCTACTTAACCAAAACCTCAACATCTCATTTGGTTAAGGGATTACTGAAGATTAGGCAAGTGCATGATATCTACCAAGCTTGCACTCAAGGCAAGCAACATAGGGCTCATTTTCCCAAATAGGCTTCCACTCGAGAAAAGAACCCTCTAGCCCTAGTCCACATGGATCTCTATGGACCAATGGATACCCTATCACTAAGTTGATCATTCTACTTCTTTCTCATAGTAGATGATCACACTAGATCATTCTACTTCTTTCTCATAGTAGAAGACAATTAGATAAGATGGAGGTGGTGAATTCATCAACCATGATTTTGACAACTTATTAAAAAAAGGGCATCAAGATGTAAATCATTCGGCCTCATACTCCATCTCAAAATCGAGTAGCTGATAGAAAGATCCATAATGTCATGGAAATGGCATGCATTATGCTTTAGAACAAAGCCTTACCATTCAAGTTTTGGGCCAAAGTTGTACATACCATAGTTCACGTTATCAATTGAGGTTTTACAAACCTTTTTGCACAAAACCATGGGGTTGAAAAACATACACTTCTTCATGTAAGTCACCATTCAGAAATGCAGTTTTAATGTCCAACTAATGTACATTCTAACCATGATAAGTTGCAAGTGCACATATGCTATGAACAGTTTTCATTGGGCATGTGGGAGCAAAGGTCTCATCAAAATTAATACCTCTTTCTTGAGCATAACCTTTTGCAACAAGCCTAGCCGTATACCTATCAACTATTCCATCAGGCCTACACTTCAACTTGTATATCTATTTAGTGCCAATGTACTTCTTGCAAGGAGGCAAATCACATAAACAGCAACTACCATTCTTCATAATAGCACATATTCAGATTGCATAGCACCCATCCAATTTTTTGAATTTTGTGCTTCATCAAACAAAATAGGCTCATTCTCATCATAAAGACTAGAGGCAACCATAACATAGCAATTTGATGCAAAAGAAGCACTATGAGATCCTGAAAGAGTAGGATATGACAGAGGTGCATCTAATTTTCTATCATGCAAACTCTACACTAGCCATTTTGGCATAGTTTTACCTCCTCTATAGCAGTCCTCTCATCAACAAGTGCATCATGTAAATTTGCATTAGAAATGGAATGATTTGCATCATCACATGAAACCTATAAAGGTTGACAAATTGCCTCGTTTTGACCAGCACTTGCTTATCCACCTGTAAAAAGAGGCAGCGAATTGTCATACACATCTCTAAAACTAACAGAAGTCTCCTTGGTATATGAAAGTAATGGCTGAATCGCATCTTATATAAAAACAATATCATAGCTAACCAAAATACATTTTGTCCTTGGATGATACAAATGATAGCCTTTGCATTCAAAACTGTACCCAACAAAAATACATTTCATTGCTCTATCATCCAATTTCTATTGTTGTTCAAGCACTAATGCATATGCATGACAACTAAAAACACAAAAATGAGCAATAGATGGCTCCCGACCATGCAAAGCCTCATATGGAGTGCTAGACTATAGTGCTTTGATGGGACCCCTATTAAGTACATACACTGCACACATAACAGCCTCAACATTAGGGAAAAAGTGAACCCTGCATGGGCCTTTTAGATTAATGGGTGATTAGTGATGGACCAATGAGAGGAGGGTGGTGGCCGCAGTCTAGAGCCTCAATCAAGTAGGCTAGGCCTAGGTTTCCCTTGGTTTGGGCTAGTTAAAACAACCAAAATGTGGTGGGAGAACTAGTATTTCCTTTGTAAGTGGTTTCAAGGACCCACGAAATTTGAAATTTTCCATCAGTATTTGATTTGCACCCTTGGATATGGAGAAAATATGATGGTTGAGTTCGAAAGGAAGAACAAAAGCGCCTTTGGTTGTGCATCGTTGGATGATGTGTCGATCCAATGGTTGAGATTATCCCTCTTGATGATTGGGAATCTTTGAATTGCTACAGTTGGATCTCCTTTTAATCCAACGGTCTTCAAGTCATGCAAAAACGTGTTTTAATGTGAGATCTCCGATTCACATGCATCAAACGGTGTAGATCTACTGCGAATGTAGGTGCAAGAGTTCTCTCTCTCTTTCTTTTCCAAAGCAATCATGATTGATATGACTTCTTATTTGTCCTCTTCTGCCAGACACTCGGATGTCGATCGTGCGCTTCCATTGAGTAAGATCCAACGGTCCTCTTTTTTTGCGCCATGTAGTCTCTCTCCTCCTTTTTCCAACCTCTTAAACACTCCCTCTTTTGTTGTTTTCTTCCAGAGATACGCACGCGAATCGTGTTTGTCCACGGAAAAGATCTAATGGTTTTGGATAGCCACAAAAATAAGAGACTGATCACACTATTTTGTCATGTTCTGCCAGACACAAAATCTTGATCTCGTTCGTGCATGAGGAACATCCTAAGACTCTCAATCACCACGAATTCAGCCCAACTGAGAACTCAAATATGGCATTTTTAAAATAATGATTTTAAATCAAATACCACTAGTGGTTTTTTTTCTTCTTGAATACCAGACATGATTAATTTTAATCCCTAAAAATTAGGGATCCTTTCAAGGCCCATGCAGGGTTCACTTTTTCCCCTAATGAGCCAGAAGCTATGTGGTAAAGCTAGACTTTTGACCATACACCTTGCCATCTCCATGAGAGACTTGTTCTTTATTTTGGCAAATCCATTCTATGGAGGTGTATATGGCATTGTACATTTATGTTTTATCCCATGTTCATCTAGAAATGCATTAAGATTAGAAGACATGTATTCCCCCCTTGATCACAATGGAGGGTGCCCACTTTATATGATGAGAGATTTTTAACCAAACTTAGAAACTCTTTGAAGCACATAAACACTTTGGACTTTGCTTTCAGTGGATACACCCATGCATTCCTAGAAAAATCATCAATAAAAGTCACGAAGTAAAGGTAGTTCCCAAAAGAGGATTTCACTCTAGTACAATGGAAAGTACCAACGTGAGGAGATCAACCTCGTAATTGTCAATCAGCAGAGAGGTTAGGCCGATATGAAGATCAAGAGCAAGTGATGTGCATGAAGATGATGATGTGAAATGCAATTCGCATACACACACACACACACACAAGGAAAGTAGCGATGGAGATCAATGGAAGGCAAGGAAAGGCTCATACTCATATTCATCATCCACTAATTAAAATAGCTCTTCTAAGTACTAGCTCATAAGTTCTACAATAACAACAACAACCACAAAATGAGCTCTCTAGCTCTGTTTATAGTTTTTGCCTCGTTTTGATTGGTTTCACATTTAGTGATTGACATAGTTATAAAATAGGTCCTACCTCTAATTTGAACTATCTAACGTCTTCCAAAAATTACGAAAATTGGTGTGAGCTTTCTACTTAGACTCCTCAAGCTTGAGGACTCCTCGGCTTGCAAAAAATGGAGTCACACCTGCGGTAATCGGATGTATATACATATATTACATTGTTTTAGTGATAAAAATCATTGTTGACATAATGAGGTAATCTGTGAGTAATTTATTGCTTCCTCTTCTTTTATGATGAGAGTCAGTGCTCGATCCTTTGCCTTGAACATTCCCCTCCTCCTCGTTTCTGTCGTCCTTGAGAGAACCTGATTGCACATGAGTAATGTAGTTGGTGAGAAGGTCTATTGCCAAGGTATGTTCCATAATGTGAATTCCCCTAATTAGGTTGCATTCAACCTTATCCCGATTGATGGGTTGGGGTTCGTTTGGAGGTGGGTGCAGATAATGCTCAGAATACATGATATGTTTGCAGGCAAATAAATGAAGCAAATGTGTGGGATGGTTGACGAACACTTATGAGTGGTATTCCCAGAAGCTGGTGGTGAACATGTCTTCAAACGTCTGCTTGTAGCAGGCGGGCATATATTTCAGTTTTTAGTGCCAAGCATAGCATACTTTGAGGGAAGGTGTGGTGCTCATGTCATATACTAAGTCCGAATTCCCATGTTCAAATCTTGGTGTGTTCACAGTGGGAGCCTTGACACATCGAAAAGTTTTAAAGGCGATCTACATCATATAAAAAATTCTCTTATTCATTTGTGCAACAATATTAGTCATCCGATGCAGACGAGGTAGCCAATGATGAATAGTGGCCATCATATAGCCGACAATTGGAGTGTTATTCCTGGGAGGTGAGAGATAATGATAATTGAGCGAGTCTCTACATTGGCGATTGTTCTGAACTTTAATAGCGAATGCCTTCTTGGTGTGTCTTCGAGGAATTGGTCCATAGCATGGGTTGTACTTCAAGTATGTAGGCGCACGCATCCATATGTCCATCATTTTAGGGTATTTTTGGAGTAATTCCGCACGTCATGTTGGTTGATATATGTGGCCTCATTTTGCATATGGTGGAACATCTTCTGCATCGAACTGTGTGGCATGTGTGGGGTGGTTCTAAGTGATGCTTTCAATTTGGAAATTGTATTCTTCGAGTAAGAGGAAATGCGGTTTATATTGTAGCTCGCTTTTCATGATGTGTCTATAGGGGGCAATAGCGGGAAAATATGATGATTTCAAAATAACCTCTTGGATGTTGGCCATCGCATGTAATTGTGCATCGACTCGTGCAGAATGTGTCTTGCCCAGTTCTTCGACTGTCTTTAACCAAACTAAAGGAGGTAATTCATATGTATCGTGGCCTTCGGGTGATGAGCGTCCTCCAACAACGGGCAAAGGTACATATTCTTCTTCAAATGTGTCCTCAACTGGTATGGGGTCTTGTCGGGTTCTGGCAAGTCGGGTGGCGAATCCGGTCGAGGGGGTTCCGTCATGTTGGATACCTCGGTCTGTAATTCCTGTACTTTCATACATAGCGCATTCAGTTCATCCAAGAGAGCAGGTGGTGCGGCTTCCTATACAATAGTAGGCCCTAATGAATCTTTGAGCAACAAGGTCTTATTTATCTCTTTGAGTGTGTGGCATTCTTCTTGTAAGCGAGCATAATCCTCGAGCACTTGTGCATGGTCTTCGAAGAGAATCTGCATTGATTCTGGAGGAACGACTTGAAAACAAAACGGACTAAGGGGAGTCTCCGGATTATCCAAGGTGGCTTCAAATTTCTCGCGGTTCTGTTGTTGGTGACATTGATTTTCCTTCTTGGCTACATTGAGATGCCCTCGAATGAGCACCATACTTCGTGACAATTGAGCTATGCACATCAAATAAACATCTAATTGCGATTCAACTTCTTTGACATGCTCCTGTACTTGAGCTTCAAGAGTTTGTTGTTGCTTCTGATGCTCTATTTCCAAGTTCTTATACTTCATATTGAGGTCCTGGTTCTATAAAGTGAGTGCATCCAAGCATTTCTGCAAATCTTGTGTAGTCTATTAGAGGGATGGATGTTGTTTCCCTAGCGATGAATAGTCTACATTAATATGTTGCAGACACTATATCATCTGTTGGATGGCAACATCAACAGTGGATGATGACGATGATGCAAAGGTGGGAAATGACACATGTAGGGTGGTTTGTAATGCAATGGGAGTGGGAGTTGGGGTAGGGATGGTGGATGCCGTGGCAAGTGACGAAAGAGATGTGTGAATAGGTGACGTGTGAAGTGTGCTGCATAATGTGGGTGATGCATGCAATTATGTATCTGGTGAAGCAGTGGGTGAGATGTCCATGTCGTCGATGGTGCTTTCAGTGATAGTAATGTGAAAGAGTGATGTGGGTGCAATGATGTGGGGTGGGGGGTGCAATTGGGTGGTGAGAGGTGAATGAGGTGGTGTACTTGGTGGCCATAAGAAGGGGGCTTGTGGGTGGAGTTCTTGAGAGGGTCGTACAAATGGAAAAGGTGGGGAGCATGAGTGCAAAAAGGAGGTGAAAGAGAAATAGAATGAGGTTAGTTGTGTAGAGACGATAAAGAAGTATAATGGGTTAGTGGTATACAAGGGGAAATGAGGGGGCAAGGAAATAATAGGTGGTATACAGATAGGTGGAATGGAAACAGGGTGAATGGGAGAAGAAGTCATAATTGGACTAGATACCGGGGGCCAAACAAAAACGGGGGAAGGAATAGGAACATCGGGACTATCTACAATGTGGGGGGAGGGTGGGTGTTGGTGCCGGATGAGAAGGGAGAGTTTCACTAAGGGTATATACATGGGAGGTGTCTTCGCTCGTAGTTAGGTTAATAGTCGAGGAACCCACAGGCAGTTAGGTTAATATTCGAGGAACCCACAAAGGGTGCTGACGTGATAGGATCGATGGCGACACAAACATATGTGCCCGATCGTTAAAGAATGCAAACTCGCTGAGGGTCAAACTAGGGTAGGGGCTTCTGTAGAAAATATCTTAAGACCTCCGGCACACCTACTGACTGAACCAATTCGTCCATGGTTGAGATGAAAGTTTCCTAGAAGCCACTGTTGACCAACTCCTGCTCCAAGATGGCTTGGCTTTGTTATTCAGCCATTTTGGTCCTTGCCCAAACCTTATTCATAGTTTTATGGAGCCATCAAATGGCTATGGTGTATGCTGCTGCTTCTACCTTCTCTTCTTCATACGTATTAGCTTCCCCTTGAGCTTTGTCTTGTACTTCTAACTGATGTGCTTCTTCCTTACTTGCTTCAGTGTCAACATCTCCTTCATCTCTAACTGTACAATCGTCGTCTTCATCTTCAAAATCAGTGTTCTCTGCCTCTGAGGTTGTTGTAGGGTAAGCAGGGCGTTCAAATTCTTGAGAAACAACATGTGTCTAAAAATTGAAAGTCGTTGGAAAACACATCCGGGATCTCAAAAATAGATGTAGTGTTGATATCTTCCATGCCCAAACTAGTAACCAGGAAGGTAAAAGAGTCCGAGACAAACGTAGAAGTCACCACTGGAGCTTCAATCGTAGTGGTGGAAGTAGTTGTTATGGTGGTAGGAACAGTGGTCATTGCCTCTGAAACCTCACAGAGTGTAGTAGATCAATTCAAGCAGACTAGGAGTGGTGGAACACCTGGTTGTGGCTAAATTGGAGGTTGTTGAGGGGAGGTTTTGGGTGTGGGCTATGGTGATGGCGATTCCGAAACTTGTACGGAGGGGATTGTGCCACGCATGCACTTGACTCTACGAGCATTGGGAGGTCGCATGGTTTTCTTAGAACCTTTGTATTGTTGTAATTGCACTACTGGGAGGGCTCTCTCTATAGTGATATCATAAGCGAGACACATGTAGATAATGCATGTAAGGGCACAACATCCATGGACAACCTTTTTCTTCTCCCATCGATGTCCTATCAATAAAAGTTGGTCCCATATATAAGTAGCAATATCAATCATTTGAGGCCCGGTAGTGGCAAGGTACAATCCAAACCATAGACATTTGTGGGGGATGGTAAAGCGCTCCTATGCGGGGAAGGTAAAATGTTGGAGGCATATTGTCAACAGAGTGGTCAGTTGAGGGGTGATGGCTGAGATTGCTGGCCATTTGTCTACATCACTTCGCTTCATAGGTTCTGGGATAAGCCGCTCTTTCTCTGTGGGCATATGGTCGCCATGAATCTTAAGAGCAATCCTGATTAAGTCCAAGGACAAGGTGAACTTCTTGAAGGGGGGATCATTGACCAAGGATGATAGTACAAAGATAGGATCCAACTCCTTGCGTGCTTGCTCTTTAATAGAAGCCACCAAATAGTAACATCGATAAAAGTCAGTTTAGGGAGTGGTGCACTGACGTAGTTTGCGAATCTTGCTATCTGACATATGGGTCTGAGATCTTCACTATTCTATAGGTTCTTGAACTCTTGTGAGAAGAATTGATAGCACCTCCACACATTTTCACCATAAGTCAGGTTGGCGTCATAGATGAACTCTACTTCTCCCAGTGGTTCGACGAGCCCTTGGAACCGATGCACCTTGCTGCTTAGTCGTCCGCTCTATCCTTGGAGAGGGTCTTCAATGGGCATATGTCTCATGAAACCCTGGAACTCCTGTGGTATTGCTATTGGCAGGCTTTCAAATGGAAGAGCTGAGAAGTGGACTATAGGCCATCCGAGCATTGCGCTGGTGGAACCCTCTGCTTGTATGATAAAAGCTTGTGTAGCGAACCTAAGCTGGAGTGAAGAGGAAAACACATTAGTCATGGAAAATAATTATGATCCCAAGAAGATGAGACCTCCATTCCTTTCCACCACCAACATGCTTTCCATGCAATGTGTGTGGTTTTAACAATGTGAGGGGTGAATTGTGTCGAGCTGGGTATGAGTGAAGTGATCAATGAGTGTTTGGCTTCACAAAGTCGACAATCAGGGTGGGTTTGATTGAGAGTTTTCATGATTAGTGAAGGCTTGGGAATCCATTTCTGTACCCCACGAGGGGGTAGAAGAGATGAAGTGGAATCTACAAAAGAAGGTGTGTAGGGTTGTTGAAGATAAATGTACAAGCTCATTTTCATATGAGCTATGCTTGGATAAATTTACCAAATATAAAGATAAAGGAAAAGAAGAGAAAAGAAAAAAAAGAAAAGAAAAAAGTCTAGTCAAAATTCATGATGAGTAAAAGATACAATATCTGCCTTGTAGTCAGTGGCATGTAGTGGGCAAAGTGGTGAGTTAAGAAGGAGGCACAAACTTCCTCACATGCTCATTAGTTATAAAAGTGAAGTGGGAGCACATTCTAAACAAGGAGAGAAAGAGGCAAGATCTCCCAATAGTCGGATCTAGTCATTTTGTCATTTTGTCTTTCCATAGACTCCTTCCAGCCGCACGCCATTTTGTACATAGCTCTGTTGTGAAGCTCATATCTCAGCATATATGTAACCAGTTCTTGCATTTAAACACTCATTTGAAAGCTTCTATTGTGTATTTTTTTCACCTCAAATATCTCCTTCAAAGCTTATATATTCTATGAGATATGAGTGAAAGAGTGAAGTCTAGTTTTTTAGTATACCTATGTAAACAAGTGGTCTATTTTGGTTGGTTAAGTTTCCCATTCAAATCATATCCAAATCACTTGATTTTTTGCTTGTTGGAAAGATTTTGCATGTTATTTTTTAGTCCCAAATGTATCATTCAAAGGATTTATAATATGTGAGATATCTGTCATAGAGTGAAGCCCAGTTTTTTAGTATACTTATGTGCATAAGTGGTCTACATTGGTCACTTGAGTTTCCTAACCAAAACTCATCCAAATTATTTGATTTTTAGCTTGTTAAAAATCTATTTGTCTGTACTTTTTTCATACCAAATATCATTCTCAAAGGATATATATTCAGGGAGTTATGAGTCCAAGAGTAAAGTTCCATTTTTTAGCATACTTGTGTGTACAGATAGTTCATCTTTATTAGTTGCGTTCCCTAATCAAAATTTTTCCAAATTAAGTTATTTATAGCTTGTTAGAAAGCTCTCTTTGTCTAATTTGATTGGCTATAGGCACAAGTCCATTTGACTTTCGTATTGAGAGCAGCAAGCTATTTAAGGTGCAACTATTTGTGCAAGTGCTAGACATACAAGGGTTTACTACACATTTTCGTTGCGCATAGGAGAACTCATTCTCCACAATTGGTATCAGAGCAAACTTGGTGCTGAAGCTTCATCAACAGAACAGGAGTTAAAGCAAAGCAAAAGAGGAGCTACAATGCAAGGGGGAGCTTCACAAACGCTAGAGCAAAGAACAATATAACTATTCAAGGTAACTCTCAAAGTCTTTGATAGTCTTCAATGCTGACTTGGGTCAACAAGTAGAGAAATTGGATAAGGATAACTATCCTGTGTGGACGTTTAGAATGACCAACTACCTAATGGGCAAAGGCTTATGGGGTATTGTGAGCGGAGATGATGCTCAACCTCAAATCAATCAAGCTATGGCCACCGAAGTCCAAAGGAGGCAAGCAAAAAAATGGGAAGAGAGGAATAGGCGAGTCATGTTCCTCATTTCACAAGTAATTACTAATGCTATGATAGGGCATATTCAACATGTAGAGAAAGCTAAGGATGCTTGGGAAGCTCTTGAAAGGATGTATTCAACAAATACCAAAGCTAGGAAACTTCAACTCAAGAATGAGTTCAACACAATCAAGAAAAGTTCGAGTCAATCCATAACTGAATATACTTTGAAGATTAAGGGGCTAAGTGATGCGTTAGCTTCTATTGACACAACGGTTGAAGACAAAGATCTTGTGTGTTATACTCTCAATGGATTGAGAGAAGATGAAAGATGGAAGCCTTTTATCACTTCCATTAACATGAAAGATGCATATCCAGGTTTTGAACAACTAATCCCTCATCTTGTCATAGAAGAGCTTAGCTTTGGTGGTTCCAAAGGAAAGGAGAGCCACAACCAAATGTTATATGTAGGTCGAGGTAAAGGAAGGAACTCAAGAGGAGGCTCAAGAGGAAAAGGAAGAGCTCATAAAAATTCCAACTACAATAAAAAAACTTCGAAAGACAACAAGGATGCATCAAATGCCAACACACAAGGAAGAGGTCGAGGTAGAAGTAGAGGAAGAGGTCGAGGCTCCTACAATTCTCATAAAGGTATAACATGCTATCATTGTGGCAAAGTAGGACACTATCTAGTGATTGTTGGCTGAAGAATGGAAGACCAAATGGAGGCAATCAAAGGAACCAAAGCAACTATGCAAGCACCTCAAGTGAAGGAAGCAAGGAACCATTACTTGCAATGAGACATGAGTATAGAAGCTCTTGTGAAGATGACAAAAAATGGTACATTGATTCAGGTTGTAGTAAACATATGTCATGCCAAGGAAGTTTGTTCATTAATCTACAGGTACCAAGTGGAAAAGGATGTGCTCAAACAGGTGATGATACTCAACACATGATTGAACATATTGGAGATATAAGGCTTGGAGATACAAGTAGAGCAAAGGTACTATCTAATGTTCTTCATGTTCCTACAATTTCAAAGAACTTGATTTTAGTAGGAAAAATGGTAGAGAAGGGTTATCATGTCATATTCGATGAGAATGCGTGTTTCATAAAGAATCCAAAGGAAGGCTTCAAGGTCATTGCTCGAGGTAGAAGAGAAGGAAGGATGTTCACTTTGGACGTCCGACATCCACATGGAAATACGTTCAATGTGGGAACAAGAAGATATTAGAGCTGGACTTATGGCACAAAAGAATAGGACACATCAACATTCCAAAGCTAAAGGACATAAGCAAACATGAAGTGGTAAGAGGACTTCCAAAATTTAATAGCATTGGACTACACAAGTTATTTGAAGCTTGTCAACGAGGAAAGCAAACGAGGCAACCATTCAAGAGGAACAATTATGTGGCCCCAAATGTCTTGGACTTGATACATACAGATGTATGGGGACCAACCCAAGAGCAATTAATGGCTAGTAATAGATTTTTTTTCACCTTCATTGATGATCACTCAAGAAAGGTACGGATGTTTTGTATGAAGCAAAAATCAGAGGTGTTTTCTATATTCAAAAGATTCAAAGTTGAAGTTGAAAAAGAAATAGGAAGGTCTATCAAAACCTTAAGGTCCAATGATGGAGGAAAATACTTCTCCAAAGAATTTTCACATGTTCTACAAGAGAATGGGATCAACAGGCAGTTCACTTGTAGGTATACACCACAACAAAATGGATTAGTTGAGAGGAAAAATAGGCAAATTGCTGAAATTGCAAGATGCATGCTCAACGAGATGAAGGTACCATTATACTATTGCGCTAAAGCTATCACAATTGCCATTTACGTGATGAATAGGTGCACAATATCAAGAATACATCACTTGACTCTAGAGGAGGTATATTCGGGTAAGAAACATGATCTTACACACCTCAAAGTGTTTGGATGTGTTTTCTTTGTTCACATTGTTGATATATTTAGGTAGTGATGTGTTTGAACACACTAGGACTGCCAGTGTACTTTTTTCCCTCTTTAGGAGGGTTTTTCCCTCCGCTTGTATATATGCCTATTGCCCTAATGGGCTACTTATCTTTGTACATTCTCTAGTAATACATTCAGTATTGTGTGTTGTGCTCCAAGCTTCTTCTCCTTCCTTGTGCTGTTCGCGTGCTTCCACAGACGTCTATCTCCAACAATTGGTATCAGAGCAGGTCGTCGCTTCATCTAGGGCACCATCAACACTCCTCTGGTTGCAGTCTTAGAATCACACGAATTTTGGTGAGCATACTCAGTGTGTTTTCGAAATCAAAACAGCTTTATTGCGTGGTGCCAAAATCGTGATCTGAGCTCGTTTTGGCCTCCAAACGCACTATCACAGCACTTGTGTAGGCTATTTTTTCTTTTTGTGCCAAAGGTATATACCAGTTTCTGTTCGCCAGTATAAGCGTCTCCAAGTCTGCTACAGGTCTAGTGGAATTCATCTGGACAGTTCTGTTCAACTTTTTGAGACACAGTCAATTTTTTGCATCAAGGTATTTTAGTCACCGGCCATGGCGGAAAGCAGTGATGTATTCCGTATGTTGGATGTTGAGGATAAGTTGGATGGTACCAACTACTCGTTATGGGCTTATATAATGTGACATGCATTGGTCGCAAAAGGGTTGTGGAACATTGTGCAGGGTGTTGAAAAACGTCCTATCACACCTGCAACTGTTACAACTGTAGGTACAGAAGCTGAGGTAGAAGGTGTCGAAGATGATGATATTCTACATATTCCTGTTCGTGCTGCGGTTTCTGCTGCGCCTACTATAAAGCAAATTCGTTGGGATGGCAGAGATGCCAAGGCACATGCATTGATAGCTTTGTTTGTCAAACATGCCATTATTCCTCACATTCGCTCTTGCAGAACAACTAAGGATGCTTGGGATACACTTACCACATTGTATCACGCTAGGAATGAGGCTTGTGTTGCTTACCTCCAAAAATAGTTGGAGAGTGAGCACAGGAATGAAGCTAATTTTATGGACAATTTTCTAACAAAGATCAAAGACTTGAAGGAACAATTGATTTTTGCTGATGAGGTTATACCAGATAGCTCACTTCTACAGACCGTTCTGAATGGTCTTCCTGATTCATATCAGAGTTTTGCTTCTACTCTTCAGTTAATGATGAAAGGAAATCCAAATGCCTTGTCATTTGAGGAGTTAGTCTCTATTTTCTTGCAGCAAGATCAGTCCAAGCAGAATAGGTCCATTATGCATGTTGCAAATCAAGCTTTCTTGGCTAGTTAGAAGGGCAAAGGAAAATGGAGCTCTTCAACTAGTAAGCAAAAATCTGCAAATGCTGCACATTTGAAGAAGGAAGATAAAGATGAGAAGAAATCAGAAAAGCAGAAATTGTTTTGCAACTACTGTAAAGGGAATGATCATATCATAAAGAACTGTCCAAAACTGGCTGCTAAAGAGGCAAAGAAGAAAGAGGCTGGAATGGTTGTTGCAGAGGCCTCTACACCAAAAACAAAGTCTGCTAATCTTGTGCAGGAAGAAGAATGGGTGTTTACTACTGTCTCCAATTTTGACCCTCTTCTCATGAGTAGTACATGTCTACAATAGACTCAGATGTTTGGTATTTTGATAGTGGGGTGACCAAACATATTACCTTGTAGTGCAGTTTCTTCTCTTCACTCGAGCGTGCCCCTGCAGGGAATACTGCTACATGCACCAACAACTCCTCTTATCTTGTTATGGGAGTTGGTAAGATCATTTTGACTACTGCTGATGGTAGTTCTTTCACTTTGTCAGATGATTTATTTGTGCCAGGGATCAAGAAGAACCTGTTATCAGTGTCTGCATTAGCCAAGATTGGCTTGGTTGTGAAATTTATTGATGACAGCTGTACAATTCATGATTTGTCAAATGGCAATGTGATGCTTCTGGCATTTTATGTTGTGGGTTGTATAAGCTCATAGACTATGAAAGTTCTGTGAATGATTCGGCATGTGCAGTACATGATTCTCAGGCTATGTGAGATGCAAAGCTTTGGCATGCACGCTTTGGTCATCTGAATTTTGCTAGTTTGCTATGCCTGGAGAAATCTAAAATGGCGTCCTCTTTGCTCAATCTTGAGGCATCTAGAAAACATGTTTGTGAAGGCTGTATTTTGGAAAAAATGCAGCATTCCTCATTTCCAAAGATGGTACAGTTCGGGCTACTAAGAAATTGGAGATTGTACATAGTGATGTCTGTGGTCCTATGCAGACACCTTCTTTTGGAAATTATCTTTACTTCGTGACTTTCATTGATGATTTTTCCAGGCATGCATGGGTACATCCATCGAAGGCAAAGTCTGAAGTGTTCATGTGCTTCAAACAGTTTTTGGTTTTGGCTGAAAATCTGTCAGCATGTAAAATGGGCACCCTCCGTTCCGATCGAGGGGGGGAATATATGTCTTCTGATTTTAATGCATTTCTGGATGAACGTGGGATTAAACACCAATGTACAGTGCCGTATACAGCTCAATAGAATGGAGTTGCTGAACAAAAGAATAGGTCACTCATGGAGATGGCGAGGTGTATGTTCAAGAGTCAGGCTTTACCACATAATTTCTGGCTTGAGGCTATCATGTGTACAACATATGTACTGAACAGGTGTCCCACTAAAGCGCTACAGTCTATGACTCCATATGAGGCTTGGCATGATTGCAAGCCATCTGTAGCTCATCTACGTGTTTTTGGTTGTTTGGCATATGCATTAGTGCCTGAACAACATCGCAAAAAATTGGATGATGAAACAGTAAAATGTATTTT
The DNA here is from genome assembly GCA_020310875.1 of Ceratopteris richardii. Lineage (NCBI taxonomy): Eukaryota > Viridiplantae > Streptophyta > Polypodiopsida > Polypodiales > Pteridaceae > Ceratopteris > Ceratopteris richardii. The sequence goes on along the minus strand of CM035416.1, from coordinate 189,300,502 downwards.
TGTTGGGTACAGTTCTGAAAGTAAAGGCTATCGTCTGTATGAGCCACAGACTAAACGCATTCTGGTTAGCCGTGATGTTGTTTTTGTGGAAGATGCTATTCAGCCATTGCTTTCATGTACTAAGGAGACATCTATTAGCTCCAAAGACATGTATGTACATTCTCTAGTAATACATTCAGTATTGTGTGTTGTGCTCCAAGCTTCTTCTCCTTCCTTGTGTTGTTCGCATGCTTCCATAGACGTCTATTTCCAACACACATTCCATAAGAAGTTAGAACAAAGATGGAACCAAGGTCAGAAAATGCATTTTCATCAGCTACTCGACGGAGCAAAAAGGATACAAGTGTTACAACCTTAGAACAAAGGAATTAAGAGTCTTGCAAGATGTGGTCTTTGATGAACTAAGACCATGGTATGAAGATAAAGAATGGAAAAGATTCTTGAAGAAGATTGTGATGATTATGCAGGAACAAATCAAAGAGAAGTTCAACAATCAAGCACAAAGGTTTCAGGTCGAGAGGCATCTACATCAAATGAAGAATGTTCAACATGGAGGGGGAGTCATTCTATGTCTCCAAATTTAGCTCATAGTAGAGTCGAAGAAGCAAGTGGTACTCCAAATAGTGAGATAGATGCAAGTGAAGAAGAATATGAAGAGGTAATCACTCCGATGGTAAAGATGAATAGGTCAAAGAAGCAACTTTCTAAAGGCAATGAAAGAAGATCTTCAAGGACAAGGTATCCAACTCAAAGGTTGAGTTATGATAGTTTCACAGCGACACATTTTGCATACATGATGCAGGTTATCAAAGACAAAGAGCCTGAGACATATGAAGAAGCTTGCACACAAAAGGAATGGAAGAAAGCTATGAAAGAGGAGATCAAAGCTCTCAAAGATAATCACACATGGGAGCTAGTGCCAAAGAAAGAAGGTATGAAGATTGTTCCAAACAAATGGGTGTTTAAAGTAAAGAGGAATGCTGATGGTTCACTAGCTAGATATAAAGCTAGATTAGTTGCCAAAGGATTTAAACAAACACAAGGCATAGATTATGATGAAGTTTTCAGCCCTGTTGCAAAGATGGGAACTATCAAAACATTAATAGCAATTCGTGCTTCAAGGAGATGGCCATTATATCAACTCGACATCAAAAATGCTTTTCTTAATGGAGAACTACAAGAAGAGGTATACATGACTCAACCAGTTGGATTTGAAGATGAAAGCCATCTAGACTTTGTTTGCAGGTTGAAAAAGGCACTTTATGGCTTGAAGCAAGCACCATGAGCATGGAATCAGAGATTGGTAGAATATCTAACTAAGTGTGGATACAACCCAAGTAGTGGAGATCCTTCACTGTACATGAAGTAGGAAGAAAATAGAGAGGTATATATTTGCATATATGTCGATGACCTCATCATAATAGGAAATGATGTTACATGGATTAAAGATGTCAAAGGAAGCTTGGTAAGGAGTTTAAAATTTTAGATCTTGGAGAGCTGAAATATTTTTTAGGAATCGAAGTTGTTTATGGAAAAAGTGGCATCTACTTGATGCAAAGGAAGTACTTGTTGGATGTTCTTTTCATATTTGGAATGAGTGAATGCAAACCACTCACTCAACCCATGGACACAAATACAAAGATTTGCTGAACTGATGGAGAACTATTGGAGGATGTAACAACATACAGAAGCATTGTAGGATCATAAATCTGTGCAAACATTACGAGAACTGATTTATCTTATGTTTTTGGTGTACTTTCTTAGTTTATGCAAGCCCCGACAAGTGAACATTTAAATTCAGCCAAGAGAGTGTTGAGATACATAAAGCATATAGTTAATCATGCTTTGTTTTAAAAGTTTGATGAAGAATTGCAGGTCAAAGGCTTTAGCAATGCTGATTGGGCAGGTTCAAAGGAAGACAGGAGATCAACCTAAGGTTATGTGTTCATGATAAGAAGCAAACCTATCACATGGAGTTCAAAGAAACAACCTACTGTTGCACTTTCATCCATGGAGGCTGAATATAGAGGATAAGCATTTGCCACATGTGAAGCAATGTAGATTAAAAAGCTTTTGGCTGATCTTGAAGTCCAGGTTGGAACCATCTTTATATACGGTGATAACATGTCAAGTATTTACTTGGCAAGCAATCCTATGTTTCATGTAAGGAGAAAGCACATAGAGGTCCACTACCATTATGTAACAGAGAAGGTATTGAGCAAAGATGTGGAGATAAAGTTCAAGAGAACCAAAGAGAAGGTGGTAGATATGTTCACAAAGTTCTTGGATGCTTCTAAACTCAAAGGTTTCAAGGATGTGATAAATTTGTAGGACATGGTTGAAGATAACTCCCAAATGAGCTTGAGGGGGAGTGTTGAAGATAAATGTACAAGCTCATTTTCATATGAGCTATGAGTGGATAAATTTACCAAATATAAAGATAAAGGAAAAGAAGAGAAAAGAAAAAAAGAAAAGAAAAAAGTCTAGTCAAAATTCATGATGAGTAAAAGATACAGTATCTGCCTTGTAGTCAGTGGCATGTAGTGGGCAAAGTGGTGAGTTAAGAAGGAGGCGCAAACTTCTTCACATGCTCATGTTCTAAACAAGGAGAGAAAGAGGCAAGAGCTCCCAATAGTCGGGTCTAATCATTTTTTCATTTTTGCTTTCCATACTCCTTCCAGTTGCATGTCATTTTGTACATATTTATGTTGTGAAGCTCATATCTCAGTTTATATGTAACCATTTCTTGTGTTTAAACACTCATTGGAAAGCTTGCCTTGTTTTTTTTTTGGATCTCAAATATCTCCTTCAAAGCTTATATATTCTATGAGATATCAACAAAAGAGTGAAGTCTAGTTTTTTAGTATACTTGTGTAAATAGGTAGTCTATTTTGGTCGGTTAACTTTCCCAACCAAAACATATCAAGATCACTTGATTTTTGACTTATTGGAAAGCTCTATGCATGCAATTTCTCTATCACAAATATCACATTCAAATGATTTATAATCTATGAGATATCTATTAGAGAGTGAAGCCTAGTTTTTCAGTATACTTACGTGCACAGGTGGTGAGTTGAATTTCCTAATCAAAACTCATCGAAATTACTTGATTTTTAGCTTTTTGGAGATCTATCTGTGTGTAACTTCTCTATATGAAATAACATTATCAAAAGAAATATATTCAGGGAGTTATGAGTCCGAGAGTGAAGTTTAGTTCTTTAGCATACTTATGTGGACAGGTAGTTCATCTTTGTCAGTTGTGTTCCCTAATCAAAACTTGTCCAAATTAAGTTATTTATAGCTTATTAGAAAGCTCTCTTTATCTTCTTTGGTTGGATAAAGGCACAAGTCCATTTGAGTTTTGTATTGAGTGCAGCAAGCTATTTAAGGTGTAGCTATTTGTCCACGTGTTGGACATACAAGGGTTCACTACACATTTTGTTGCGCATAGGAGAACTCATTCTCCAAAAGGGTGTCGTAGTACTTTTAGAAAAGGTTTTCTTCGAGTTGAATAAAGTTGAAGCATATGCTACACACTTTTTAGGTACCCAGAGATGGCAAGACTTGAACTGCATGGTCACCAAGGTCTTGGGCATCCAAATTTGTCGAATATATCACCTCGGTTGAAATTGAGAGGGATGACGAAGATCTGGAGTGTTCGACTCACTGGACATTGTCACTTTGCATATCCACCTTAACTGGGGGAATGCCTTAGTGGATTGTCTAAAGGGCCACTCTGATGTGCTACCCCGCTGAGTACGTTGATGATGTGGCCATACTACTCGTCGAGGGTGAGATGTCTTATCCACACACTGTTTTGGAAAAGAAGGGAGATCCACTGCTAGTGTGCCCAAAAGTGGTGAGTGTTCACACCCATCTAAAGGACGAGCCTTATGTTGCCATACTTGTTTGGTTCCTGTCTGCCTGCTGAGTCTCCTCCCTTGGATGGGTGGTAATTTCTACTTTTGTTTGGTAGGGTATGTTGACTCACACAAAGTGGATGGAGGCCACATGCAGTAGGAGGGGCTTCTGTCACATCCAACACCTCTCTGCACCGACCTCTGAGTGGGAGCTCATGATACTATCCTACAAGTTCAAACTGAAGCACACTTCTATGAAGATTTAAATTCACCGAGTAGTGGTATAACATTCGTGGCCTAGGATCATAGGCTCTATTAGGCCATTGTCATGGCAAACCAACAATTTTGCTGTCAAGGTCACACCCTCGATGGATATTGGTAACTCGAACTCACCTATGCAAGGGATTTCTAATCCACTTAATCCTATGAGATAGACCTCAAGAGGCTTCACTTCGTACTCTCTACAAAGAGAGAGTCGAATTGTATTTGTCGCTACACCAGAGTCGATTAAAGCCTTACATTACATGTGCATGGGGTCCTGTCCTAGAGTGATGTTAAAAAATGTTCTCCTATCAATAATACTTGGGATATCCCCTCCTCCAATTTGACACATAGCTATTGGATATCATGGAGCATTCATTGATTGAGGTTCTCTACCTATTCCTCCTTCATAGTCGCAATCGCTTAATGCGTTCCAACACTTCTGCTTGGGCTTTAGCTCTCATTTGTTCCTCCTCTTCCTTCTTGGCAAGAGAGTCATTTAAGCATGTTTGCAGTTAAGGGTCCTTGATATAGATAAACTCGGCATCCACTGATATAATTAGGAATTACTTCACCTTCAAGAGTTGCTAGTTGAACGATAGTGCTAGTCGATATCCTATTGATGATCATGGGTCTGTAACCTCATTTCTCTAACTTACGGGCATGTTGTTTCAAGGTGTAAACTAGCACCAAATCTCCTACTCATAATCCTTTATCTTATCTGTCTCTTCTTAGCGGCATAAATTCTTGCTGCTGCTCGCAGTCTCATCTCTCCTAATTGTTCTAAGTCAAGTATTCTCGAGGAAAGTTCATGACCCGTCCACTCATACTTCTGAGCGATTTTGAGTGTGGGTATCAAAAAGTCTAAAGGCAACACAACATTCTGACAAAACACCATCTGGATGGAATTAAGTATTATTTTATAGGCTACACGATAAGCCCATAAGGTGTGGTGTAATTGTTGTTCCCAATCCGAACGTTTATTGTTCACAATCTTGGTGAGGATGTTGCACAAAATCTTATTAGTACTCTCAGCCTATCTGTTAGCTTGTGGATGATATGGTGCGGATTTCTTGTGTACTACCATAAAGTCTTGTAATAGATATTCAATAACCTCATTTAAGAAATGAGTACCCCTATCACTTACAAGCTTGATAGGAAGTCCATATCTTGTAAAGACATTCTCAAACAAGAACTTAGTAGTGGTGCGTGCATCATTCTTCCTTGTGGCCTTGGCTTCTACCCATTTAGTAAGATAGTTAGTGGAAACTATGATATCCTCGGCATGGGAATTCCTTGCAGGGGGGTTAATAGGTCCCACAAAATCTATTCCCCACTTTGAGAATGCATGGCCTCCCATCATGGGTCATAGGGGCATCTCATCCCTACATATGGGATACTGAGTCCTTTGACATATGACACATCGTTTTACGTATGTGTGAGCATCCATATGCAGAGTGGGCCACCATAAGCCTGAAAATAGTATGGCTTTGATAACACGATCCTGTCCGAAATGGCCTCCTACTACACCCTAGTGTGCAACTTCCAAAAGGTTAAGATATTCACTTTTGTGCATGCATATCCTCAGATAACCGTCTCTTCCTTGCTTATACAAATTATCACCAATGAGCTTGTAGTCTAAGGCCTCTTGTTCTAGGCTTCGTCTACGTTCTACAGTCATGTCCTCTGGGAAAGTCCTTGTCCTCAGGTAAGTAACTAAAGGTTCACTCCAGTCTAGCATTAGGGTCACCTGGTATAAAGTGGCGTGTTCTATCGGGGGTCTATTACAACACTTCGGACATTCATCACACATTCGTTGGACATCTTTTTCCATTGATGGCCAATATACACCTAACCTTTTTAAGTGTAATAACATCGCCTCTTTAGAAAGGTGTTTCTCCAGTGTACCTGTTGGAAGATTTCTCCTCCAAATGCACAACAAGAAGCTTGGAACCCTCCCAAGACCTATTTGCCGTCAGACGAGTACTCACTAAAACTGGTATATCTCACAATTCTCGAATCCAATCTAAAAACCATTTGAGCCACAGGAACAGACACTAAGGGCTTTCCAATGAGCTATCAATCACTCAATTTGGACACTTGTAGACCTCTCAATTGAGTCACAGAAAATAGCCCAATTTTCCTAGCAGGTTTTGGGACAGAGCAGTAGACAAAGAAATAGCAATATCTCACAGTACAAGAAAAGTTTTGGTCTTTATATAGCCATGAGAGCCTTCTATGGTCCAATGCCTCCTTTTGGATAAGGTTGCACCTTCAAATTTATTCTTTGACTTTCTTAAGGTTCAAAAGTCTTCAAATGCAGTTATTTTATGAAAAACAAAACTTGAGCTTGCCCTAGAAATGCATATCTTTTAACACTCCTGTTGGAAATTTAGTAGCCCCATTACTAATACCATAGGTCCAAGCTCCATAGATCCAGGATCAACAACAAATTTCAGCAATCTTCCAATATTGACAAAACATGAACATACCACATTTAATCACACAAATGATGAGACAAAGATAGAGAAATATTAGACAACATGTGTAAAGTGTTATGTAAGCCAAGGCTTACTCACACTATCATATATACCAATGTTCAATGTACAATGTGGGAGCAAAACTCTCAACCACTCTATGTGAACAAAAATAGATGGATGAGTGAATGTACAAATGTAACAAACATATTCAGATGTATGGACAGAAATCTGAATATACATGAGATGTGTGATGTAATAGGTTTTAGAAGAGTGAATATGAGTGATAAGAAGAGGAAGGATCAGTCTAAAACTGATAATAAGCAAACCCTCATCTAACTTTAGGCTATGGAAGACCCTAAGTTAGACATGTGTGTGAAAAGATCACATACTTACAAAAGTAGCAAAGAATGCTAACAAGTTTGCTGCCAGAAATCCTCAAACTCATATGAACATATCTTCTCTAACACCTCATCCAAATATGCATAAAACATATATGTACTGATTCTCTTGTACCTGAATTCTTAAAATAAGATGCAAATCTTATGTTAACCACCATCCAATGTCTTTGAAGTAACCCAAAATCTTCATGTAGAAGACAATCTTCAAATACATCATGTGAATGGCCGATCCACACCACCAAGCTGATGTGGGGTAAATCCTCTCCATAAGCAAGAGTGTGAGCACACTCTTCTTCTCCAAGAAGAACTCCATAGCCGCTCCTCAACATGCTCCAAAATAGCACCATGGCTGCCCCATGTGCTAAGAAGCACCTCCTCCAGTGAGGGACCAAGCTCCAAAGCTTGTGTTGTAATAGGTGAAGGATACTTGAATAATGAGCCAAGCTCTTATTATATAGTAGTGTGTGTAATCTTGAAAAGCTCTCCAAAAGCATAATAAAGCACTAGGAAAAATAAATCCATTGCTCCTCGTAAGTGAATCCGTTTGCCGCCCTGCATGCTTTTTGAAAAGCATAAAACAAAAACATGTCCTTCTCATCACGCTGCTACCGGGAATCGAACCCGGGTGAGTTTGATACAAGGGCATTGCTTTATCCACGGTGCCAAGCACCTTTTTTTGTAGAGGGTTCTAGAACAGTAATTACACATGCTGGAAATCGAGAAAAATTTTGACCATGGGATAATGTACAATATGATATTGTATTCCAAAAACTCCCCCTCAAGCTCAAGTTTCTTTGGCATTTGAAGTTGGTTCCTTGAGTTGTATGGCTTGCTTCAGCTTAGCAAGCTTTCTAGCATCCAAGAACTTTGTTAGTAGATTAGCTACCTAGTCCTTTTTTGTACTTACATGATGAATATCCACTTCTTTTTCAAGCACCCTTTCCCTTATGAAATGATAGTGAGCTTCGATGTGTTTGCTCCTTGCATGAAACATAGGATTGTTTGCAAGATAGATGCTTGATATATTATCTCCAAACAAGGGAACTGATCCAACCTGGACATTCAAGTCTTTCATTAGCTTTTTCATCCACATTATCTCACAAGTAGCTTGGGACAAGGCTCTATATTCAGCTTCGATTGAAGATAAAGCAACCGTGGGTTGATTCTTTGAACTCCATGATACACAATTGTTTCCTAGCATGATCACATAACTGGTGCTTCTTCTATCATCTTTGGAGCCGGCCCAATCAGCATCTGCATATCCTTTGAGCTCTAATGATCCTCCATAAGCATAGAAAATTCCTTGATTTATTGTCCTTTGATGTACCTGAGTATCCTCTCTGCTGCATTCAAATGATCATTAGTAGGAGCATGCATATATTGAGAAAGAACTCCTACACTAAATGCCAAATTAGGTCTAGTTATGGTTCCATATATAAGTGAGGCTATTAGGCTCCTATAGGTATGAATGTCCTCAAGTTCTTCTCCTTGGGTGGAGCTTAGTTTGGTGTTTACATCCATTGGTTGCTTTAGTAGTTTGCATCCACTCATTCCAAACCTTTACAATACATCCAACAAATATTTTCTTTGCATCAAGTAGAGACCATCATTTTTGTACATAAACTCAATGCCCAAGAAGTATTTGAGGATTCCAAGATCTGATAACTTGAATTCCTTCCCAAGCTTTGCCTTGATTTCTTTGATACCTACATCATTATCACCTGTTATGATAAGGTCATCAACATATATGCATATGTATATAGATTCTACATCAACCCTTTTGATGTAGAGTGAAGGATCAGAATCACTTGCAACATAACCACACTTCAATAGGTACTCAACCAATCTCTGATTCCATGCTCTAGGTGCTTGCTTGAGTCCATACAAAGCCTTATTTAGTTTACATACAAAATGCTTCTTTTCATCTTCAGAACTTATGGGTTGATACATATAAACCACTTCTTCCAAATTTCCATTAAGAAAAGCATTTTTAATGTCCAATTGATACATTCTCCATCTTTTGGAAGCTGCCACTGAAATCAACGACCTAATTGTATTCTTATTTGCAACCTGACTAAAAGCTTCTTCATAATCAAGCCCATATGTTTGTGTGTAGCCCTTAGCTACTAACCTTGCTTTGTACCTTGCTAAAGATCCATCCGAATTCCTTTTGACTTTTTACACCCATTTGTTTTTGACTACCTTCATGCCGTCTTCTATAGGTACCAATTCCCAAGTTTGGTTTTCCATGAGAGCTTGAATCTCCTAATCCATAGCATCTCTCCATTCCTTGTGTTGGCTAGCTTCCTCATAGCTTGATGGTTCCTTATTTTTGATAACACGTGTCATATAAGCATAATGCTTTGCAATAAAGCTATCCTTTTATGCCACAAATCCAAATCTGCAAGTCTTCTATTTCCTGAAGTGAACATTACCTTGTTGGGGTTTTGCTTGGTATTGAGAGTAAACATCCTTCCATGCTTCTCTTCTTTTGCCACAAGCTGAAATCCATTCTTTGGATCCTCTATGAAGCAACATTTGCTATTGAACTTCACTTGGTATCCTTTATCTACCATTTGACCAACAAAAATGAGATTCTTTGTAATAGTAGGGACATATAATACCTCTGATAGTGTCTTGCTCTCCTTTTCATCCTAAAACTTGACATCACCAATGTGTTTGATCTCATGCTTGGTGTTGCCACCTGTCTCTACACATCCTCTTTGCTTTGGAGCCTGTAAATTGCAAAACATGTCCTCCCTACAAGACATATGATTGCTACATCCACTATCTATGTACCAAGTATCATGCTTCTCATGTTTACTATCTCCATATGCATGACTCATGGCAAGAACTTGATCACTAGACTCATTTGAAGCATAGTTACCTTGAGCATTGTTCCCCTTTTGGTAGCATTCATTTGCCCAATGTCCTAGTTTCCCACAAATGAAGCATCCATTGCCTCTTGATCCTCTTCCTCTTCCTCTATTGTTTCTGCCTCTACCTCTTCCATTTGAAGATGAGCCTTCATTTGAGTCCTCTTGGTTGTCACTTTTCTTGCTTTGGCTTTGACTTCCTCTTCCTCTACCTCTTGATGCTTTGCCTCTTCCTCTACCTGCATATAGCATTTGACCTTGGGCACCTTTGCCCTTGCTTCCACCTTGCAATATTTCTTCATTAACCATTAAAGTGTTCAATTGATCAAAATCAGGCATGTTCTCCCTAGCATACAATGAGGATATGAAGTTCCTCCACTTGTCATCATCTTTAAGACCATTAAGTACAAATGCAACCATGTCATCATCATCAATTGAATGTCGTATGGCTGCCAATGAATCTCTGATACCTTTGGATTTAATTATATAATCATGTATGGATTGGTTACCTCCTTTCTTCAAGTTGTTGAGCTCATTTTTGAGTTGTACCTTCTTTGCCTTTGTGTTTGGTGAACATCTTCTCCAAATATTCCCACATTTCCTTGGCCATCTCCATGCTTTGAATGTGACCTATCATTGTGTTGCTTACATGCTGAGATATCATAAACAAAACCCTTCTATTTCTTACCTCCCATTCTCTACTTGCTCTCCTTTCTTCGTCGATAGGGTTAGTTGGATCCGCGGCAATCGGTTTGACATCTCCTCCATTGATTATGCCTCCTAGGTCCTTGCTCATGATGAAGTTTGTCATCCTAAACTTCCAAGGTTGAAAGTTGTCTTTGTCCAACTTCTCAATCTGGTTGGATACCTCTCCCATCCTCTTGAATCACCTAAAATGGAAATATGGTGTGGGATTACCGCCTTTGTTGAAAGTGAAATCCCTTTGTGTGATGAAGATGAAGCTCCCCCTTGGTTCCAAGTTTACAACCTCCTTCAAGCTTTGTAAAGGCTTCAATGGTTGATTCCTTGGCTTGGCCTCCTTCTTTGTACTCTCCTTGATGTCCACAAGGAGATCTGATACCACTGTTGGAAGATTTTTCCTCCAAATGCACAACAAGAAGCTTGAACCCTTTCGAAGATCTATCTACCCTCAGAACACTACTCACTAAAACTAGTATATCTCATAATTCCCGAATTCAATCTAAAAACCCTTTTCGCCAAATAAACTAGACAGTAAGGGATTTTCAATGAGATAATAATCATTGGATTTGGACACCTGTATATCTGTCAACTGAGTCACACAAGATAGCCCAGTTTTCCTAGCAGGTTTCAGGATAGAGCAATAGACGAAGAAATAGCAATATCTCACAGTAAAAGAAGAGTTTTGCCAAAATTCTTTTTGTACTAAAATTTTTGCTTTATAAGCTTTCCAAAGAGTACAAGAAATCTCAGAATGGACCTTCCTACAAAGAGAAAATGAAGTCCTAACATGCTACTACAGAAATGAAGCACCCTTTGGATTGGATAGGAGAGATATACAAGAGAATATGAGCATCTATGCGATCCTATGGCTCAATGGCACATACATATGCAGCACCCCAACTTCTTAGCATCCACACACACCTTGAATGAGCTTGGATGGTCTTTATATAGCCATGAGAGCCTTCTATGACTCTTCATATGTCCTCCATGTCTCTTCACATGCCCTCCTTGTCTCTTCACTTGCCTTGTGACTTTGTCTCTTCATTGGAGTGGCTTTTGGTGGTCCAATGCCCCCGTTTGGATAAGGTTGCAAGTTCAACTTTATTCTTTCACTTTCCTAATGTTCAAAAGCCTTCAAATGGAGTTATTTTATGGAAAACAAAACTTGACATTGCCCCGGAAATGCATATCTTTTAACATCACCTACATGTGCGAATTGCAACCATACTCCTGTTATCCTACACAACAAGCAAGGATATTTTGATGGTCTTGCCTATAGATACTTCCTACGAGGATTTGGTATCTCTGTGCTTTCACTACCTCCTTTTCTTGGGTTCTCACTTGATGATTCTTAGGTCGATATGTCAATATAAGAACCAATGACTTGGCCCATTCAGGGATAGTCTCGACATTGAAGAGATAAGCATCTGTTAGCTCATCTACTACCCTAGTGGTTGCTTCTCCAAAATTTATCCTAGACAGTTGGTCTGCTCTCAAGTGTGTCTTACCCTTATTGAATACAAATTCAAAGTCATACTCCATCAATAATAGAAACCAACGTATTATCCTACATGTGTTGCATGGTTTGATTACTAAATACAAGAGAGCCTGGTGGTCGGTAAAAAACTTAAAACTTATTTGCCAATAAATAATGGTGAAATTTCTTCACAACGTAGACCATTCCTAGCCCCTCTCTCTCAGTAGTGGTGTAATTCCTCTTCGAATAGTGTTCAACTGCCTACTAGCATATGCAATTGGTAAATCTATATTTCCCTCTACTGTGGGTTGTGCCAACACACATCCTATGGCATGATTAGAAGCATTTACATGTACATGAAAAGGTTTACTCCAATCAGGCATGGCGAGAATAGGTGCAAAACACAATTGTCATTTTATTTCACTAAAGGAACTCTCACATTCTTTTGTCCACTCAAATTTTGTTAGCAGGTTGTAGAGTGGTTTAGCAATGATTGCATACATGTGTATGAATCATGGTAATAACCCCAATGGCCCATAAATGCTTGTACTTCTTTTATGTTCTTTGGCCTGGGTCATTCATTGATTACACATAACTTATCTTCATCCGTGGAGATTCCATTTTTTGAAACTATATGACCAAGTATCTTGCCTTGTCTAAGCATAAAAACGCACTTCGGATGGTTTAAACCGACTTGATATTCTCGACACTTATTGAAAATGCCTTCAAGCTCAGGGATATGATGTGGTCTATGCATGGAGTGAGCACACAAATCATCCACATACACTTCTAGATTCTTCCTTAAAAATTTTTTGAACACGTGGCACATCAACCTTTGGAAAGTTGTAGGTGCATTCGTCAACCGAAATGGCATCACACAAAATGCAAAGATACCCCATTTAGTGGCAAGTACCATCTTATGTTGATCCTCAGGGGCAATGGCAACTTGGTTATAACATGAGAATCCATCAAGGAAGCTATACACTTCCTTGCCTGCAACTCTTTCCAATAGGTGTTCTATGATAGGTAAAGGGTAACTATCCCTAATGGTAGTAGCATTGAATTTCTTTAAGTTAATGCACACTCTCAGTTTATCATTTTTCGCACGCATAACTATGATGGGTGATACCCATTTGGTGTGTTCTATTTCGTAGATGAATTCGGCTTCTATGAGCCTGTCTATCTCTTCCTTGATCTTCAATGCATAATTATCATTATACGCATAGGGCTTTTGCTTGGTAGGTCTTGCCTCAATGGTCATGGGTATCCTATGGGAACATATATTAGGATCTACCCCTTTCAAATCCTTGTAACTTCTTGCAAACACATGCCTATACCTTTTTAGTAGAGCAATCAAACTTTCTTCCTCTTCGTTAGTCAAATCATGTCCTATGTATGTGCATCGTTCTTCTCCACCCTCGATTGCTACTACAACTTTCTTTGTGGTTTCCTTATTGTCCTAAGCTTCTCCCGAGCTTTTATCTCTTTTTGGCATTCTGATCATGATTTATTGGTCTTCCACCGCATATTTCCTAAAGTTTTCTAGCACTTCCATCAATGGTTCCTCTTCCTTTGTTTTCACATTATTTTCCTTCCTCATCTTTTGATTTTGTTGACTAGCACTTGAATTATCCTTTTCCTTCCTGCGGTGGTGATGTTTAGGGACATGGCTTCTACCCAACCTAGAAATTCTTCTTTCGATGAACATTCGGGTCTGTTTGAATCTTCTTCCCATTCTTCATCGTTTACTTTCTTACTCCGTTTCGAGATCTCTCCTTCAAGATTATCCTCTTCTGTTTCTTCCCCTTCCAGGTTTACAGTGAAGATGGATATATCATAGCCGTCTTCATCACAATGGGGGGGTCCACTGTTCTTCATTAGTTGCTATGTCCATAGTCACTAGAATCTCTGTCCAGTCATAGGGTTTGAATACCTCGTCTGGAAACACTATTGGAACATATGCTGGGTCCTCAATGGGTCTAGAGGTGTGTCCTACTCTTGACACTCTTGCTGTTACACGCTCCTCTTCCTTGGCTACTATTTAACACATCCAAAGGTGTGTATCCTCGTGCAACCATGATGGATCTGATGTTGAGGAATGTACCAATTCCTTCATGTCTTCATTCCTACGTACAATATTCCATTGCAAGGGTGGTACATCCCTATGTGAATAGTCTGTGAGGTTCACTTTTGTGGTCACTCCTATGTGTTGTAAGTACAAAGAGTTGGTTCCCCAATGTTGTACTACGTGTAATTGTTGCATGAAAGGCCTACCTAAAAGCATCTTGTATGCTTGATTCTTTCCAAAATCACATATTGCAAAGGTATGATCAAATTCTACTCTGCAAGTTGATAGGGTAATTCCTTCCAATAATCATAAGGGTCTTTCTATATGTCCCTCTGCCATCTGCAACTTCATCTTAGTGGGTCTAAGGGATAGTTTTCCCCAATGCTTCCACAAAGAGGTGGTCGCGATAGCTACTCTTGCACCTGTATCTAGGATGGCTTTGATAGTGTAACCTTTGTATGTAATGGGCAAATAAGCATTGCCTTCCTCTCCTTCACTCGCATCTCCCACTTTATCTAGGGGTATTTCAGGTACCTTTCCTCGTGCACTTGGTCTAGAGGAGGTTGTGGCTATTTCTGAGAATTGATTTGCTACATGTCTCCATAGTTCTAGTTTGATCTTCAACAACTCATCGAGAGTCAAACGACATTGAACTTTAGTGTTCCTAATGGCCTTTGTGTTCCTAGGAAGAACTGAGTTCTTTCCCCTCACTCGAATAGTGGGGGCTCTCACTTGAATTGAGCGGTCTTCCCATGGTCTCGGGAAGTGAGGTAATTCTTGCAAAGAGTTAGATTCAAAACTAGTGTGCTCACTAGACTAATCATCCACTTGATCTCCATAAATAGATGGGATATCTGCAGGAAACTGTTCTCTTGAGTCATCAATCTCGAGTATAAGTGGTCATGATTCTTGTTCCTTCCTCCATCTTTCTTCTTGAATCTCTTTCAAGATGGTGTGTGAATCCATATAGCCCGTTTGATGATTTTCTAGTCTAACTTAGCCCTTTCGAATAGAGTGGTCTTCAAAGGTTTCTATGGGCTAGTTTGTGTGCTAGAGTTGACTTTTGTGGTGTTAGATGCTACTTGCGCTAGTCTTTTTAGTATCCCTTGACAATGTAGTTCAGGTCTAGCCATTACTTCCCAATTGAGTTATTGTGATGCTTCAAACATCCCCTGGACTAACTCAACCATTTTCATGCACATCTTGGTTCTCTCTATTTCTAAGTCACTTCTAGGGTAATTCTTGCTGGACTCTCCTACTTGTGATCCTTCTTGTATCCTAGCTTGATAAGCTTTGGACATCATGTCAAGATTTTCTGGGGTGGGGTCTGCTAGTACCAATCCTCATTTTGAGTTAACCACCCGTGGTTCAGCCTCTTGTGATGCCACTTCTAAGATATTGGCTCTAGTTTCCCTTAGGCTTTCCTCTAACTCATTGATCTTTTTGCCCCATTTTCCCTTATGTCGCTCTCGTGACTCTTTCCAGGTTCTTGTTTTTTTTCCTTTTGATTCTCCTACTTCGTTGGATTTAGCTATTTTTTTGCGGGGTTCTGATTGCATTTGTCTTTGTGCTTGGGCTCTAGTTACTACCTGAATGGGTATGTACTGGGGTATGGATACTTCAGTGTGTTTCACAACTCCTATCATGTTAATGGGTGTCACTTTCGTAGAGGTATTAGTAGGGTTCTTAGGGCAATCTCTTATAAAGTGATCTTTTCCACATTCAGGACAGACACCTTGAATATTGAAGTATTGCAATTGCACTACAGTTGTGGCATGTGGACAATGTCATATGAAGTGGTCTCCTTGGCATTTAAAGCATGGTCCTTTGGGTACCTGTGGTCTTAGTTTTCTAGCTTGTGGTCTTGGGTTGGGGTTTGTATACATGACCTGAGCGTAATCCGGCTCTCAGTTTTGCTCATACATAGGGTTCTCATAGTAAGGGTCTAAGTTTTCCGGTGACTCCGTGTAGTAGGCTTGTGGGCTATCCACATGGGTGGAGTCAAAGCTGTTTGCATTAGGCTCATTGTCTATGATCAAAGGGGTCATGGGTACTAATGCCATATCTGAATTCTCCTCTAGCATGGCATACTTCATAAAAACTACATTGGCAGGGCGTGGAGGTTGTTGTCCTAGGACAGGTTGAGGTCTAGGTTGTGCTTGATATGGCACTTGATAATGAGTGGGGTAGGATAATATTGCTATGGCTGGTACTGCCCTTGGTATCTATGTGGCTAATATTGCTGAGGGTGGATCTACCTAACCAATTGTTTATTATATGGACAATCTTGAGCCGTGTGGTTAGTGTATCTGCACTCTATGGTATAGTACATTCCATTGGAGTTTGCCATGGGTTGCATTGCTTGTGGGCACATGTTCGCCATATGGTCACCTCCACAAGTGTAACACCTTTGAGGGGGGGACTACTTTGATGCCTGGTTTGCTAGAAGCTCCCAGTCATTTGGCCGCTTGTTCCGCTAAGTCCTCTATCGAATCGGAACATCTCGATGAAGTATCTATAGTATTATCCAAATCTTTCTGAAACTTGGGAAGTTCTAACTCATCTCCTAAGTTATCTTCTATGTCTACAGAGATATGTAAACATTGATCCAGAGTTCTTGGTTCGTTCAAGAATACATATGATCTTAGCTTAGCACTCAACAGGCTGTCTATGAACAAAGCTATCAGTTTGGCTAGAGTGGGTACTTCCAATGGGGGGCATCTCTCTATTTAACATCTGAAACTTCAACCAGCCATCCTCATTGTTTCTTGAGGGATTTGTTTGAATGTGTGTATCAATGAAGACGTGTTGTGTCTGATTCCACTTTCAGAAAAGTCCGTAATGAAGGAATTCATCATGTGGTGGATGTCTCTAAATTGGTGCCGATGCAATGGTCGAAACCAATCCAATGCATGACCTTTTAGAGTGAGTCGAAAGGCAGTAAATTGTGTGAACATGTCTTCAACTTGTTCATCCTATAACACCTGTTTGAATTCTACTACGTGCTCATAGGGATCTCTAGATCCATCAAAACAATTTTTCATAGCCTTCACTAGTTGACTAGGCCTCAAAGTTCTAGGGTGGTCTCTTGGCCTAGGTAGGGGAAAACCATCCCCACCCTTGTGAGCCGTATGATCCCTCAGTGGTTCTCTTTCAGCTCTCCCACTTTCGATAGGGGCCATCTCCCTTCCTCCACTATGGATGAAACTACTCTCTGAACCTTCATTGTTCTTGTCTCTATGTCCCTCAGATGCACCGATGCCCAAACTTTCCTTAGATACTTGCGATCTTAGTAGTGGAAAAACTAATTCTCCTCCCCACGTATATGCATGACGACCATGTTCTGTGAACTTATACACTCGTTCTGAGATGTCATCTAAGTATACTACTTTCCTTGGAACCTCTGGGTCCTTTAGTTCATAAATCATGTTTGTTGTTGCAGCAATAGGATGCTCTTGCCTATATCTCCAAAAGGCTTCATCGGTCTCCTTATTCCACAACAGTTCTATAATCCTATTGTCCTGGGGCATCCACTTAGGAGTTAACACCCTTGTTAGCACATATTTTCCTCTTGGTGTTCTAGGTTCCTCAATGTGTTTATCGTGTCCTTCCACATCTATGTTCACAGTTTCTACCATCTCACCTAGTTCATTCATTGAGTCAGCCTTAATTGCTAGGATATACATGGTCCCTTCTTTGTCTATATAAGCCTCATTTTCAAACTTTGCGACTGGATGTTCTAATCTCATAGGTTGGTTGGGGTTATGTAGTTGAATTACCGACCTCCGAAGGCCATCTTCATATGCCCGGGCACCTAATCTATTCGTATGGATATACTCCAACCGAGTCTTCTAGGGTCCCTTGGTCTTCTCTAGACGGGCTACATTCAACAACACCCTTGGTCTCCTTGTGTTGAAAGACATATCTGAGTCACTTGTGTCTGAACTAACCTAGTATGGATAACTACCTAACTGTTGAGCCCACGATCGTTCTGTAGTTCTCACGTTAGCCTCAGAAGATCGAACACTACGCTTATCACTTTTCCCTAAGTATTTTTGAGATCTTAGGTTCATTAATCCTAATCTCACCTTATCACACTCACCCCTTTGATTAGGTCAATCACTTATTTCTTTGTGCGTTTTCTTTAGAGGTTCTTATTTTTTTTTAAATTTTATCGCAAGGAATTGTTTTAATATGTTTGATTTTAATTCATTTGAGTGATGCATAATCAAATCACACAATTTCTTTGGGCTTGATCCCTACACCCACTTGCTCTTTCTCTCGTCGGCCACTTATCACTCAATGAGCTAAGGTGAATCCTTGCTATTTTAGGAGTCCTAAGTACACTCCGTTTATCACAATTTATATTTACTCAAAAAGGTCACCGATCAAAAAACGGAAATTCCACTTACAATGTTCTCCTCGACTTTTGAAGCGATTGTTTTGGTTTTGCCCAAGAGTTGGAGGTACTTGTGTGCTTCTCCCTTTGCCCTATGCCACACACACAAAGGTTCACAATTTTGGTGTTTTGTCTGACAGTCGTTGGTCAAACACAATCGCGATGGTGTGACACCCACGATGGTTAGAGGTCACGATGATCAAGCATTACGATGATGAGACACAATCGCGATTGTCAAGTCATGACTGTTAGTCAGGATCGTGATGCTCAAGTCACGACGGTCAAGTTACGATGATCACTGATAATCGCGATGGTCAAGTCACAATGGTCAAGTCACGATGGTCAGATGACGACGGTCAAGGACACAATGGTCAACCACAATTGTGATGATCAATCCATCGTGGCTAGCCAAGATCACGATTGTCAAGCACCTTCACGATGGTGAGTCATTGTCGCGATGATGAGATGTGATCGCGATGGCGTGAGCCAATTGCCACGACGGTGTCTTGATGGTGGATTGCTTCCTTGCTCTTGCTATTGTCACCTTGATGTCCTCTGGTTGTCAAAGATGGTTTCCCTAGTTTTCATGCCACGTAATCGTGACCCATAATGACTGATGGGTAAGTGCATTAGTGCATGAGTTGGAAGAAGAATGTGCCTTGTGCACGTCCTTGTAATGTACCCCTATGCATGCATACTTAGAAAATGCATAGGAAGAATTATGGTGTAAGAAGTTGGGTCTTGAGCTAAGTGCTCAAGCGTATATCGACAAAGAGGTTTCCTAATCGATCATGGTTATAGTGTTGTTGAAGAATACAATTCTTACCATGGTGAAAGGTGTGTCGATCTTCATCTTTTCGTGTTGTACTTCCATTGTGGTGATTGACCACTGGCTTGTCTTTCTTGTCGATGGATGTCCTTTCTGATGGTTCACTTTATGAGATTCTTGAAGCGCATAGTCTTGTCTCTCTCTCTCTCTCTGTCTCTCTCTTTTGTGATGACATGAAACAAGGAGAAAGAGGTTAGTATCAATAAATTATTTTACATATGGCAAGTGTGTCTCATGTTCAATATGTTTTTTTTCATCCCTTGTTTGAACTTCATGTCTATGCTTTGGACTATCCAAATAAGATAAGAAAGTTATGTTACCTACAACATGATTTGAACATTCTGAATCTATGTAGAATAAATGATACTCTTCTTTAATTTCCTTGTGGCTTAGATTCATCAAGAGTAGTGAGTCTTCATGTTTTTGATCTTTAGAATAATTTTTTTCATCCCTTCTATTATGAACTCTATTGTTATTGATGAAGTTGTGTCCACCTCTGCCTCTATTGCTGCCATATCCACCGCTTCCACTTCCTTTCTAGGTCTTCCCATTGAACCACCAATTCTGAGTGGTGTGGTTGGTCTTGCCATAGATGGGACAAAGTTGAAAATTTTGGCCTTTGGTCTTTTCATGCTTGGGTCCTTTCTTCTTCCCTTTCCACTTGCTCTTGCCTGCAAAGTTGGCTTGGTAAGTCTCCTTTTCATCTTCTTCCTTCTTCTTGCATTTCAATCTCCTTTTCATCTTCTTCCTTCTTCTTGCGTTTCAACTTCTTGTCCTTATTATCTCCATATAGGGCACTATTTGAATCACTGTGATAGAAGTAACCTTCCTTTATGCTATTATTGGCCTCTTGATTGAAGAGTTATCCAAGAAAGATGTTGACGATTAGAGTTTGCACATCCATGATGAGATCATAGGCTGTGGTGAAAGATTGCCATTGAGTTTCACCTCTAATCCAATTGAGAATTTGCCTCATGATGGCCTCTTCTTCAATCAACTCTCTAATGGATGCCAATTGATGAGAAACCTCCTTGACCTTTGTAACAAACATAGTGACGGTCTGTTTTGGACTCTTCTTCATCTGATTGAACTCATTCCAAAGTTGGTTCTTCCTTGCTTTTGTACTAGCAGAAAAGAAAGTGTCTAGATCATCCCAAGTCTCTTGAGATATCCTGCATCCTCTAATATGTGGTAATAGAAAATCAGAGATAGAGATGAGTATGTATGACCTTGCTTGAGCATCCCTTGCACACCAAAGTAGGTCCTCCTTTGGATCTTGGAATAGGTATTGATTCATCACCTAATATAATTCCATATAGGGTTCTTCCTTGAAAATAAGCCTCCATTTTAATTTTCCGAGCAGCATAATTGTGTCTATCTAGCTTCTCAATCATTGATGGAAATCCATCTTCCATCTTGAAGTTTCTCGGACACCACTGAAAGAAGTTGGAGAAGCTTGGAGAGGCTTGGAGAGGCTTGGAAAGTTGAGTTGTCAAGTGGTGAAGTTGGTCAAGCAAACTAACATAGGACCAGCCCTAGCTCTTTGGATATTAAACTAGACCTTGTGGGCTTGTTTTTAGTGTATAAAACCCAATAGGTACTTAGCAACATCAACGAGAACAACTTGATGCAAAATAGATAACTTGCACCTTGACTAGCTCACAAAAAGCTTCAAAAAACGGATGGAAGTTGTGACTTCAAACACTAAAAGCAGTCTGCATAGTAACAATTGGAAAAGTTCCTCTTAAGGGAGTGTGATACATAGGGTTGGCTTGCTAAAATGCATAAAATCTCTAATTTATAACAAATATAGAAGGAACAATAACCTTAACACTGAACTAGTGTCATCTCTATTTTTTGGGGATGTGCAAAGAATGACCCAACGACTAAAAATCTTAAATATCTCTAAAATGAATGCATCAATTGACTTCAAAATTTGTACACATAACCTAGAGATAGTTATAGATTTCAAATTAATGCTTAAACACTTGATTTCAAGCTTTGTAGAGAGATCAAGAATCTCTGCAAGTTGACTGAGTCTAAGGAAGAAGAAGTAGAGAACAAAAATGGCACCAAGCAATGATCAAAGAGTATATGTATTGCTTCAAATCAACAATCTACTTAATGTAAAAATGTTTTGGAGTCTTTATATAGACTCTTGAGGATATGGCCACGCCTTTTCTTCATGGATTTGAACTCAAAATCAGGTGAGTTTGGTAGTTTAGATCAATTGGAATCTCTTCCTACAATGTAGGAAAAGAGAAAGCTGAATTCATATCTACTTTTTGATTGATTGATTGAGAGTCAATCCCAAACACTTATACCTCATGGATTTTAGGCATTTTAATATTTCCTTTTACAAAGATAAATACTTTGGATATTATATAAGAAGGTGACCCTATGATCAAACTCTCAATACAATAAATGAATGCAAATAAAACTCTACAAGGAGTATATGTGGCATCATTAAAATGATGGATTTGATGAAGATCATGTCCACCTCAAGCATAATGTAAGCTTGATGTTCCAAACATTTATGGTTTATCCTTTAGGATAACCTCAATAAGCTTCATAATGGTCCAAAAATTAGGTCATTTAAATTCCTTATTAGGTAAGTTTTCAGTCGGGGCATTTCAATTCCTTATTAGGTTATTGCACTTTAATATCACATGATATATTTCATGGAAACATGTGAGCTAAAGCGTAAATCCTAGATATATTTGCTCTTCAGTGATCCACCCATTGAAAAAAGCATTCTTCACATCAAGTTGAAGTAGCTTCCATTTCCTTGGAGCTACTACACTAAGTGATGTCGTGATGATGGGCATCTTAGAAACTAGTGAGAAAGTCTCTTCATAGTCCATGCCCTCAGCATAAGCACGTCCTTTAGCACCCAATCTAGCTTTGTACCTACAAATTGATTCATTTGAATATATTTCTAACGTATACCAATTTGCAACTGATTACCTTCTGATTGGTTTACAGTGAAACTAATTTCCATGTGTCCATTTCCTTCAAGGCTTCTATCTCCTCTTTCATAGATTTCTCCTAGCTAGGGATATCCTTAGCTTCTTAACATGTTGAAGGTTGCTTTGAAACTAAGTCTTTGTCCAAATATATAGAATGCTTTGTTGCAAACGTCAAGTCATAACTATACCTTCCATGTTACTTTCTTTCCCTTGCTGAACTTCTAGAAGTCTGCTTGGAGCATTCTCCACATTCTTGCATCTTGGAATTTCCCCTTGACTTCTAGAGCTTATAGTATCTTTCCTTCTCATCATGATCATCATCAGATTCACTTCTTAACTCATGCATCTACATGCCATATTTTCTACCTAAATGGATGAAAATCCAAATCAAGATCATATTAGGGTAAGTTTAAGTTTTGCTTGTCATCATACCATGACCTATGTTATTCAAATACAACATGCATAATTGTGGTAAATTGCTTTGTGGATGGATGTTGACTGACAAGCAATGAGGAGATAGAGAAGTCAAGTACAATCTGGCACAGAAGAGGCCTCATCATTTTTTTCATAACTTATTTTCAATCAAAAGTGATTTTGATCACTGCACAAACATAGTAAATACCATTTTTGGTAGGTTAAACTCCATTTTGTCTAAGCTAAGGATTCCTCAAGCTTGAGGAGCACTAAAAGTACCTACATATCAATTTTCATAATTTTTTGATCCCGTTGACCCCTCGAAGAAGCCTTGGAACCTAATTTTTAATTAGGCCAGACACTAGGTCTAGACAGGGCCAAAAGCTAGTCAAAAACTATAAAAAGAGCTAGAGAGCTCATTTCAAGGTTAGCTTGTTGGAGAAATAGAGCTTTTGTAAGAGAGATCTTTGATAGTTAAAATCACTCCATTGTTCCTCTCTTTGTTCTTGCCTTGTGTGTGCATGTGTGTGTATGTGTGTGCATGTTAGTGTGCTTCTCACTCATGCACTTGTGCCTTCACTTGCTCATGGTCGTCATACGAGTCTTCACGTCTAGAGGGATTGAAATTTATGATGTGGATCTCCTCATGTTGAATCTTACCATTATGTTAGAGTGATGCCAAATTTGATGCCATTGCCTTCGAGGAAGAGCGTGTGATGGTAAGACGTAGAGTTGTCACGTTGGAGTTGTAGGTAAATTCCTTACTTTTCATTATTTTTTCTTACTTTCTTCATCACCATCATTACACTATCATCATCCTCACCATCTCCCACCTCCATCTCCATCTTTGCTGAATTTTCAATTTTTTGGTCATATGCCCTTCCCCATTTCATTCCGTTCATTTCATTTGTGAGTGAGAGCTTGTGTGTATTCTGTTTTGTGTGTTTTTTAGCATTTCTTGCAGGTTCTGGCTGTATCATAATCTCAAGTAGCTTGCATAGGTATGATAGACCTCTACATAGGTCCCGCAAAGACAACCTTTGTCTGTCCCGATAGATAAATCACTAGAAAGATTCAAAAGATTTGCATTTTTTTGGTCCATCAAGATAGACCAAATCCATGATAAACATTGTCTATCAAGACAGACACCTCTCTATCGCGACAGACACCCGTCTATCATGACAAACACCCATCTATCATGACAGATAGACTTCACGACACACGATAGAAATCATCTATTGCAATAGACAGATTTCACGATAGATGATAAACACCATCTATTGCTACAGACATATGTCTATCTCAATAGACACCCATCTATCATGATAGATAGAGACCATGATAGACGATAGAGACCCGTTTATCATGACAGACACCATGGTTGGCCTACAAGCAATGAGGAATTAAGCACAAGAGAGTAGTCAAGCATAACTTGGAAATAAGGCCTAATCAAATTTTTCACAAATTATTTCCAACCATTGCGCCTTCACTTGCTCACAGTCGTCATTCTAGTCCTCACGTCTCCACAGATCGACAATTATGAGGTGGATCTTCTCACATTGGTTTCTTGCCATTGTGCTAGAGTGACACAAAATTTGGCACCATTGCCAGGGAGAGAGCTTTGAGGATGAGCATATGATGGTAAGACATAGAGTTGTGACATTGGAGTCATAGGTATTTACCTTACTTTTCATCATTTTTTCTTACTTTCTTTATCACCACCATCACCATCATCATCCTCACCACCTCCCACCTCCATCTCCATCTTCACAAACATTTTAGTTTTTTGGTCATATTCCCCTCCCCACCTCATTTCCCTCATTTCACTTGTGAGAGAGAGCGATAGAGAGCTTTTGTGCAATCTATTTCTTGTGTGTTTTTGAGCTTTTGTTGTAGGATTTGGCTGTATCATCATCTTCAACAGCTTGCATAGGTACAAAAAACCTTTGTGCATGTCCCATGACAACGACCTCTATCTGTCGCGATAGACAGAGAATGTTGGTATTTTGTGTTTACATGCATGGCACAATAATCTACACCATTAGAGCACCCCAAATCATCAGAGAGATCCAAAAAATTTGTGTTTTTTCTATCTATCATGACTGAACAAAACACGATAGATCATAGACAACATCTATCATTACAGACACCTGTCTATCGCGACAGATAGCCCTCACGATAGACAATATACCTAGTCTATCGCGACAAACCCCGTCTATCGAGATAGACCAAAACATGACAGACCACAGATAACATCTATCATGACAGACCCTGTCTATCGTGATAGATAGCCCTCATGATAGACGATAGATCCAATCTATCGTGACAGACCCCATCTACCAGGACAGAACAAAACACAATAGACGATAGATCCCGTCTATCGTGAGAGACCAAAATCACGAGAGACAATAGATAACATCTATTGTGATAGACCCCGTCTATCGCGATAGATAGCCCTCATGAGAGATGATAGACCTCATATATCGTGACACACACCGTCTATCATGATAGATAGTCACACACGACAAACACTATCTATCGCGACGGACCTCATCTATCATGATAGACCAAAATCACGATAGATAATAGACAACATCTATCACTACAGACATCCGTCTATCGCGATAGACAACCCTCACGACAGATGATAGACCCCATCTATCATGACAGATACCATCTATCGTGATAGACATCCATGCACGATGGACACCGTCTATCACAACAGACACCATCTATCGTGATAGACACCTATTTTCGGTAAAAAAATAAGGTGGTGTTTTTTTTTGAAAATTTTGTGCTAAAAATTGGCATTTTTTAAAGATCGTCTACTTATGCAATTCCAAAAGCTTTAGAAGAATACACCAAATACTTGAGAGGTCTTGTTTAGCTATTTTAACCCCCAAAACCCTAAATCAACATAAGGTTTTCATACGAAATCTGTTTTTTAAGTTGTAGAGCTCGTTGGAAAGCTCATGGTGAATCCTACATGGCCTATGTTGAGGGGTAAGTTGATTAGTTGGAATATGCTATATCGCAAGTGTGCTACATCGGAATTTTACTGAATTTGTGTTTTGTTGAATTGGATTTTTAATAGACAGTTACAATTTAGTTAGGTACCTATGTTGCATGAATATATTCATTATATTTTGTTCATACGAAGGGGAGAAGGGGGAAGGAAGGGTCTCCAAGAAGAAGATGAAAGAGAAGAAGAAGTTTCTTCTCAAGAAGAAGAAGTTCAGGCATTGCAAGCAGATTTTAGATCAGTAATGAAGAAATCTTTCTTGTAGAAGCAGAAATTGCTAAATCCGTAATGTATTCTCTGTAGTTTTGAAGACTTAATGAAGCATTTTCCTTAAAATTATTCAGTGCAAGTGTGCAAATGTTCGCTATTCTTGTATAGTTGTCTTGTTAAGCATTGTCAAAAACAAAAAGTAGTGAATATGAATTTCTATGCATGCTTATTCACTCTGTGTGAGAAAGATCAGCGCCAAGTTTATTCGTTTGTGTGAGTTTGATTAAATTTAGTAGTGATGTGTTGATCATGAACCCCAACACATTTGGCGATCCTATTGTGTTGCTAATGAAGTAAGAGATGAATGACGAGAAGAAGAGGAAGGTTTAGTACCGTCTATTATACAAGAGCACAAGCACAATTAGGTAACATGGAGTTATCTTCTGATCAATATGATTGGTACGAAGCACAAGAGGGATCAAATTTAGAAACTGAGGAGGGGGAAGGAGGAATGGTCAAGTTGATAGAAACCACTGTAGGAGTAAGAAGATGACTCCAGTTCGACCCACTTGGAGGGGTGACTAGTCAAAGAACTAGGCGTACACCTCAGCCCACTTGGAGGGGTGGCTGGTGGATGGAATACTAGGAGTGTTGATCTTGATAGAAACCACTGTAGGAGTAAGAAGATGACTCCAGTTCGACCCACTTGGAGGGGTGAGTGGTCAAAGAACTAGGCGTACACCTCAGCCATAGCCAATGGCACAACCACCTCCAAATCCTAAGGTCAAAGCAACCCATTTTAGAGGAGGTTCTAAAGAAGATGTTGACTCTCACATTGCTCAATTTGAGATAAAGTGGACAACAAATGGATATCCAGCCATATATGGTGATGACATCAAACTCCAGCAATTTGCAGCTACATTGAAAGGAAGGGCAATGAACTGTGTTTAGTCAATATGGTATAACTCATTTTGCTACATATGATGCATTAAAAACAACATTTTTACAAAGATTTCGGAAAGAAAAAACTCCCTTTGATGTGTTGAGGAAGTTGAGAGCAATTAGACAAAGGAATATGTTAGTAGAAGACTATGTTCAGAAATTTAGAACTTTAATGGAAAGATTACAGGGTAACGAGAGACCTACTGAGGAGATGTTGGCAGGTTACTTCCTAAAAGGATTAAGGAGCAGCATTAGGCATGCAGTTGCAAGTGTGGATATAGCTAATGGTTTTGATGTATAAGTGTTAGCAACTGCAAGAGTGGAAAGAAGATTTGGCAGATCGAGGAAGAGATATAGTAATTCTAGTTCAAATGCTGAATCGGATTCAAAAATGGAATAAGCAAAAGGGACAACCGATTGTGATTCTGATACTCAAGATGAAGAAGTGGTGGTGAGAAGGCACCACAAACATAAAGGTAAACAAAGTAAAGAAGAAGCCTTGATTAGTAAGTTGAAAAAACATGGATATTCTATAATAGCTCCAAAAGAGAAAAGATTTTGTGATATTTGTGATAAAGATGGACACACAGTCAGTGTTGGTATAACCCCAAGCATAGAGGGCAAAGTTCAAGGAAGGACAATAGAAATAATAATGAAGTGGCTGCCAATCAAGCTATTCCAGTTCAGGCACAAGGTAATTTTCAAAGGTAGCAACAAGGACGACTGCCATAGAGAGAACAGGGGAGCCATCAAGGAAATAAAAAACAAGGAAATCAGCAAGGTAGACCACCTAGGATGATTCCCTATGAGTATTGTTCAACACCTGATCATTGGATAGGGCCTAATTGTCCTTTATGGCTGAAACATAGAGCAAAAAGGGGTATACCAGTGGTCCACTATAATCAAAATAATCAATAGGGGTAGCAACAACAACGAGCTCAGCAGGCTGCTCAGGCCAATGCAATAGTTATAGAATTATCAGATCAGGAGTGTTGTAACAATATAGGTTCCAGTACATCACTCTACATCTCAATCATGAAAATCAGTGGAATTGCAATTGCACGCAATGTGGTAAGGTCAAAGAAGTGGATGTCTTGGCAGTTACAAGGCCTAAAACTAAAGGTCCCATCGATTGGCAGGAACAAAGACATATAAGAGACCAAGTTCAAAAATGGATCCATCCGAATAAGCAAAAATAGGTGCAATTTCCAAGTTCATCTTAGGAGGAAGATGCAATATTCTTACAAAAAATGAAGAAGGAGGATAAGATTAAGTCCGAGCAAGATTTAGACAATGACTGGTTCGAGGTAATAATTAACTCTCCTTTTCAATTGTCCTTAGATCAGTTATTATCTTTGGTACTAACTTTTAGAGAGAAGTTATTGAAGAAGCTTGTTGGATAGCACTCAGAGCTAGCAGATATGCAAGTACCATTGACATCCGCTAACAACATTGATTCGGTGGATGTAGATTTTGTTGTGCTAGTAATTTAGGCACAATATAATCAAATGTGATTTGATGAAGTGTTGCTTGATGGTGGCTCAAGAGTGAATATATTACTTGAGCATATTTTTAAAGAAATGGGGAATAGGGCTTTGGCTCCAACGCCTTTTCAAGTAAAAATGGCAGATCAAACTAGAGTCCAACCATTGGGCATTTTGAAGCAGAAACAAATCATAATTGCAGGGATGTCGTTCATGGTAAAATTTGTGGTGATTAGAATGTCCGAGTTTGCATATCCGTATGAAATGTTGTTAGGAAGACCGTGGTTTAGGTTGGCTAAGGTTAAGCTTGATTGGGGATTGAAGGTGGTGGTGATTACAAAAGGTAAAAAGTAGGTGGCAATTCCCATGAAAGGTAGAAGACACATGTCAGTACGAGAGAAACCATTGATGGCTCAGACCATTAGTTTGGTAGATGAGATAGAAGAGGATGAGGAGGAAGAATTTTTGAAGGCAAACCCAATTGTTGTACCAGTTTTGGAAGTAGATGTGGAAGGTGTGTTAGCAAAGGATGACGAACTAGTGGAGAAGTCAAGTGAGCTAGTTCCAAGTGACACATTGGAGAGTACACAGTTGACATGGATGTTTGAACGAAGTCTAGAAATCAAGAGAAAGAGGTAATTAATTTGGCTGAAAGATTTATGAACAAAAATATGCAAGTTCTAGCAGGGTAAAGGAGGGTGAACTTCAAGAAATTAGTTTGGGAACAGAGATTGAACCAAAGATGGTGAGAGTAAGCAAAGAATTAGAGGGTCAGCTCATGGAAGACGTGATTTGCGTATTAAAGGAATATGTGGATGTTTTTGCTTGGGACTACTCACAAGTGAAAGGTATTGACCTTGATCTACATCAACATCACATTAATTTAAAGAAGGATGCAGTTTCGATTGTGCAAAAAAGGTATCAAATGAATCCTAATTTTGCTAAGCAAGTTAAAGAGGAAATTGATAGACTGTTGGTAGTTGGATTAATTAAACCGGTTAAGTCACATAGTTGTCTCCTAATATAGTGATCCCTTAAAAGAATGGGAAGTTAAGAATTTGTGTTGATTATAGAAAGTTAAATGCAACAACAATTATGGATCCCTTCCCTATGCGGTTTTGTGATGCAGTATTGGATGCAGTAGCTAGACATGAGATGTATAGTTTTTTGGATGGATTTTCAGGTTACAATCAAATTCGTGTTGCAGAGGAGAATGAGCACAAAACTGCATTCATTATAGAATTTGGTGCTTATGTGCTTACAGTCATGAGTTTTGGATTGAAGAATGGACTGTCCTCGTTCAATTATGTGGTGCATAAAGTGTTTGAACCTTATTTGTAGGATTTCATGCAAGTCTTTGTGGATGACTTTTCAATATTTGGAAAGAAGGTACAACACCTGATGCATCTGAAATCTTGTTTTGATAGATGTAGGAAATTCAAGATGGTGCACAATCCATTCAAGAGTGTCATTGTTGTGAAGATCGGCATCTTATTAAGCCATGTTATTTCTCAAGAGGGAATGGCTATTGATGTTAAAAAGATTGAAGCCATTAGGACAACAAAAGCCCCCACAAATGTGAAAGAAAACATGAGGTTTGTTGGCCACATTAAGTGGCATGCTAGGTATTTAAGATACTTGGCCAACATTTCTTTACCACTCACACATTTGAAAAAGAAGGATGTTCCATTTGTATGGGCTGAAGCTCAACAAAAAGCATTTCAGTTATTAAAGAAGATGGTTTCAGTAGCACCAATTTTGCAGCCACCAAATTGGTCGTTGCCATTCCACATATTTGTTGATGCATCGGATGTGGCTGTAAGAGCAGTTTTGATTTAGTAGAAGGAAAAATGATGGTATAGACCGGTATATTATGCTAGTAGGGTGTTGTGTGTAGCTGAACGAAACTATCCGGTGACTGAAAGTTTAGCAATGATGTATGCTCTTAACAAGTTTAGACATTATTTATTGGGTAATAAAGTGATTTTTCTTGTTGATCATCAGGCTTTGGTGTATTTGATCAAGAAGCCGTTATCGATAGGAAGGTTGGCTAGGTGGATGCTTCTATTGCAAGAATTTGATGTTGTTATTATTCATACTCCAAGGAAAGAGCATGCAATGGTAGATTACTTTAGTAGATTGGAATTAGGCGAAGCACCTACTAGTGTAAATGATGAATTTTATGATGGAGAGCTGTTTAATGCACAAATTGCTGATTCTGATTCTTAGTATGATCAATTATTAGCGTTTCTAAGTGATGGAGCATTACCTCAATATTTTACACCTGATCAAAGGAGGAAGTCTGCTCTCAAAAGTAGACCATATTTGGTTATAGCTGGTGCATTGTATAAAAAGGGAGTGGATCAGATCACTAGGAGGTGTGTACTTGATTTTGAACAACTAGCTGTTTTGCAGGAAGCACATTTAGGTCTAGCAGGAGGATATTTGTCAAGTGATATTACAGGAAAAAAGGTGTTACAAGTAGGTTTGTGGTGGCCTACTGTATTAAAAGATGCTCATGACTATGCTAAAAGGTGTGTGATTTGTTAGAAAACAAGCCAACCAAATAATTCAGATTGGATGTCTCATCATCCTATTTTACCATTGGATCCATTTCAAAAGTGGGGCATGGATTTTGTTGGGCCTATCAAGCCTGTTACTCAACATGGTAATAAATAAATTTTAGTAGCTACAAATTATTTCACGAAGTGGGTAGAAGCAGTAGCATTGAAGGACAACAAGGCGGCGAGAGTGGCAAAGTTCCTCTACTAGAACATTATGACCAGGTTTGGTTGTCCAATAGAGTTGGTAAGTGATAAAGGTGCTCACTTTCTCAATGAAGTGATTTCAGAGTTAACAAGAACACATCTCATTATGCATAAAAAGTCTACAACATATCATCCTCAAGCAAATGGTCAAGCAAAAAGTACCAACAAGACTTTGCTCCATATTCTTAAAAAGCTAGTTCATGATAATAAAAAAAATTGGGATTTGCTTTTACATTCAGCTTTATGGTCATTCACAATAGCTTTTAAGGTAACTACAAGAATGAAACCATTGAAATTGTGCTTGATAAATGTCTTTAGAGTTTTCTCAAATAATCCTGTTGCAACTTTAGGAATCATCTCCCTCTTTACCAATTCTTTCCTTTTATGAACTTGTCCTTCACACATTGACTGGACATCTTTAAAGATCTTTATATGAATATGATATTCCTCAATGCAAGTCTCTCTCGGGCACCACTTAAAATGTCCTACTTTGCAATCAGAGCACTCAAGCATCACACATTTATACTGGTGGAATGTGGTATCATTTGACGTGGACATAGAATACTCTCTATAATGCTGCTAATCGATCGAAATGTAGTTGCTGAAGCATTGCACCTTGATGTCTTCCCCACTCGTCAAATAGAACAATCACATTTACAAAGACAACTATGCATGACCGAGCTTGATTGATGTAGGAAATTGATTGCATCCTTAAGGTATGACATTTGAACGTGATAAATGCAGCAACATGCCAATTTGTCTTTCAATCTCTTAACAAAATAAGGCTTCAATGATTCAAACTTTCGAAGCTGGATATTTATCATTGGATGCAACTTTTTGAAGCGTACAAAAATCTCCATCTACATTACACAAACAAGTGGTTATTAGTAGTCATTAATTAGCTAGTTATCAGTTTGTTATTACTAAGTAGTTCGTGGTTAGTTGTTACAAGGTGTTAGATTGTTAGTAGCTAGTTCTCAGTAATTAGCCATTACTAATTAACTTGTTAGTAATTAGCTATTATTAAGTAGTTATTTCTTGGTTAGCAATTTGTAATTAGCTATTGCTATGTAGCTGGTTCTTAGTTAGTTCTCAATAATTAGCTATTACGGAGAACAATTAGCTTGTTAGCAATTAACTATTACTAAGTAGCTGGTTCTTGGTTAGCTATTTGTAATTAGTGATTACTAATTATCTTGTTACTAATCAGATATTACTAAGTAGTTGGTTCTTGGTTAGCTGTTTGTAATTAGCTATTACTAATTAGCTTGTTACTAATTAGCTATACTAAGTAGCTGGTTCTTGGTTAGCTATTTGTAATTAGCTATTACTAATTAGCTTGTTACTAATTAGCTATTACTAATTAGCTTGTTACTAATAAGCTATTACTAATTAGATTGTTATTAATTAGCCTGTTATTAATTAGCTTGTTAATTATTAATTAGCTTATTACTAATTAGCTTTTTAATAAGTAGTTACTAATTAGCTTGTTAGTAATTAGCTATTACTAAGTATCTTGTTCTTGGTTAGTTGTTTGTAATTAACTATTACTAATTAGCTTGTTACTAATTAGCTATTACTAATAAGCTTGTTATTCATTAGCTTGTTACTTATAAGCTATTACTAATTAGCTTGTTACTAATTAGCTTGTTGACAACTAGCTTGTTACTCATTAGTTATTACTAATTAGCTATTACTTATTAGCTTGTTAGTAATTAGCTATTACTAAGTAGTTGGCTCTTGGTTAGCTGTTTGTAATTAGCTATTACTAGATAGCTTATTACTAATTAGCTTGTTACTCATTAGCTTGTTACTAATTAGCTTGTTAGTAATTAGCTATTACTAAGTAGTTGGTTCTCGTTTAGCTGTTTATAATTAGCTATTACTAATCAGGTTCTATTAATTAGCTATTACTAAGTAGCTTGTTACTAATTAGCTTGTTAGTAATTAGCTATTAGTAAGTAGCTGGTTATTGGTTAGTTGTTTGTAATTAGCTATTTCTAATTAGCTTGTTAGTAATTAGCTATTACTAAGTAGCTGGTTCTTGGTTAGTTGTTTGTAATTAGCTATTGCTAATTAGCTTGTTACTAATTAGCTATTACTAGGTAGCTTGTTACTAATTAGCTATTACTAAGTAGCTAGTTCTTGGATAGTCATTTGTAATTAGCTATTACTAATTAGCTTGCTACTAGTTACCTACTCCTAAGTATCTGGTTCTTAGTTAGTTCTCAGTAATTAGAGACTACTATTTAGCTTGTTAATAGTTAGTTATTATTAAGTAGCTAGTGGTTGGTTAATTGTTTGTAATTAATTATTACTAATAATCTATTAGTAATTAGCTTGTTACCAATTAACTATTACTAAGTAGCTAGTTCTTTGTTAGTCGTTAGTAACTATCTACTACTAATTAGCTTGTTAGTAATCAAATATTACTAAGCAGCTAGTTCTTGGTTAGCTATTTGTAATTAGCTATTACTAAGTAGTTGGTGCTTGGTTAGTTTTTTGTAATTAACTATTACTAATTAGCTTGTTACTAGTTACCTATTACTAAGTAGTTGGTTCTTTGTTGTTAGTAATTAGCTATTACTATTTATCTTGGTAAGAGTTTGTTATTATTAAGTAGCTACTTGTTGGTTAGTTGTCAGAATTAGTTATTACTAATTACCTTGTTACCAATTAGCTATTACTAAGTAGTTGGCTCTTGGATGGTTATTAGTAATTAGCTATTACTAATTAGCTTGTTACTAATTGGCTATTACTTAAGAGCTAGTTTCTTGGTCAATTATTTGTAATAAGTTATTTCTAAATAGCTTGTTACTAGCTAGCTATTACTATTAGCTTGTTACTAGTTAGTTATTACTATTAGATTCTTACTATAAGTTACTTGTTACTCGTTCTTGTATAATTAGCTAAAATCGTGAATTGATGATTGAAAATAGGATTACCTGAGATAGATCAAGAAGGTGAACAGGATGCTCCGCCAAGTTGGGTCTTGCTTATATCCTTCTTATTTGGTGACACCCTGCTCTTTGTTGTCCAAAACATGATAATCAGATGCTTGACTTCTTGTGTGATACATGTGGTACGTGTTGCCCTACCAGTTGCCTTCAAAAAACTATGATCAGACTCAACTGTACTTAACTGTCCAATCGTATCATAGAAGACTTTCCTGCTTACTCCCAATACCCTAGAAAGTCTTGAAATATTTATCTGATTTGTTGATGAATATGCATCTCTATTTAGAGCCATCATCAATGTTGATCTCTTCAACACAAGGTCATCATAATTCTTTCTCATACTTTGTAGTGTATTCTGAAGATTGATGAAAAGGGCACATGTTACATGATCTTTGTTACTGTCCATTGCATCAAAAAGTTGCCCAATACATGGACTCTACGACATCCTATTTAGTGCCTCGATTTTATCTTCACAACATAAGTGTCTAGTTTGTGCCCGACCTTGATGTTATTGTCTCTATATTTCCTTTTCTTTTCCTTCCATTAACATCTTAATGCTTGTTGATCACTATCCACTATTGGTATTGTATTAACTTCCATCAACTTTCTTGTCCGCGAATACCCTGCTTCAAGACACTACAAATGATTAAGAAACCATAAATACAATAACATCTACCACTCATCAATCCACTTTATTATATTGAGTTTACATTGAGTATGCTCATTCTATATTTTAATTTGTGCTCCATCACTTACGTATGTAGACTTGTTATACCACTTTTAAACCTACAACAATCATCCAAAACCTTAGATGTTAGATACAATTAATGAACAATATGATACTAAATAGACATTGTTAGGCATACTTTTAAACGTACAACAATCATCCACAATATGAGATGTTACTCATAATATATAACTTCCCTTTTTTTTAGAGAACAGGGAAAAAAATAGATTAATGAGGGAATTGTACAAAATGTGCAGGGGCCAAGAGACCACACATCACCAAAAAATCAATGTCATCAGTCTTTACAACGAGAAGCTACACCATCTGACCATACCCAATGTTGGCTTAAGTCAAGTTTTAGCTCTCTCGGCCATTACCAATGTAATTGGAAACACTGTTGCACAAAAAAGGTGTCATGCTTCTTGTAATCAAATATGAAGAAGTGGATTACCTTTTTAGGAATGATCTCCAAACCAAAATATGTGATATGCAGAAAAATAGTTATCTATACAGACTCAAGATGTAGCACGTAGAAAAAATATGTATAGTGATGGAGTCCCTTTCACTGTTCCCACTCAACATGCAGCACGTAGAAAAACTCAGAGGCGAGAAGAGGTACTGCGGCATACTCTCCAACATGCAACACACAAAAAAATAGTTATTAATACTCCCCACTCAACACATAGCATGCAGAGAAAATGCCTATAGTGATGGAGTCCCTCTCATTATTCCCCACTCAACATGTAGCACACAAAAAAACTCTCAGGCAAGATGAGGTACTACGGCGTACTCTCCAGCATGCAGCACGCAAAAAAACCCACATCATGAATGCTCCATGTAGGGAGTTGGAAAAGCATTCCTACTCTGCAACTCACAGAAATTCCATCAAGCTTTGTAATGTCCTTTCTATCCCAAGGATACATGTTGGTGGTGGCTTCCGAAGTTTGTTTCTCCCTCTTAAGAGAGTCAATTTTCCACTTCAACTCGGGCTAATAATATCCAATACAGACCTTCTGGGTTAATCCTACTCTTGGTAGCGTGAAAGTTAGGGAACCTAAAGTGCAATGAGCAAAAGAAAATGATAGAACCAATTCTTTAGAGTTGAGTAAAGCCTTCGATTTTGTGTTGCACACATACGTCTTCCATCACCCATCAAGACAATCATTGAAAGATTTCATCGTGACTCGTTACAAGAACACATGATCAACAAAACAACAGCCAAGAAAACTTTTGCTTTGCACGCTCCATAATGGATGTATGGTTGCCAAAGAAAACAATCAGCTATGCAAAAAAACTCCTAGGTGAGATGAGGTACTCCGACGGACTCTCCAACTTGCAACAAGTAGAAAAACCCACTTCATGAATGCTCCATGCTCCATCATGCGTAGTGCCACCTACTCTTGCCCCACCACCTTGCTTTTACTCCTCTTTCAATAACCATTGCACAATGTTCAGCTAAGAAGGATCAGGTTTTTCTAGCTAATTAGCTATGTCTCAGACATCACTTTTTGTAAACATTAACATGCTTTCACCCTAGAACAATTGCTCTCCTAACCCTAAAATCTTTCAGTACTTTGATTTTTTCCTACAGGAGAATATTTGGACTGGATGAATCTCTCTCTGGAATAATGGTTAGTTGGGCATAAAGGAGCACATATGTTCAAAACTTGGTTTTACTCAATGGAAAGATCTCTGGTCGGGAGATCATGTAATGTCTGAAGAGAACATGAGTGAATCTACTGACATGACTACTGGTTGTTTGTAGATTTTGCTGCACCATAGAGGTATGCTGGTAAGGAAGCTGCCTAACTGTTCCCAGAGAAGATCTATCAGCCTGTCTGAGATAGCCATTGATATGTATAGTAGATTCAAAGGTGTTAGAGGCTCTGTGAACATGATCACTCCTAAACTCAACAAGCTTTGGAAGATCGGCTCAAATGCCTCTCAATGGAAACATGGGTTCAAAAGTCTTTGGAGCCTGCCATACAACATCAAGCACTCTTTCCTCATGTGGTTGATCCTTCATCAAGCTATCTGGTATGGCTCCAAAGCCAGAAAAATTGGATTAGATAATGGAGTATGCATGTATTCTGCCACTGTGGAGGAGATCCCTACTCTATTCTTTAACTGCAACCATGCTCAGTCTTATTGGTTTGCTTTCCACAACATGAACCATTCTCAAAGTGAAGCTCTCTGTTGAAGAAACTCTGCTCGAGTCTTGCAACAGATTTGACTTTACCTTATGAAATATCTGCAGGGGTACTACTCTTTGGTTCATTTGGAGATCCATAAATCTGAGGGTCTTGAATCATTGGAACTCCTCATTGTATCATAAATTCTCTCAGAGTATTAAAGTGTCAGGCCAGCAATGTATCTCATATACTACAGCGGCTCCTGATGTAAATTTCAGCTTGTCTAATGACCTTAGGGTTACCCCCCTCAAAAGTGGAGGTATTCCTTGCTTAAGTTGTATTCCTCCTCTAGATTTGTGATGGTATCTAGCCTTTTGTAATGTTCTCTTCTCCTGGGTTTGGCCTTATGTCTTAGCTTCAGTGGCGGATGTGTATCTGTGGTGATGGGGATGACTTCCCTGTGTACTTACATACATTTCATTATCTAATCCAATTTTCCTATTTTCTCCAAAAAAAAGATAATAAGAGCTATGAGGAAAGCATGGATCAACATAGCATGCTCTGGAAGATTTGGTGAGAAAGATGTGCTAATAACTTTGGTGACTCCCCTAAAGAGGGGTCGACTGAGAAATTGTAGTTCCTCCTTGGTAAAAGAATCACTAACTATAAGAAATCCCCCCCCCCCCCCCTTTCAGGCATCATAAAGTGCTCCTTCTGATCAATCACAAACTTAAACCCAAGTGAGCCCCACATGAGGGTGATGAGAGGGTGATTAACCTTCTTTGTAATGCAGTCTAAACTCTATAAGGCCTACTCCCACTCTATGGGACTTGGGGGGTCCCGTGGGCACTAGCCCCCTTTCACTTGTACTTTTCTTTCCTTTTATTTAATACAAGTCCGAGAGAGTAGGCTAAG
The DNA here is from genome assembly GCA_020310875.1 of Ceratopteris richardii. Taxonomy (NCBI): domain Eukaryota; kingdom Viridiplantae; phylum Streptophyta; class Polypodiopsida; order Polypodiales; family Pteridaceae; genus Ceratopteris; species Ceratopteris richardii. The sequence continues at coordinate 189,262,612 of CM035416.1, read as the reverse complement.
GCCGAACTTTCTTTTATTAAAAAATAAACAAAAAAACATAGCGTGCTCTGCCAGGTTGATTTGCATTTCTTTCAAGTAACAAAGTTTATTGTCAAGCTTGGTAAGTGCCCAATCCCATCACTAACCCATAGTGCCATCAAAGTGCATTCCTTTTTACCTTATAATCGCTTTCGACTCTTTAAAAATGGATGATTAAATGATCATGTTTTCTTATTTTGCCCTCTCATTAAATCTAAAAAAAAGAGTATTCCATAATAAAAGCAATAGAAAATATGCTCTGATTATTAGGATGCTTACTCTCAAATTCTTAAAATCCACCTTTATCACACCCCGATAACTAAAATGCAATGTTTTGAAGATAGGTTTTTGTTTTTCTTTTTTTTTTTAAACGAGAGTTCATGTTGAGGACTAGTCTCGCATATATGCTTGAATTAATTGAAGGTACAAGTATAGGAAGGCTTAGCGCCCATGAGACCCCACTATATCCAGAGAGCAACATTAAGATGTCTGGCATGACTAGGATTATAGATCTAGAAGGTCCACTAGGGTAGAGCTTTGGAAGGAAAGACCCTAAATCCCAATGAGGAGATATGTTTCCGACTTGCACAAAGACCAGAAATAAGGGTGCCTAAAAGCCAGCATCGATAGAAAGGTGGCCAAAGTCGAATGAGCATACAATACACCCTTCAATGGGTAGGAGTGTCTTCGAGAGCAGTTGAACCCATGCCACCCACCCTGAAGATGCACCGCTCAACCAATGTGCACTACGATATTTTGAAGATCAGCTCTGAATGCATGGCTTCTGACGATCAAATCTATAGGCTCTAATAGATCGAGCTGCATGGATCAAATCCATCATCTCCACAGCAGCTCTTTGCCCGCCATTTGCGTAAGAATCAAGTTCTGGAATGACGTTTTCAACAACACTCCAGTGATGTTGTCACGGTGTCTTCTCCCTTACTCCTAATAGGCAAAGAGGTTAAAGATCACAAATTATGCCCTAACTCGCACATATGATGTCTTCGTTCCTCATCTCCTTTGCCATTGCGAGTCGTCTGCTTAGTTTGCATCCTTGGTATTTGCTCTTTAGTACTACCTAGTTTGTGTCACCTAGCATGACTTTTGGGTGGGAATCACTCCTTATGTATTGGACAAGTGGTTAGATAATGCAACTTGGCATAGTATGGGGGCTATTGCCTTTCATAGGTAGAAGAGAAGATCTCTTGGGAGTATAGGTTTGCGGAGGAGAGAAACGAATGGGATGTGTTTTGGAGGTATGAACATGTAATCCTATGAGTGTTTGTGGGTGTGCCATGTGAGCTCGTTCGACATGCAGCCATGGCAAAAGAAATGGTCCACTTGAGATTGGTATCATCGTGGTCCTCCATGCTCAAGGGTTATTAGCTATTGCATTCAATTCATATGGAGTCAAAAAATCCCAAAGCTGTCACGAGGAAGGAGATAAGGAAGAGAGCTCACACACACACTCTCACTCTCAAGGAGAAGCACACACACAGATTGAGGCAAGGAAGAATGATCTGCTTCTTCTTCTTCTATTACATAAAAAGGAATGTACAAGAATGACCCAAAAACAAGAATACAACAAGTGCAATATATAAAGATCACTACATAAGGAAAAACCTAATGTCCGCGAATGAGTGTGCTGGCAAAGAACAAATGTGCCATCACTCTCAGTAGATAAATCTAATAAAGCTCAATGAAGTATCCCTGACATATACCGGCGTGACCACTATACATGTCAGAGAACCGAAAAACTGGTATGTGTCATCCTGGATCATCACATGTTGAGCTTGATATCTCAGCACTCCCCTGCAAGCTCAATGCCATATCCTGTAATCCAAGCATCTCCCGAAACTTCTTCAACTTCTCAGCTTCAAGTGCTTTGGTGAAAATATCAGCAACCTGATCATCTGTTCTCACATAAACAAGATCAATATCTCCTGCTAATACCTTCTCTCTGATGAAGTGATAATGTATCTCGATATGCTTTGTTCTAGCATCATGGAAAACAATGTTCCGTGCTAACTGTATGCTGCTAAGATTATCACAATAGATAGTGATAGGCTTTTGCACTTCCACACCTAGATCTGCAAGTAACATCTCCAACCATGATGCTTCACATGCTGCCATTGCGTCACCTCTATACTTAGCCTCTATACTGGACAAAGCAACAGTGGGTTGCTTCTTACTGATAATGTAATAGATGCACCTCCAAGTGAGAAAAGAAAGCCACTAGTAGATCTTCTATCTGAAGTACTACCAGCCCAATCTGCATCGGTGTATCCATGAACCTGCAAATCTACACCAGCTTCATAAAACAATGCATAATCCAAAGTAGCACTCACATAACGTAGAGTGCACCTCAGAGCATCCAAATGTGGCTTCTTGGGAACCTGCATAAACTAACTTTCAAGTCCAATATTATAGCTTAAATCAGGCCTTGTAATTGTGAGATATATAAGACTTCCCACAATTTTCCTCTACATAGTAGCATTTTCCAATGCTTAACCTGATGTAGTATCCAACTTCAAATTATGATCTAATGGCATAGAAATTGGCTTACAACCAGCCATACCATACTTTTGCAACATATTCAAGGCATATTGCCTTTGCAACATCCATATACCTGTTTCTGTATGTATAAAATCAATGCCCAAGAAATAGCGCAACACACCAAGATCTTTCATGTCAAATTCTTGCATAAGAAGTTGCATTACCTCTTTGATGCTTTCTTCATTATCGCCACCTACAATCAAGTCATCAACATAAATGGCCACAATCATGATGCCATCATCAACCTTCCTTACATATAGTGAATGATTTGCATCACACATAGAAAACCCAATGCTGGTTAAGTAATCTGCAATCCTTGCATGCCATGCACACGGAGCCTGCTTCAGCCCATACAAAGCCTTTTGCAACCTGGAAAAATATTCTGGATGCTTTGAATCCTCATATCCTTGTGGTTGGTCCATATATACTTCTTCCTATAACTCACCATGTAGAAAAGCATTCTTCACATCCATCTGATGCAAAGTCCATCCTTTTGCTGTAGCTAATGCAACAAGTGTCCTGACAGTAGACATTTTAACTACAGGGCTCAATGTTTCCTCATATACAATGCCATATGTGTGTGCATATCCTTTAGCTACCAATCGTGCTTTATACCTGCTTATGCTACCATCAGCATTATGCTTTACCTTGTAAACCCATTTGCAGCCTATGGGTTTCTTTCCTTGCGGCAATGGAACCAGCTTCCATGTATCATTTCCATAAAGTGCAGCCATCTCCTCATCCATGGAATTTTCCCAATCTGCAATTCCAATTGCATCTTCAAAGCAAGAAGGTTTAGCATCTTGTATTACCTTTTTCATGTAGGCATAATGACGAGCCATGTAACTATCATATGTCAATCGTTGCACTGAATTCCGCATCCTCCCAGATCTTCTTGGTCTTGGGTCACTTCTCCTTGTATCATTTGCATGTGCCCTTCTTACTCTTGGAGTCTTCACAGACCGCAATCCAAGTTCCTCATTGTTGAGCCCCTAAGATTCATACTGGTCAAAGTCAACAAAGTCAAGGTCAAAGTCAGCATAGGCAAAAGTAAAGTGTCAAAGTTCAAGGGTCAAAGTGCACAGGTAGTGCACACTTATTTGTTCATAAAGGGGTAAAATGGGGAAAGTATATGCAGGTTGCAGGGGTATTTCTCTAATTTTCCTAAAGTTCAAAGGTGAAGAATTAAAGGCAAAAGGTCAAGGCATGCGAAGCGGCACCGAAAGCCAAAGTGAAATATGGCCCCAATTAAAATTTTGTGTTTTTTTTAGTCTAGCATCACTACAGGACAAAAGATGGATTCATTGGCCGCCACCTAAAAAGGCAATCTTGGGACATCAAAGGAAAAAGAGAGTGTCTTGGCAGTTAGGAGCGTACGTGAATCGACACACTCAAATCAAGGCAAGGACTATTCTTGGACCATCCTAAGTGTAAGCAAGGGAGCATAGTCTAAGTGAAGCAAGAGAGAGAAGTGCAAGAGACACACAGTGTGCGACGCAGAGAAGTGAAGTGCAAAGGGTGCATGAAGAGTGATCAAGGAAGGGTGCAGAGGAGTGCTAAGCTAGACCCCCAAGGATCCCAAGGTCTCATTGAAGTGTGTGCGTGCCGACAGAAGGTATTCATCCCTCCCCCTTAGTGGAAGCTTGGTGCAAGGTGTGCACAAGTGCAAGCTTGGAGAAGGTGGAGGTTTGGTGCAGAGGAGGCCGGTAGCAACAAGTCTCTTGGGTATTTGGTATTTTGTAATTGAGCACTGTGTGGGATTTTGCACAGAAGCATTGGATTGCATTGTGCTTCACATTGTATTTGTCTTTTTATAATCAATCGATAGAGGCTTCCAGCGTGTTCTTCTCTTCTTTCCCTTTTCTCCTACAAACACTCAAATCCCTTCTTGTCCAAGAATCCCCTAACAAAATTTGGCACGCATGGTGGGACTTCCAAGGAGATTTGAGCATAGGAGAAGATATATTACAGTTGGAGAGCAATATTCTAGTGTCCACAACACTACTTCAGTGGACTAAGAGGTACATATTCTCATCAATTATCTCATACTATGAACTGCCCATGACCGCAACCCGGTCCCAAACATTGTGGGTCACCTACAAGCAAACAAGAAGGAAGGCTGTTAGAAGATCATCTAGTCCACTTTCATTAACTTCATCAATAAGGAGCATGGCTGATCATGCAGACTTGGAAACCTTACTATCAAGATTAAATATAAAATTTCCTTCTTTCAAAGGCCTAGCTCAGGAAGATCCTGACGAGCATATTAGAAGGTTTTTGGCACTATGCAAAACTAGAGGCTTAATGGGTAGGGAGGATGCCTTTTGGATACTCTTCCCTACCACATTAAAAGGATTATCAGATAAATGGTTCAGCCAATTTGTTGAGAACCATTTTACAGCTTGGGATTTGATGAAAGATGCATTCAAAAATCAATTCTAGCATGGAAATACTGCAGAGATCATCATAGAAGAACTAGAAAATTTGAGATTAGGCCCAGGTGAAAAGTTCCCAGAGTTTGTGACTAGGACCAAGGCACTAATGGCTAGATTACCAGATCCACCACATGATTTTTTTGTTAAGAAATGGCTAGCTAAGCCACTTACAATGGCCACCCAATGAAAAATCAAGGAATTAGTGTTGCCTTCAGCCTCCATAGAGGAGTTCGTAAACACAGCTACACGACTGGAGCAAATAAGGCAACATTATGGAGCAACTTCTTCCCAACTACCATATTCCACAGAAATGGAGGATCCAGTGATCCAACTAAGGAAGGAGGTGGAGGGCTTAAAAAGAAATAAGCCCCACAGAGAGGAGGAGAATGTTGTCACTCAGTTGAGAAGGGAGATTGAAGCACTAAAGCTCCAAAAGGAGGAGGAGGCCCAAGCGGAGGAATTGGCTCAGCTGCGATAGGAGTTGCAGGAACTCAAAGGAGGCGGCATCAAGAGTGGACTTTGGTGTTCCATGTGCAACAAGCAAGGGCATATAGTAAGTGAATGTCCTCTGTTAAGTGTGACTTGCCAATTATGCAGGAAAGCTGGTCATGAGGCCCAGGAATGCCAATCAAGGGGAATACCGGCAACAACATATTGGACACAAGGATGACCCCTACCACCAGCAAATGTAATGGCGACTGCACCCAATCAAGGTAACAATTACAACCCTAGAAAGAGGAATAACTTTGGAAATGAGTCTAGAAGGCCAATCATTTGTTTCAGATGTGGAGAATGTGGGCACTATCAAAGTAGATGCACACTCCCAGAAAATGCGCCTCCTTGCAGAAACTGCCTAGAGGCCAGAGACCACTATACAAATTGTTGTCCTAAGAATCAAGCCTCTTCATATGGGCCCCATATTGAAATGATTTCTGTACACAAAAGAGAATTGTTAGATCAGGTCAATGAGCCATCACCATCTACCAGGGTGGTACAATTAGAAGAACTAGAATCTTTTACAGTGCAGACAAGAAATAAAGGAGAAGCTCATGTAGATATAGCTCAACAACCAATAATTGATGAATTGAACAAAGACAAAGAGACATCTGAAGACAAGGCCACTGCATGTGCAGATACAAGGAAAAAAGGAGATCCCATATGTACCAGTGATGCCATTGGGCATGCATTCAATAGGGCTCAGGAGGAGTTTGGTAAGTCAACTGGAGCCCATGCTCTTAAAGAATCAGAGGCTTCAAAACTTCTCAAAGCCATGAAAAAGGAGGTTAGTATTTTTGATTTAATAAGGATGGATGGGAAATTCAGGTCAGAACTATTGCAGATAATTGATGAAGCTTCCACTACAAGTTTGGTAGCAAAGACTGCTGTTTTGCATAAAGGAAAAATTGTAGGGGAAGCACCCCTTACAGATTACAAAAGTCCTCGGCTGACAGTATCTATCAAAGTTCATGAATTTCAAGGAGTTATTGTGGATGGTGGTTCTGGCATTAACTTGATGCCTGAACATACAATGGAAAAGATTGGACTCCACCCTTCAAGGCCTACAAATTTCACTATTACTTTGGCAGATCAAAGCAAGGTTAGGCCCTTGGGAGTGATCCCAAAAGTCCCACTTGAAGTACAAGGTAATCTATTCATTTTGGATTTTGTGGTTTTAAGATTGCCCCAAGTTGAAGGAGGATTTCCCCTCTTAATTGGAAGACCATGGCTGAGGCATGCAAGTGTCATTCATGATTGGGGCAAGGACACTATGTGGGTACAAAAGAAAGGGCAAGAGCTGACACAGATTCATTTAGAAGAGGGCCCAGATAATCAAGGAAACACCAGCATGATGCAAACAGTTGGCATTTGCATGGAACCAGAATCAGAGGACCAACCCCAAATAAATTCGAGGAAGAAGAGGATGTTCTAAATTGGCTCCAGGCAGGCAACTCTCCCTCTTGTTTTGGAAATTTTCTTAATAATTCGTGCACGACTGAAGGTTATGATGAAAATGAGGAAAAAGTCCAAGTTGATGGATTGGGAGAGCCCATCGCAGACCACAGAAGAGGCAGGAAGACACCCCTCAAATACAACATGGAGGAGGATATGACAACCACAGATAAGGAAGTTACTAAAGCTAAATGCAAGGTAAAAGATTCTAGTGTAGAGTGTTCTTTCCCAATTCAAGAAATACCTATAGGATGGATGTAGGACAAGGAAGAACACATTAAAATCCAAAATACCCCTACTTATGAAGCAATGCACGAAAAGCTAGTGGAAGAAGACAAGGACGGAGATGAGCACGAAGATAATATGGTAAAAAGAAATCCTGTCAAAGAAATACAATTAGGGACTCAAGACAATAATCGACTAGTTTTGGTGGCCACTTGGTTGTGGAGTCACCCAGGGCTCCTTGAAAAGGTAAAATCCTTCTTGAACCATTATACAGATGTTTTTGCATGGCATTACAAGGATTTAGAAGAGGTACCACCTATTTATGGAGAGCACAGAATTCCTCTTATGGAAGGAGCAAAACCAGTGAGAGGCAAGAGTTAGAGGTTGAACCCTAAATATGCTGAGCCAGTTTATTTGGAAATTCTGTGATTGATGAGTGCACACTAGGAGGGATGAAAGTTGTCATCTTCGTCCTTCCAAAAGTGGAGAATTCTCTGAAGGATGATGGGCATTCCCTTTACAGCTTCATGGATGGATTTAGTGGATATAATCCGATATCCATCCACCCTGGGTATCGTGAGAAAACAGCATTCATTACTCCTTGGGGAACTTATGTATATTTGAAGATGCCTTTTGGATTGAGAAATGCTCCAGCTACCTTCAACCGAACAATTAATCTCATTTTTGGTCCATTGGTAATAGAGTCTCTAGGGATCTTCATGGATGACTTTTCATCCTTTTCAGGTAGTCTTGCAGAGACTCCATTGGATTGTTTAGATAAACATCTAATTCAATTATTACAAGTTTTTAAGAGGTGCAGAGAAAGAAAGCTGAAACTGAACCCAAACAAATGCCACTTTTTGGTGACCGAAGGTACCCTCCTGGGACATGTGGTATCTTCCAAAGGTATGGCACCTCATCCAGACAGAATTTTAGCTATAATAAAGTTACCTAGACCTAAATCTCCAAAAGAGATTCAAAGTTTCCTGGGCCATACAGGGTACCACCGCAGATTTATTGAGATGTATGTAGATATAGCCAGGCCTTTGGCTAGGCTTACAGGCAAGGAAATACCTTTTAAATGGGAGGAAGACGAGGAAAAAGCATATCAAACATTATGGTCAAGGTTAGTGCCTGCTCCCATTTTGATCACACCTGAGTGGTAAAAAATCTTTCATATACATGTAGATGCGAGTGCCTATGCAGTGGGGGCAGTTTTGACACAACCCAGTGAAGAATTTAAGGTGGAAAAACCAATTCAATATGCCAGTAGAATTTTGACTAAGGCTAAAAGGAATTACAGCAGCACAGAAAGGGAAGCCTTAGCCATGGTTTTTGCTGTCCAAAAATTTCATCATTACTTACTCGGAATAAAATTTGTTATTATAACGGATCACCAACCACTAAAATACTTGCTCAACAAACCACAAGCCACTGGTGAATATGGAGGTGGTTATTATTGTTCCAAGAGTTTGATTTTTCTGTGGTCCACAGACCAGGTAAAGAAAATGTTATGGCAGATCATCTATCCAGAATCAATATGATGGATCAAGCTAGTGGAATCAATGATGATTTTCCAAATGCTAATCTGTTCGCTGTACAAGCTCGAGGTTGGTATTATGATATCAAGAATTTCATTAAAACTAGTGAGTATCTAGAAACAGCTAATGCTGTGCAAAGGAAGAGACTGCTAATCAAGAGTAGACCATATACCTTCATTGAAGATAAATTATATAGACAGGGAAAGGATGAAATGTTTAGGAAGTGCTTGGAAGAAGAAGAAGTGAGGGAAGTCCTTCAATCTGCACATGAAGGATTAGGTGGTGGGCACCTTCCAGGGCATATTATGAGTCAGAGGATACTTGAAGCTGGTTTATGGTAGCCTACACTATTTAAGGATGCAGATGAATGGAGAAAGGCATGTGATGTTTGCCAGAGGTGTGGACCTAAGCCAACAAAACAGAGGCGTAACCCCTTGATTATTTCCATTTTGTGGTAACCATTTGAAAAGTGAGGGCTAGATTTTTTAGGGTACATCTACCCTCCATCGATTCCAAAAAAAAGAGAAGTATCTATTGATAGCCATAGATTATGCCACAAAGTGGGCTGAAGCTATTGCCTCCCCTGACTGCACTGCCCAAACCATTGCTGATTTCATTTACAGTAGCATCATTTGCAGGTTTGGATGTCCCCTTGAAATTTGTATAGATCAGGGTACTCATTTTGTCAATAAGGTCTTACACAAAATTTTCAACAGATATAGAAACCTCTTGTGCCTATTATCCAAGAGCCAATGGAAAGGCTGAATCAACCAGTAAGGTATTAATTTCCATGTTAAGGAAGGAATGTATGTTACAGCCCACTTCCTGGGGGCATGCTTATCTTGGTACATTGTGGGCATATAGATTAGCCTATAAAGAAACAAGATTTTCTCCTTTTCAAATAGTTTATGGACTTGTTCCCATTGAACCATTTGAGTTTATCCATGGGTCAATCAGAACAGAATGGGTTCAGACGAAAAGAAGATAAAAAATCTCAGATCGACTCAAAACTTTGCACAAATTGGAAGAATCACGGATTCTAGCTTCTAAACAGTTAGAGCAGATTCAGATTAAGAGAAAGGAGACTCATGACAAAAACTTATGGCACAACAATTCGAAGTCAGGTGACTTAGCTCTTTTACACAGACCACAGATGTCTACTCAAGCTAAAGGGAAACGGATCCCTCACTAGGAAGGCCCTTTTCACATTAAGAAGATGTTGAATTGGGGTGCTGTGCAGTTAGAGACACTCCAAGGAGAGGCCATGCCGCTGGTCAATATTTCAAGGCTCAAGGCCTATTACCAACTCCATTGATCAGAACAAATCGCCTGGGATTTCCAGGTTGTATAGATGTTTTTGCTTTCAAATAAAATTACCCTATCGGTTTCTTTAATTTTCCGCTACACTATTTTTTTGCTTTCAATAATCAAATCAATCCTTTTCTTTTAATTCCATTGTTTTTTTAATTTTTTATTCTCTCTATAAATTTATGTGGAACTTCAATATGAAGCAATTTTGGCGTTCCTTTTCTATGGCCGCTATTCTTTCGATTGCACTTTCAATTTTGCCCCTTCATATAAAGCGTTTTTTTATGGGGAGAGATCATCATTGCAATGCCACTCTTTTGTTCATTCTTTTTCCCCTCCTTTGAGTATAACTCACTCTTTTCATGTGCTTCACTGCGAACCTCACTTTAATTGGGGTGACAAAAGATATATATTGAAACCCCTTAGTCACACATCGTAATCCATGCCAATCTAAACCCAATTCCACCGTCTCCTCTCCCCACCAACTACCTCTCCTCACCCTGCCTCCTCACTCCACTGCCATCCCCGCCAACCCTCCTCACCCCGCCTCCGCACCCCCAACCCCTCCTCCTCTATCCAACCCCACTGCTCCGGCCCCCTCACACCCTCCTGCACCTCCTACACCTCCCCTTCCTCCGCACTACAGGCCTACACCACCCCTCCTATTCCCATCCCTCTCTGCCTCCTCACCCCCCCGCCTCCTCACCCCGCCACCTCCCCTCAATCTTCTCCACCGCCGCCACAACACGCCCTCCACGACCACCCTCTCACCTCGCGACACCCCTCCAGTTCCGCCACCTCGCCCACCGAATACCCTCCTTCCCCACCTAACCATCAAACCCTCCCCCTTTGTCTCCGGACACCAACCAATCCCCTAAGTCCTCTCCTCTTGCCACATCATGCCCTTCCCCACCCCACCTTCCCTACAGGACCCCGCCCTCCATTCCGTGCCCACACCCAAATCCACGACCACCGCCATTCCCCACCCCACCTCCACCCCAGAAGCCGCCACACCCCCCGCCTACCCCGCAATTCCCCCCACGCGCAATCCTATCCACCCTCCTCCCCCGACCTGCCCTACCTGCCAATTTCCCACCCTCCCGGACGCCTCCCCTTCTTCCCCTCCATCCCCGCCCAACCTCACCCTGCCCTCACCAAATCGGCTCTCTCCTCGCCCATTGGGTCACACCATTGATGTGGACCCAGCCACTCCTCCAAATTCTGGGACTACCTCCCTTCTCGACTCCCAGCATCCTTGCCGTCCAGTCGGCCACCTCAACCCCGATCCGGACTATGCCATCGCTGCTCCGACCTCCCCCACCGATCATCTGCCTTGGACCAGGGACCCTTGCTGAGACCCTCGACTGCCAAGTCCCCCTCGACTTTTGCGCACCGACTCCATGCGGCCTCGACTGCGACACCCCCTCATCAGCGCACTCCGGATACTCCCCGGTTAGACCTGCTACTGCCACGTGGGATGCCGCTAATTCTCCCCTGGATCATCCTCGACTAACCCGCCACGGACCTCCTCTGTGACCCCTAGGTCCTCCTCCTCGGCTGCAAGGCCTGCAACCTTGGGATTAATCCAGCCCCCACGTAGGGATTCCTCTGCGCGCCGCTGCGGCAACTGCGGTCCGGCTCCATCAAACCTGCACCCACCACGTGTCATCCCCACGGTCCCGCATCAAACAAGCCACCCCACCCGACACCGCCAACCACCACCTTTACCCGCCCCACCTCCACCCGCTCATGCCCGCCTCACCTCCCCCGCCTACCCCCGCCGCCTCAATTGCCCCACCTCCACCCGCTCCATCAACCTCCCCCGCCAAACCCCGCTCACCCTGCCCCGCTAGCTCAAGCCCCTCCCCGCCCCATCTTCCACCGCAGCACCCCGCCACACCCACCCCCGTCCTCCCTCGCCCCACCTTCCCCTCCAACCCCTGCCAACCCCCGAAACCGCCATCAACTGCCCCACCTCCACCCCCTAAGTCGCAACACCTCCCCCGCCAAACCCTGCCCACACCCCCCACCAGCGCACGCCCCTCCCCGCCCCCTCTTCCACCGCAGCACCCCGCCCGACCCATCCCCGCCCTCCCCCACCCCAACTTCCCCTCCAACCCCTACCATTCCCAGAACCCGCAATCACTTGCTAATCTCCAACCGCTAACGCCTCACCTCACCCATCTACCCAATGCCTCAACCCGCCCCATCTCCACCCACTAAGCCACCAATCCTTCCCCGCCAAACCCCCCAACCCCGCCCCGCAAGCTCACACCCCTCTCCGCCCCTTCTTCCACCGCAGAACCCTACCCCAACAAACCCCGCCCTTACCCGCCCCACCTTCCCCGCAGAACCCCAAGCCTCCCCCACCCCGCCTTCCCCACCAACCCCGCCCTTACCCGCCCCAACAACCCCCGCCCTTACCCGAACCACCTTCCACCATAAGAACCCCAAACCTCCGACCCCACCCTTCCCCGCGCCACCTTCCCCTCCAACCCCCGCCCTTAACCGCCCCACCTTCCACCGCAGAACCCCACCCCATCATTCCCCGCCCTCCCCCGCCCACTTCCCCTCCAACCCCGCCATCCCCCGACAACCGATTTCAATGGATCCATTTCCACCCGCTAACCCCAGTCAAACTTTCGCGCCTACCCCACACCAATCCCAACCCTTAAACACGAACTCCACACAGCCGCCTCCCCCACCATTGACTCTCCACACCAAAGATATCCGCACCTTCCATCTGCGCCATAGTCGCCATTCCAAGCCTCCAACACCCTGCTGCCATCCCACCCTCCAACCAACACCCCAACCGCCTCCCCTTCTTCCCATCCATCCCCACCTAACAACCCATACTTTCCCTCTATCCCCGCCTAACCCACGACCGCCCTCCTACCCCCTCCCCCGCCATTGCCTCTCCCCATAGTACCCCTGCCCTACCCGCCATTACCACCCCTCCAACACTCCCTGTCATTTCCCACCAACCCAAAGATTTCGACTTCTCTTCTTTCGACATATTTCCCCACAAAATTTTGACGCCTCCTCTTTCGGACACTTTCGCTCGTCATGGATGATTCAAACGCCCCTGAGGAACATTCAGATCTCACCCCTTCGGCACTGCATACGACCATACCACATTATTCTCCTCAAGCGTCTGCAGCACCTGATCTTCTACTTGTCAACCGCCAAAATCAGCTTGACTCCACCTCTTTTGCTCACCAGGCCCATGCGTTGTCACTCCCACTTGACCCACCAACCATCTCATCACCACTTCTAACTATTCCCACCTATTATGTTCCATGAGATTCCACTGCTTTATATTCTCCACCTTCCCTCCCTCGAAATCATTCTCCTTCTCCTTCCGTTTCTCGGACTTCGCAACCTAATTCCACTTTAGGAGATTACGCCCGCATTTTTCATCCTCCTGATTTAGATCTACAGATTCGCATTCATTTTTCCTTACCCTCTGTCAAACTAATCAGTCTTTTTTCTGAAGAAGATCTTCATCATGCGGGTCTATGGGGATTAGCCAATATTCTTTTCAATGATCCTCCCATTCATCGCGATGTTTATGAAGCTCTTCGTCTATTTCCTCATTTCCGATCGGGCACTCTCTCCATTTCCGCTATTCCGGAGGGTCTCGGATCCTCACTCCTCAACTTCTCTACTCCATCTTTCTTATATTCTGGCTTGTTGCCCTCTGCCACCATTGATTTTTGTCAGAACGTTTTGACTACAGTGCCAGATTCTCCATGCCCATGATGTCTATACTTAATTCGTTCATTTTTTTCTTTTTGCTTCGTAGCCCCACCTCTTCCATCCCATGGTCTGATATTCGCATTGCTGATCCCCTTTTTTGCTTCCTCAACAGCCGTCCATACCCTTACGCTGCCCTGATATATGGATCCTTGCAATTGCGGTCCCGTCGCCTTCGTGAGGCTCTAACTTGGGGCTCTAAATCCTTCTCCATCTTCTGTGCTCCGTTCCTCGTTTGGATATATCAGTTACCATCGCATTTGTGAGTCAGTATTCATTTGTCCGATACTCCCACAGATAATCCCGCTTTAGTTCACGCACCTCACATTCCACCGAGGCAAGTTAGAGCCAGGCATAGTGCCATTTGTCACCCATCCACGTCCACCATCCCTCACTCCCCTCACATCTCAATTGACTCAGCTTCCGCTTCCACCCATATCTCCGCCCCCAATGATATACCTTCCATTCCTTCGCACTCTTTCTCTCAGACTCTCCCAAAATCTACTACCTTCCTACCCCCGTCCCTTCTCCTCCCACCGTCTCTTTCCGGCCGCTCATTCAAACCCATCTCGATCCCACCAACCCAACCAGTACCCCCCCTCGTCCTCCCATTCCCATTTCCTCCCCCCCTACCACTAATGTAACACACACCCAACCCACTCCATCTACTCTACCTGCCAACATTCCCATTCTGCCTGTCCCTACAGCTGACCTCCCTCCTGCCCCCTCATTTTTAAATTTAATCTGCGACGCAAGTGCGATTGCTCTTGGTAGTGCTAATGCATCAAAGGTGTCCTTGGATTCAGTCTCTACTGCAACTTCAATTCATCAACAATATATTTCTACAATTGATTACATCAATCGGATGGCCACATCTCAATGGCAATCTATCCAAGAATCTGCACGCTTACTCAAGGAAGAGAGAGATAAATATAAGTGGAGTAAAAGTCTTTCAAAAGAGTGATCTGGGTTCACAACCCATGATCGGCGGCACGGAATATTTTTTGATTATCATGCTTTTGGGTAAAGCAACGGACGAACGAATGCCAGCACGTATGGTTTTTTCTTACGATAGAAATGTGTTTTTACCGATGAGAGCTTTTGATGCTGCTTTTGGGAGGGAACATAAAGCTATATAAGAAGAGCATGGCTTATTGTTTATTCATCCTTCACCTAGTTCAACAACAAGCTTTGGAGCTTTGTTACCTCAATACAGGTGTTGCTTCTTAGCACATGGGGTAGCCATGGTGCTATGTTGAAGCATGTTGAGGAGCGGCTATGGAGTTCTTCTTGGAGAAGAAGAGTGTGCTCACACTCTTGCTTATGGAGAGGATTTTCCCCGCAGCAGCTTGGTGGTGTGGATCGACCATTCACATGATGTATTTGAAGATTGTCTTCTACATGAAGTTTTCCGTTTACTTCAAAGACATTGGATGGTGGTTAACATAAGATTTGCATCCTATGTTAAGAATTCAGGTACATATCTCTTTATGCACACATGTACTACTTGAATTTTATGGAGGGAGTAACATCCATATCACGAGGAGTCTTATTCGGCATAAGGTACAAGAGAATCAGTACGTAAATGCTTTATGCATATTTGGATGAGGTGTTTGAGAAGATATGTTTATATGAGTTTGAGGATTTCCGACAGCAAACTTGTTAGCATTCTTTGCTACTTTTGTAAGTATGTGATTTTTTCACACACGGATCTGACTTATGGTCTTCCATAGCCTAAGGTTAGATGAGGGTTTGCTAATTATCAATTTTAGACTGATCCTTCCTCTTTCTGTCACTCATATTCACTCTTCTACAACCTATCAAGTCACACATCTTATATATATTCAAATTTCTATCCATACATCTGAATATGTTTGTTACATTTGTACATTCACTCATCCATCTATTTCTATTCGCATGGAGTGATTGAGAATTTTGACTCCCACATTGTAAATTGACATTTGTATATATGATAGTGTGAGTAAGCAGTGGTTACGTAACACTTTACACATGTTGTCTAATCTTTCTCTATCTTTGTCTCATCATTCGTATGATTAAATTTGGTATGTTCATGTTTTGTCAATATTGGAAGATTGCTAGAATCTGTGTTGTAAATGTTGGACCTATGGAACCTTGGACCTGTGGCATTCATAATGGGCCTACTAAATTTCCAACATTTGGTATCAGAGCTTTAGGGTTTTGATATCAGAGAACATTCAAGGCTCACAAGTAATCAGGTTCTCAAGTTCCTAGATTCCTAAGGTTTACAACATATGATTTAAGAGCATCTTCTAACATTTGACATTTGACATACACACTTAATCTAGATGAGTAGAGATTTGAGAATTAGATAATTTGGTCACATGTTTGTTCATCAGTGTGGAGTATGAAGTTGATGATCTGTTAGCAGCCGAATACTTTTGGACAAGTATGCAAATACTTTACAGAAGTATTGTTTGAAGACCAAGACTTGATGAAGAGAAGGCTACTTCAAATTCAAGGAAGGACAATGGTTTGGAGAAGATGAAGGAACCAGATCAACATCAAATCACAGGTATCAGTCTCTATTATCAGATTATCATTTGCACATCATGTCTTAGAAGAGCAGTTATGAAGAGATTTGAAGGATTCAAGGAGTGCTTTTATACACTTTCATTATTTGAAAGTTAAAAGGCTACATCAAAACATGTATCTAGAGGTTTTTGAGAGATCTCTTTCATGGCAAGAAAGCTCATCTAAGAAGACAAATTTGGAGATGGGATGAGTTTTGTGTTCAACCAATTTTTTGGTTGTGAATTGGTTGAATATCTAGGTACAAAATTTGATCTAGAGAGGTGATTCTAGAAAGGTAATTCAACATTAAAACAAAAGGTTGGTGAATTCAGTCATTTTAGATATTTGAAGCAAAATTTTGATTCAGAGATATGAGGAGATGATAAAACATGATTCTATGTTCACTTCCATTTTGTATACCATGTTTGTTTTGTCTCTTACTCTTAGCACTCTAGGAAGAGAAAAAGTTCATTTGAAGACGTCAAGAGTACTTGCTACTTCAAGATGAAGATAACAAAAGGTATGGAAGAGAAGTTTGAAGATGTTGACATCATCAGGTGGAAGAAAGATGCAGAAGAAGAAAGTCCATCATTTCTAAAAGAAAAGTAAGGATTCTTTTTCTCATATATTTCCCATTTACTTTTCTTACTTTATCCTCTACATCCAAAGAAAAGTCTATGAGAACATCTTGTGAAAACGATAGTTTAAAGAAGAAGCAGTTTCTTGTTTTGCATTATACTTGGTCATGATTTAGTAGATTTGACAAAGAATTGCATTGAGAGAAAGAAAAGCAACAGATATATGTTTTGACTCATATATGTATGAGTTATGTTTTAGTTGAAGCTTTTAAGCAGGCAGCTTATATGTTCCCTCAAAGAATTCTTGGAGTGTTAATACAGAGCTACTTGGTGTATGACAAGTTTCATTGAAGTATATTTCTTCTTTATCTAACTCTTGAGGTAAAAGAGTTTTTTGTAGCAGATGTTGAAGACTTAGGTTAAGGTTTTGTGTTTGGAAAGGTTACCTCATATTCAGTATTTTCAAAAAACTTCAGAAAATTCAGATTTTTTGATATACCAGTCAATTGAAGAATCTACTTTCTATGAATGTCTAGACTTTTGGATACATGTTTGTATTCAAAAAGGTGTTCCATCAGATCCTATTGATTGATTAAGAAGTGGGGTTAGCCAAAAGAAAATCAAGCAGGTACTATCACATTTCACCCGGGAAGAATATGAAAAGATGAAGTATCAACTTGTAGCTTTTGGAGTTCTCAAGGTGAGAAGTTTGTCCACTTATGTTTCAAGTAGGAGTTGCAGATTCTTGGGAAGGATTTGTTTGGAGAAAATTTTTACAACTTTGTGAGAAGCATGGACACTTGGAGATATTCAGGTAACAAATCAAACATTTAGTCATGAAGGTTTGATGAGAGCAAATTCTACACATACATTTTTGTTGGAGAGATCATTGATCTTGAATGATCTTATATGATCTTGAAGGTCTTTAAGATTTTGAACATTTATGAGTCAATTGTCTATCCTTTGTTTGTGAAGATTCTTAACATTGGAAAAAGTAAGTCAAAGATACAAATTCTATCAGATTAGTGTTGTAGAGGAATAGAAAAGATACTTATTATGTTACAGAAGATTATGGATCCTAAAATTTTGTTTCAGATACAGGTATTGATCATTGAAGTTCAGATTTATTGAAAAAAGGAAGACGTTCCAGATTTCATAAAGTCTGATATATTTGAAGAATTGTGGATACTAGTGTTAAGTCATCCAAGGGGGTGATGAAACATGAAGACTTATTTTTAGCCATATATGAAAGAATATAGAGTTATATCTACAAGTATTCCTTTTTCAGGTATTCCTATATTTTCCTTTGTCAGTTTCTCTTTATGTTTCAACTTTGAAAGAAGAAGGAAGAAGGAGAATGTCTGGAGAAAGTTCTTGTTAGGTGTTCCTGTTGAGGAGAAGGTTCCTGAATTCTATTGAAGAGAAGCTTGATATTTTAGAAGTGTGCACATATATGTTTATACCAGATTCTGAAGTGTGCACATATATGTTTATACCAGATTCTGAAGGAAAGAGGTATGTTTTAGAAGTGTGCACATATATGTTTATACCAGATTCTGAAGGAAAGAGGTATGAAAGACTTATAGATTGGGCAAGGATGAAGACATGATGACATCATAGATTTTTTAATGAGACTCATGAGTGGATTTCAGTTGATTTCAGTTAAGTTGAGTTGACTTGAATTGAAGTACAATTAGAGGTGAACCAGCTAGTGTTCATAGTACACTAAATTGTGAGTTATCAGTCACAGGTTCTAGGATTCAGTTCTTGATTTTGTTTAGTGTATTTACATGACACAAGAGAAGTACGTTGAGACCTCAAGGAGTGAAAGATGCACTTAACTACCTGCCAATGCTTGACACCTAGTAAATGCATAAACTTGCTCACCTGTAAGTGACCAAACAAATATCTTGCCGAGTAATGCATAAGTAAATCAAGCATCCAACAACTACTAATAGAGAACAACATCAAATGCATCTCCAACATCATGAAGACTCATGCCTAAACTCGTCTCCATAGGAGTGTGAATAGGTTTAGAGACTTCAAGGTCAAAACACTGCAATAATGTGTCGATATATTTCATTTGACACAAAGCCATTCCACCATCAACTTGCATAAACGGAATGCCCAAATAATGATGCAAATGCCCCAAATCAGACATCTCAAATGATGCATGCAAATCAGCATTAAAATCAACCATATGCTTGTCATGAGGACCAATGAGTAGCATGTTATCAACATACACAACAATGATGAGAAGCACATCATTAGCATGCTTAACATATAAGGTGCTTTCACTCGGATTTTTCTCAAAACCATGTGCAATCAGATAGGCATGCATCTTTTCATACTAAGCACGTGGTGCTTGCTTTAAACCATACAATGCCTTCTTCAACCTGCACACTTGGTTTTCGTGCCCTTTCTACACAAAGTCACGGGGCTCAAAAACATACACTTCTTCATGCAAGTCACCATTCATAAATGCAATTTTAATGTCCAACTAATGTACATTCCAACCATGATGAGTTGCAAGTGCATAGATGCTACGAACAATAGTCATTCAACATGTAGGAGCAAAGGTTTCATCAAAATCAATGCCCCTTTCCTGTGCATAACCCTTTGCAACAAGCCTAGCCTTATACCTCTCAACTGTTCCATCAGGCTTAGGCTTCAATTTGTATACTCACTTAGTGTGAATGGCCTTCTTGCTAGGAGAAATGTCACGTAAAGGCCAGGTACCATTTTCCATGATAGCATCATATTGTCATTGCATAACAACCATTGAGCTTTCAGAATTTTGTGCTTCATCAAATGAAACACGCGCATTCTCATCACACAGACTAGAGGCAGCCATAGCATAGCAATGTGATGCAAAAGAGACACTATGAGAGCCTAAACAAGAATGGTATGATAGAGGTTGAAGGTAAGCTATATAACTGCATATGAATAAATCTTCGTTTCTCTGATACCATCTTTGCCTAGCAAATAATGATTCTACATATTTCCTGTACACAAACGGATTAATAAACTACAAAAAACTTCTAATTTAGGATTATGTAAGAGATGATTTATTTATGATGGGATATAAAATACGAAGCAAAGTATCCCATCATGAAACCTAGTTACTGTTTAGATGTTTCGAAGAAGCTATAAGAAAGGTTGAAGAAGTAAACAGCATTGCCATGGTTCCTAGGAAATATCTCAATCTATATAGGAGAAAGATGGGTTGAGTTCTCTGTTTATTTCTATTTTATTTATGACCTGTACATATCTCAATTAAAAAAATAGTCACCAATTTTAATGAAAAAGACATCTACCAAGGCGATAACAGCAGCTGAACATGAAAGTAAAATTCTATGTCTTTGTTCATGTTTCTTTCACAAGATGTGTTTAGAAAGCAAACAAGCAGAGAAGTTATGGGTACCTTCTAAGAACATGGAAGCTGTATGAACTCAATACACCTTGTCAATCATGTTCACTGTTTCATATTGTACATGAAAATGATAACTGTGTACAAGTTTGGAAGGGAAAAAGAAAAAAAATCACCTCATATCTGATTTTCGTCATGTAGAGGTTGTCCTATCATGCTTCACATAGCCATAGGTTGTCCTAACCTATCTGCTTGAATTCTAAAAACCATAAATCCCAATGTGGGTTACTATATGTAAAAAAGAATAAAAAACCATAATCTGTCTGTTTGAATTCCAAAAACCATAAAATCATTACACAAAAACCCATTAGGATTGTGTCAAATGCTAGCATATAAAAGTATCAATCCGACATTAAAGCCCACAAATGTTATTCTCAATCATCATTTGTTGGGCTCAAAGTTTGGCATCTCCAATGGCTGTTGGACTCGCTTAATCGCAAGTCCTTAGACATTCGGACCTACAACGGATATATCAAGATAAAGAAATCAAGAGAAACTGTATTACAGCATAACAACGTTAAGGAAGGAAGAGGATGTCTCAGAAAAGGCATAAGAAAGTAGATTTCCCACAAAAGGCCGAACATGCTCTTCAATTTGCTTTCTAGCTTTCTCTAACTTGTTTGTTCGCTTTTCTTTTTTCTTTTCTGGATACTGTTTTAGTTTATTGTTCCGAAAAAAATTGTACATAAGATTATTGCATCAAAGCAAAATAGCTTAAAAGTCTAAATCCCCTTAGTGTGCAATTGGCATAAGTGTGTGTCACTAGAAGACTTTTGAATGTACATGATGGAATTTGGTTGCCTTGAGGTTGTTGAGTTACGAAGGTGATCTCATCTCTCAGCATTGTCATGAGACTTGATTCTATACACCATAGCCTAATCGGGTCTCAAAACCCTAAACCCTAAACCCCTCTGATGGCGTTCCAGAGAGTCGTGGAGCAGCCGATCGCTTCTCCCAGCAGGGCATGCTGCCAACTGAGATGTTTCTGAAGTCTAATTTTCTTTCCAACCGTCTGCCAGAGTCTGTTGGAGTTGGGGCAGGTAAAGAAGATGTGTGAAACATCTTCGATTGACCGGTAGCACCGTTTGCACCAGGGAGGAATCCCACAACATTTGCTAGCCTTAAGGTTGGTCCAGATTCCATGATGAAGAATTTGCCATAAGAGGATAGAATTTTTGAGTTCTATGAGGGGGTGCCAGATAGCCATGAACTTCATGTCCCACCGAAGCCGCGTCCATGACAGGAACCACTTCTTGTTGAGGTTAACCTGATATTCAATCGTTTCTTTGATGTTTGGGATTTTTGATAGGCTATTCCCATTGTGCCATTTGAGACCATGCGAGCTCGACATGTCGTGTCCCATGAGCAGGCGAACTTTGTGTCGGTCCCAGGTGAGACATCTGCTTTGCAAAGTGTTCCATCCTTCGTACGAAATATTGACGCAAGTGTCAATATCCTCAAAGTTGATCCAGCGGTTGGTGTCTTGTTTCCAGAGATGTTTCCATTTTTTGAAGCCTTTGTTCCATAACTTCTTGGCATTTTGGATGTTCCAAGATTCCACACTCCGGATGCCATAATCGGATCAAAAACCAGATAGAGTCGTTTTGTCTAATACCGGCTGCCCACTTCCAATCTTTACTAATTCTTGTGTAGCTTTTAACTTTGTTCCAACTCTTCCATAGGAAGCACACTAGATTAGAGGCTTTCGAGAAGACGGGGATCGGGGAAAATAGCAAGGTCAAGATGTCAAGATTCTTCCAATTTGGGAAACCCATGAGAGCCAACTCGTTCTTGTTTCTGAAGATCAACTTGGCCCACGAGGCCTCCCCATTGCACCAAGCCTTAATCATCCATTCGGCCGCCAGTTTGTTAGCCATGCACCCAATGTCTAGGATACCAAGTCCCCCACTATCTCTATGGCTGGTGCAGATGGACCATTTGATTTTAGGCACCCCCCTCCTATTGTGGTCGCCCATCCAAAGGAAGTTTCTACAAATACTATCCAGTTTGGACAGATCTTGCTCTTTCGGTCTCCAACAAGAAAGGAAATAAATCATAGATGAAAGGAGGAACGTGTTGATAACCACAACACGACTAACAAGATTAATTTGCATACCTCTCCAATAGTTAAGCTTGTTTTCGAGTTTGGCCAGCACCCAATTCCACCGCTGTTCCATAGAGATGCCAAACTCCAAGGGGATCCCAAGAAGCCAAAAAATTTGGCCCTGCAGAATGATTCGACAGCCATGATCAATGAGAATGTCGGGCTGTGACCCAACAATAGCTCTAAAGGCGGTCTTAGAGTGGTTGATAGTGGATCCAGAGGCTTCACAAAAAGTAGCCAGACACCTCCAGAACATCTCCAGGCTGGTACTATCATTGTGAACAAACGCGTTCATATCATTGGAAAAAAGTCTCATGGTGATCTGACTGTGGTCATGAGGCAAACGGAGGCCTTCGATGTTACCAGCTTCCACCTGATGCTCCACCAGCCTGCTAAGCCCTTCCGTGGCAATGGCAAAGAGGAGGGGAGCCAATGGGCACCCTTGTCTGATAGATCTTCTAAGTTTGATCACCTTCGAAAGTTTTCCATTAATGTTAATTTGGGTCGATGCATTTCCGAGAAGGGTCGTGATCATCTTGGTGAATTTCTAACTACATCCAAGATCTTGGAGCGACTGCACAATATAGTCCCATTCTAGCCTATCGTAGGCTTTATCAAACTCGATCTTGAGGAAGACCATGTCTTGTTTAGACTCATTTGCAAATTCAAGACCTTCCCAGATATCTATAATGGTTTCCAAAATTGACCTGCCTTTGATGAAACCTTTTTGGTCCTCGCTTAACCACGCTCTCAAGTGGCAAGAGATTCTATTGGCAATGACTTTGGCAATGATCTTGTATCCTATTTGGAGCATCGTAATAGGACGCCAGTTCTCTATACTGTTCTTTTCCCCTTTTTTGTGTATTAACTTGATAATGCCAACGAAGATAAGCTAGATAACTTCATAAAAATAAATCAAGAGTTGGAAAGATGTATGAGCAAGATCAAAAAACCTCCAAAAAATGGTCGATTGAGAAATCTCGAGTGTGTCTCCATAGACAGATTTAGAATTGTAAGAAGTCCCCCCTCCCTTTAGGCACCATACGGAATTTATTCTATAGAACAAAAAGGTGAAATATAAGTGGGCACTCGGTACCCTAGACTGGAAAAAATTTTTTATTAATCTTCTTCATAATTATCTCGAGCCCTTTTGGATTTTCTTGTCCTTGTTTTAGTTTTAAGAATAAAGAAGAGATAAGGAGTAAAAGGATTAAGAAAAGAAATCAAGAGGAAAAAGTAAAGGAAAGAATAGTTAAAGTGGAGAAAAAAAAACAAGAATGAAATAACAGCAACAAAACTCCCTTCAACAATCTGATTCAATGTGATTTTTAATGTGATTCACGTAAACGATAGGTTTGTGACCATCGATCTTTGGCATTGTTTTTCATGGAATCCCCCTTTGTTAGCAATGTTGTCCCATAGGTAGAAGAGGACTTTAGCAATGATTCTCTCTCATTGTTTGGAGTTAAAATTTATCAAGTGGTTTCTCTTCAAAAGATTGATCTCTTGAAGAGGCAAGAAGAGCTAAATAAGAGGTGCTTTATCGACAAGTGTTTTGGAACACAATCTCGCTTGAACCTCTAGGTGGTGGTCGCATAAGCAATGGCTCTCGTGTGGGCTTATCATCAGTAAGTGTCAGTTCCTACATGCCAACCAAATCTTTCTTGTGCTTAAAAATGAAGAGATAGGTGTTCACACCCTTCAAGGTGGTACTTAGTAGGTATTATGCACTACCATGTGCGTATTTAAGTGGTTATCATAGTTCATTCCAAATAAGTCAAGACCTTTGAAGCACCTCCTCCAATTAGAGCTTCCCAATCTACCTTTCTTACTTTATGGTTTTATGAGGGAAATTGTGTCCCTGATTGAGCATCTACTTGTGTGCAAGGACGATGTAGGTGGAATCTTTTTTTTTTTTAACTTAAAGGAAAGTTGATAAGAGGGCTATTATCTCTTGAGTGAATTAATAAAAGAACAATTATACAGTGAATGGGCATAGTACCCCCTATATCCCACAAAGCATGGGTAGGAGGGTCTGAGGCATAATAGCTGTGATGGTCCAAAGCTAGTAGGAGACCTAAGATTTGGTGGGTGAAAAATGGTTTAAAGCAAGTCACTAAGAAGATTAATAATTTCTTTGTTAAGTTCAGTGGTTTACTCGTCGCCCTCATGAGCAGCCCAGCTACTTTTAGTCTTGTTTTTTTCCAACATAGACATCCTATGGTGTCTGAAAGGTGGTGAATTTTTAAAATACCATAGTCCTTGTCTAACAAGCCTAGGGATTTCTGAGTGGACCACTCTTTGAGATGGACATCAAAATTGATCGCACATCTATCTTTTATATCTTCCACCACTTCCCCTCATTCCAGAAGGCAAAAGAGCAACCAATTGTTTCACCAAGAAATGCTTCTTTCTAGTTGATTTGCAAACTCAAAATCCTAGTAAGAGATTGCCAAATCATGTAGTTTCTTGGGAATGAGAAGGGGATACGGCCAAGGTCCTCTCTAGCTCTTAGGAGACGCTTGCACAATTGAGGAGCCCCACATATTTTATTAGCTTTCACATTGGTCCACATTCTAGGCCATGGTTGATTTGCCACATGAAAATCGATTTTTTGTTCTTAATGAGAGGATGCCACATGTCCCCACACTTAGCTTGCCATTTGATACTAGATCAATTCATGCAACATCTCCTATTAATGGAGATATGCCAGTCAAGGTTCTTATGGATCCTCAAAGTTTCATCTAATTTATTACCCTTGGTTCATCTTAACCCTTCGATTTGGGAGGTCATTCTTGAGAAAGAGATGACTCTTTGAGTTTTCCCAAATGGCGATTCTGTGTCTGAGAAGGCACCAATCATCATAGTAGACTCTCCTACCAAGGTCTATGTCCTCAAATCTTATCCAATGACCTCTCATGGTTCCAAAGATGTTTCCATTGTAGATATAATAAGTATTGAAGAACATCAAGTACTAAAGGTACAGGTTTTGAGTCTTCAAGAGGAATTATAAAGGAAAAATCAAGAGTATGAGAAGATAAGTACTCAATGTAAGCAGTAGCAAGTGATTGATTTCTCGAAGGTAAAGAATTCATTGCAAGAATTTGAGTTATGGACAGTTCAAATGCAGGAAAAGGTAGAGTCTGAGATGAAATTTTTTTCAACTCTGAATTCAAGCGTGAAGATGGAGATTGTATTCCTTAAGTCTAGATTGAAATGTTTGTTAGTATTGGAGAGACATACTCTTAAGAATGAAGACACTGAGCTAGATGCAATTTTAATGTCAGAAATGGATATGAGCATGATAAACCAGCAAACACATAAGTATGTACAGGACTTATGGGATGCCATTAAGGAGAGATTACAAGTTGTAATTTGATATCCTTATGAACAATTGCAGGATGGATTTGTTTCTGTGTATGAAAATGAACTGATTGAGGTTATACAAAAGTATAAGGTGGAGAACCAAGAAATGTTGTAGATGATTAAAGAGCTTAAAGAGCAGTTGGTGCACCAAGGTGTAGAAAAAGAATTGGATAAATTAGTACAACAATATATAATATCAGATATAGTGTTGGATGAGAAGAATGAACAAATGGAGATATGTCAGAATCAGGTATAGGTCGAAGAGGTAGTTGAACAGGAAATAGAAGCCCATCGTACAGAGTTGGAAATTGTTGTGTATGATTAAGGGATTGTGGAAATGAGTTCAATTTTTGAGAAAAATTCCTTGTTGGGAAGTGCCAGGTATTGAGGAGTATGCTAATCAGTCAAAATATGCTGTATTGGAAGTGTGCTACATCGGAGTTTTGCTGAATCCGTGTTTTGCTAAATCAGATTTTTAATAGATAGTTACAATTTAGTTAGGTACCAATGTCGCGTGAATATATTCGTTATATTTTGTTCATACAAAGGGGAGAAGGGGGAAGGAAGCATCTCCAGGAAGAAGTGTTTTCTCAAGAAGAAGAAGTTCAGGCATTGCAGGGAGATTTTAGATTAGTAATGAAGAAATCTTTCTTGTAGAAGTAGAAATTTCTCAATTGGTAATGTATTCTCTGTAGTTCTGAAGACTTAATGAAGCATTTTCCTTATAATTATTCAGCGCAAGTGTGCGAATGTTCTCTATTCTTGTATAGTTTTCTTGTTTAGCATTGTTGAAAACAGAAAGTGGTGGATGTGAATTTCTGTGCGTGCTTATTCACTCTGTGTGTGAAAGGT
The DNA here is from genome assembly GCA_020310875.1 of Ceratopteris richardii. Classification (NCBI taxonomy): domain Eukaryota; kingdom Viridiplantae; phylum Streptophyta; class Polypodiopsida; order Polypodiales; family Pteridaceae; genus Ceratopteris; species Ceratopteris richardii. The sequence goes on along the minus strand of CM035416.1, from coordinate 189,235,940 downwards.
TAACACCAAGTTTATTGTTTTTCGTGAGTTTGATTAAAGTCAGTAGTGATGTGTTGATCATGAACCCCAATAGCCTGAGCAAGCTTGGGAATGTGCATCCTAAGCATACAAGTGCAGTAAGGAGAAACGACTTGAGGTTGGAAGATCTCTCAACTCCCTCAGTCAATTCATAGCTTAGGCTAAGTGCAAAATTTAGTGGTTCAATTGATTAGAGGCATGATAGGAACTCTCAAGTTCTAAGAGCCTTTAAATTCTCAAGTTCAAGAATAGATTAATTGTAGTCAAGGTACAACTTAAGGGCAAAGAGGTTAAATTGGTTGGATGAAAAAAACATCAAGTACGGAAAACTTAAGTACTCCTTACGAGGCGTATACAAAGACAAGGAAATACATCGTAAAGAAATTAAAAGGAACAAGTGAGTGATATCAAGGAATCAACAACGTGGTTGTACAAGGGTCATTGGGCTAATCAGTAGGGCATATGAGCCTGAGATCAGGAAGACACCTACGAAGAGATCGTCAAAGTGTCAGATCATCCGAGGCTAGCATTAACCACATCACTAGATCTTGGGCCCAATAGCTTAGTGATTATCCCTATATTCTCAGTTCAGAAACAAGTGACTCTGAGATGTCTTGTAACATGGAGAGACCGATAGGTAGCTCAAGAGTGGCATACCTAGAAAAACTAGAGGGCCCTTACAAGATTCAACTAGAATATATCAAGACCAATCGATTAGGTGCTCACATCTAGGAGAACGGTTTGAGAAGATTCATTGTCCAAATAAAGAACCCAGATTTTCTTGTTGGGCTAGAACATCCAATAGTCAAATTTGAAGACAATTCATACATAGATAAAGAAGGGACAATGTATGTGGTCACAAGCCAACCGGATAGGACATATGAATTTGGCAACATAATCATAGAGACCAAAATAGGTGACATACAACAAGGAAACTTAGGAAGAGAGCCATGCACCCCTCGAGACAAATCCATCCTGACTAGAGTAGTCACTCCAGAGCGGGTTCCCTAGGACAATAAGAGCATAGACTTGCTCTTAAACTGAGAGACAGATGAGGCCTTTTGGAGGTATAAACTTGACCAGACTAATTAAGTGGGAATGCTTACCATATATGAGCTCAAAGATCCAGATACACCGGGCAAAGTGACCTAGTTAGACAATACTTATGAGAGGGTCTTTGTGGTCTCGTAGCATGGTAGGCATGCCTACACTTGGAAAGGTGAATTTGTTTTTCTCCAACCAATATCCAATGTCTCTTATGGTCACCAAGGAGCTGGAACATCTCAAGCTCATGGAACCTAGAGAGATAGGATTAGAGATAGACCCAAGGTGAGCTTTGCTAACCCACTAGGAAGAGAAAGAACGAGAATAGAGATAGATAGAATGGAAAATGAGCAACATAGGGACCCAAGAAATCAACAAAATGCAGATGAATTCCCTCTGTCAAGGCCTAGAGAACACACTAGGACCTTGAGGCCTATACAATTGGTTAAGTCCATGAAGAATTTCTTCGATGGCACTAGAGACCTGTATGATCATGTGGTAGAATTTAGGCAAGTCTTCAGAGCTCAGCAAGTTGATGACCTGTTCACACAGTACAATGCTTTTGGTCTAACCCTTAAGAACAGGGCCCTTACATGGTTTCAACCACTACAACAGAGGAAATTTAGAAACATAGACCAATTGCTCCAAGCCTTTATCACAAAATTTTCAAAGAGTGGCATAAGGCACAACACTTCCTCATTGATCCATATTAAAAAAAAACACCTAAAGAGATAGTGAGACTTGCAAGAAGAAGATTTCGATAATACCTAGAGAGATGCCCTGTGCTCGAGTTACCCACACCCACCAAACAAGTGGCTTTATTCTTAGATGGTTTGCTAAGTACCAAATTGAGATCCTATGTGTATCTAAAGGACCCTAGATCCATAGAAGAGTGTGTACACATATATTGAGGATAATCTAGGAGAGGAATTAGAGCTTTCAAAAATCTAAAAAGATTCAAATAGCTCTACTAGCCTCAATTCAAAGCCATCCATATCTATTGAGGAACTTGTAGAGAAGGTAGCTAAGAAGTTAGGAGTCTCTAGCAAACAAATATCGAGATTTGTGTTATACCTGTGGAGGAGACCATATGGCTAATGTGTGTCCAATCATGTCTCAACCCCAAGTGAACCCTAATAACCAATATTGCACCATTCAAACGAGATATATTAACCACACTACAAAAGATTCCCCATATAATAAGCAGACAGTTAGACAAAACTATCCACAACCATATCCACAACAAGGGAGATATCCAAATCAGTACCCACAACAGTATGATAGGCCCCAAACACCCTTCCAACCACCTTATCAGGCTCAACAAAGACCTTACCCAGTGCTAGCACAACAATCTCCTCCTCTAACCAGTGTAATTCTAGTGAAATATGCAGTTGTCAAAGAAAATCTGAATAGAATCTTAGTGCCAATATCACCTGCTTTCTGAAATCGACCCAAATGATCATAGCTTTGACTCCACTCACATTGATAGTCCATAAGCTTACTATATGCATTCTCGTAAGCATAATGAGTCATACTATTATGAAGACCTGAGCAAACCTAGTTGGGAGCTAGAATATGCAAATGTCATGTATGAAAATCCTAACTTTAGGCCCCAACCTAGGCAGATAAGACCCCCATTTCCTAGAGGACCACACTACTGATGTCAAAGAGATCACCTCATTCATGATTTCCCTATGCCTGCACCTACACAACCTCAATCTTCAACAATTCAAGGTTTTTGCCTAGATTGTGGGAAGGAGCACCTGTTACCAGATTGGCCTAAGAACCCTACTAATATGCCAAAAATCACTCCTATCAATGTCATTGGGTTAGTGGTAGAATCCATGGGAAGTGTGTCTTCCACTGCCCTAGTGCAAGTAGTCATGAGAGCTTAGGCATTTAAGCAAAACCAAGACTTAGGCCAGGAAGAGAGTTCTAAGGTTAGTGAGACTGAGAGTCTAAACAAGAAGAGGACAAGAGCTTGGAGAGAAAGCATGAACAAACGAAAAAATAATGTTCAAAGAAAATGAATGCACGCGAGGAAAGCTTAAGAGAAAAAAAAGCCAAGATAATTGAAATAACATCTCAAATGCACTCTCACACATCACCACCACCATCCCTTTTCATTTTCTAATCCACCACTCTCTAGTCAACCTTGTGTAATCCCGCCACCACCTAGAGTAGGATCAGTCCTAGATGATCCCACTTCGGAAGACATAGACATGATGCTTAAGGCATATCATGCTAGAATATGAGAAGGGCCAAATGTAACATATCATGAAAAGTGTTACGCTAGAGCTGACCTAGAGATTGAAATAACAAAACTTTGTGTGAAGACGGTAGAATTAGCTCAAACCATGTCTCAAGCCAACCGCCTCATTAATTATTATAGTTCAGCTAAGACTCAATTACATTCTGATGGACTATTAGAAAGATTGGAGAGGCTTATTGTTAAATCTGGAAAGGAAGCCACCTCCTAGAGTAAGGACAAGGCAAGAGAAAGAATGAGCATTTCTCCCAAGGAAGCTTATTTGCCTTATTCCACTAAACCAGATACCTCTTCTTTTATGAATCGATATTCCCAAGAATTTTTAAGAGAGATTCAACAAGAGAAATGGGCAAAACAAAGTGAAAATCCGCCTCCTATTGAACTTGTAGATGACCTACATGATAAATTCCTAGAAGATATCCCTTGTATTTATGGAGAACAAGAGGAGGCCCAGTCTAATGAATGATTAGACTTTGAGTCTAATTCTTTACAAGAACTACCTCATTTCATAGGCACATGGGAAGCAAAGTCCACCTGTATGAGAGCACCCATAGTCATGGTAAGAAATGAAGATTTAGTCATACCTAGGAATAAAGAGTTAGTGAAGAGCACTAAAGTGGAGTGCAATCTCACTTTAGAAGAGCTGCTCAAGGTTAAACCAGAATTGTGGAAACACATAGCAAACCAAGTGGCAGAAGTAGCGAAACCTGGTTCCCAAGTAGGATCTCATAGAACAGTGCCAGAAATCCCTTTGGACAAGATAGGAGACATGAGCGAAGAAGAATAAGGAAACAACTATCTTCCCATCACTCATCAAGGTTACACCACCAAGGTGATTTTGGACTCAAGTGTAGGAGTTGCAATTGCTACCACTTCCCTATGGAAGCATTGGGGCAAATCGGCACTCATGCCAATGAGAATGAAATTATAGATGGCTGATGGCCACATAGAAAGAGCCTTAGGATTGTTAGAAGGGATAACTCTCACTATTTGTGGTGTAGAGTTCGAGCATACTTTTGCCATATGTGACTAAATTAGCAAAAACCAGGCCTATGAGATGATTTTGGGAAGAGCATTCATGAGAGAGATGCAAGTAGTACAAGATTGGGGAACCAATTCATTATATTTGCAACACTTAGGTATGACAACCAAAGTCAATCTCAAGGATTACTCTCATAAAGACATGCCCCCCATTCAATGGAATCCCATCCATAGAGCCAAAGAGGATATAGAGTGAGTGCATTCCATAGGATTTGGATCCTCATGGATGCATGAAGATACACACGTATGGATGTGTAAAGTTGCAGAAGAAGAAGAGAAAAGAGAAAATGCTAGGGAGGTAGGTGCAAAGGAAACTCATAGATCAATATGAGACCCAACCTATGCACTTGTAGTTTTCCCAGATGAAGAATTTGAACCTCATGGTTGGGTAGAAATCCTAGCAACAATGGACGTAGTCATCAATGAAGAACAATGGACAACACACTGTGATGAAGATGGCTATGACATTTTAGTTTTGGCCATAGAACCAATTATGTGTGATTTGATTCTCGAAGAATGCAAGGCTAGTGTGGATGAGATTGATCAAGTAAGTGATTGAGATTTAGAATCCATCCATATGGACTCCTTTTGTGCATCAGAAGAAGAATTCCTATATGAAGTAGAAGCTCAACGTCAAAAACACGAAGAGTTTATGAATAATGTGAGATTAACCACACAGATAATTGGAAAGGGTGAAGGCAAGAAAAGAAAGAAGAGAGAAGCCACACCAGAGGAGGAAGAATATCTATTTGAGGACCCAAAAAATTTCAAGAAGTATGAAGTAGAAGACAGGAGATTCATGATAGGGATGCCTAAATGTGAAGCATTGGCATGAGAGGCCTATGATAACAAAGAGAAAACTAAGAAAATCATTGTGACCATAGAGGAAAGTAAAGAATGATGCATGTACATAGGACATGATTTTATAGAGGATGATGAGCAAGAGTTGGTAGCCTTGCTACGAGAATATAGAGATGCTTTTGCATGGAGTTACAAGGACTTGAAAGGCGTAGACCCTGACATATGCTCACATATGATTCCCATGACCTCAGATGCCAAACCCTCTAAACAGAAGCCATACACATATAATGACAATTATGCTGCCAAGATCAATGAAGAGATAGATAGATTGGTAGAAGTAGGTTTTATCTATGAGATTGAGCACACGGAATGGGTATGCCCCATTGTAGTGGTGCCCAAGAAGAATGGCAAGCTACGTGTATGCATTAACTTGAAGAAGGTTAATGTAGCCATTATCAGAGATAGTTATCTGCTTCCTATCACTGAGCATCTATTAGAAAGAGTGGCAGGCAAGGAAGTATACAACTTCCTTCATGGATTCTCTGGCTATAATCAAGTGGCCATTGCTCCAGAAGATCAGCATAAGACAACTTTTGGCACAGAGTGGGGCATATTTGCTTTTTGAGTAATGCCATTTGGGTTTACCAATGCACCAGCTACCTTTTAGAGGCTGATGTGCCATGTGTTTAAAGAGTTCTTGAGGAAAAACTTAGAAGTCTATGTTGATGTGCTTTTATGGTTAGGCAAGGCAAGATTCTAGGACACATAGTTTCTAAGAATGGCATATCCACAAATGCAGATAAAGTTAGAGCTACTGCAGAGTTACTTAGGCCAAATAATGTCAAGGAAGTACAAGCCTTTATGGGGCATTGCGATTATTACCGATGATTCTTTCATATGTATGCAATCATTACAAATCCTCTGTACTCTCTTTTGACCAACTTTGAGTGGACAGAAGAATGTGAAAACTCTTTGAACGAGCTTAAGCGATGATTATGTTCAGCACCAATCTTCACTACACCAAATTGGAACAAGCCATTCCATGTTCATGTGGATGCATCCAATTATGCTATTGGGTGTGTACTACCTCAACCTACTGGTGAAGGTAATATGGATCTTCCAATAGCCTACACTAGCAGACAATTAAATGCAGCTGAACGAAATTATACAACTAGAAGAGAAGGATTAGGAATGGTATATGTGGTTAAGAAGTTTAGACATTATTTACTTGCAAATAGGTTTAAATGTTGCATAGATTATCAAGCATTGCTATATCTGGTGAAAAAACCTTGTAATACAGGCAGACTAGTAAGATGGTTCCTCTTATTAATGGAATATGATTTTGAAGTTGTGGTTAGGAAAGGTAGGACTCACCTTAGGGCAGATCACCTTTCTAGACTACAGGGGAGTCCCTGTAGGGAGTACCAGATGAACTTCTTGATGCTTACTTGTTCAATCTAGAAGTAGTGCCTGAATGGGTGAAAGCTATAGTGCCTATTCTCACCTTTGGACCTAAATATCCTATAGTAAGAACTTATGACAAGGAAGTAGTCAGATCTCAAAAATGCCACATAATGGCAGGCAACGTGTATAAGCATACCAACCAAGGCATGCTAGCTGGCTATGTAGACGAGGATGAGCATGCAAAATGGTTGCAACTAGCACACATAGGTGCACTATAGCAACACCATTTGATACATAGAATCCTACAAACCCAATGAAGATTAGGTGTGTATTGGCCAACTATGGAAGCAGATGTCCATGAGTTGTGCAAGGAATGCCTAATCTATTGTATTAGACCACCTATGGAGCATGCTACCCAATTGGAATGAACCATTCGCACCCTTTCAGAGGATGAGAACATTCCCTCAAGAAATGACCCTGGCTAAAAAAAATAGCTTAGAAGAATAAGCACTACACTATGCTATCATTGGAGATAATCTATACAAATGAGGAAAAGATGGATATCTTAGATTATGTGTCCGTGAGAGCGAATATCTGGAGATCTTAGAAACTGCTCACCAAGGTGTGGTAGGAAGACACTTTTGCCTAGATCATGTGATTAAGGCAATTCTATTTGCAGGTCTTTGGTGGCCAACACTTCACATGGATGCACATACATATGTGAAAATGTGTGACATTTATCAACAAACTTAGTATCTGATATGAACAGATGAGATGCCTCTAAAACCTATGATGGGAGGATGTACATTCTCTAAGTAAGGAATAGAATTTGTTGGTCCTATTAATCCCACAACTCGAGTCCACACGTTGAATACATTATTGTGGCCACGGACTATCTAACGAAGTGGGTGGAAGTGAAGGCTACAACAAAGAATGATGCTTAGATAAAGGCTAAGTTCTTATTAGAGAATGTGTTCACCCAATACGGGTTACCAATTGAGTTAGTAAGTGATAGAGGCACACATTTCTTGAATGAAGTCATTGAAAACCTTCTCCAAGAATTCTTGGTGAAACATAAGAAATCTATCCCCTATCATCCTCAAGCTGATGGACAAACTGAGAGCACAAACAAGATTCTATGTCATGTATTGACAAAATTGGTGAATAATAAACGCTGTGATTGGGATAAACAACTACATCATGCTGTTTGGGCATATCAAGTTGCCTATAAAATGGTACTCCAAGCCACACCCTTTCAGATGGTATTTGGCCAAAATGGGGTGCTACCATTAGATTTCTTGATACCTACATTGAAAGTAGCACAAGAGCGTTAGTGGATAGGTCATGAACTTTCTTCAAGGATCTTTGATCCTGAATGGTTAGGTGAAACAAGACTAAGAGAAGCTGCAAGAATATATGCAACCAAGAAAAGGAAAAAGGCTTACTTTGACACCCACATGAAGGATAAAGGCCTAAAAATAGGAGACGTAGTCTTGGTATACACCTTGAAGCAACATGCAAGAAAGCTGGAGAAGCGAGGCTATGGACATATGATCATCAATAGAATCTCCACAAGTGGAGTAGTTCAATTAGCCACTCTAGAAGACATTCTACCTAGTTACATCAGAGGATGTAGAGTTAAACTATATCAAGAACCCCTCAAAGAGGAAATGTTCAACCGACTCAATACTACAAAGAAACATAAAGAAGAAGAAAAACGAATTTGAGAAGAAGCACAGACAAAAGCTTTAGAACACATCTGACAAATGAAATTGAGAAGACAAGGTGGAAAAGAGCCTAGGTCAGACACTCAAGGAGCTCCAAGATATCACATGGCCATGTGCGAAGCATGAGGTGTACATACCCATAGAATAGTTAACTGAAGACCTTTTGTGACCCTAAAGTTAGGACAAGGAGAGAGTGCAAGGACTGTAAGAGCTTTGATTGATTCAAGAGCAGCCATGAGTGCAGTTTGATTTTCTTACTATCAAGAATTGCAATTAAAATCAATCATATAGAAGCATATCTCATAGGATTGGGAGGTGAGGAAACCCCTTGCATGGGCGACGTGGAAGTTCCCCTCTACATTCAATCTGTTCTAATGACAACGAAAGTACTAGTGTGTCAAGACAAGGATCTCATGGAACCTCTTGTCTTGGGTCAAGACTGGATCTATGATCATGCAGTCAACCTGAACCTAAGAAGTGGACTTCTTCCAATATGGGTGAATCAAAACTGCATCATAATAGAGTTAGAAAATGAAGCACTCAGACAACTAGGTCAAGCATCTCCTCCTGGTCCTTCTAGGAACCCACATGAAGAGAATGATGCTATTCTTGTCCAAGGTTCTATGGTACAAAAGAATTTCACTCGTGAAGGAGGTGCAGCAGTCAATGAAGAACTCCCTTCTTTTCCAAAGAGGATCCCATGAAGACAAGCAAAGCAACACAAGAAGCAGATGCAACACATAGTCAAAGGGCATGCTCAATGATTGGTGCTGAAGTATTTTGATGGATATGCACCACACTGCACTCTCCTTCTCTTGAGCTCCACGACGATATCCTCGGGGTAGAAATTTTGAGACCATTGACCATTCTTTTCCTTGTTCTTGCTCCCACCACATTGTTGATTCTTTCCTTGGTAAGAATCACGAACATTATATGCATCTCCACTCTGAGTGCCAACCATGGATTTTCTACGGATCTCCTCACTCAAGAGTGCTCCACATATGTCATCATAGACTAGTTTACCACTAGGTGCACTATTGCTAATAGCTATGCAAAACGTATCCAATGATGATGGCAAGGTGCATAACAACAATGTTGCTTTCATTTCATTATCCATATCCATTTTCTGAGCCTGTAACTGAGAGAATATAGCATAAAAATCATTTAGATGAGCAGCAACACTATCTACGTTTTTCATACGAAGGTCATATAATTTTCTCATCAGATAGATATTATTTGATGCAGTCTCTTTTTCATATGAATTGCATAACTTCTTCCAAAGCTCCTATGTACTTTCACAGTCTAATACTGTAAAGTAAACATTATCTGCCAGGTGCAAGCAAATGGTAGACCTGGCCATTTCATTTATCTCATCCCAATCATCTTCATCCATGTCCGAAGGCTTCTTTGAAATTCCATTTATTGGCTTCCATTGCCTCCTTTGAATCAGCACATCTTTAATATGATTCTTCCATAAAGCAAAGTTTGTGCCATCAAATTTTCGGATCTCAAAATGCTCTTTGCCCTGTAAGTTATAACTCCTCCTCAGAACACTAGCACTAGACCCTGATCCACCGGATGTGCCTAAGACCTCTGATGTCATGATGGTAGAGAACTAAATAGAATGATAATGGAGCTAAAAGAGTTGGAACACCAACGAATATGTGTATCAAGGTGTAAATGAACCACTATATAGTTGACAAAACCAGAAATCTAGAAACATTTTATCAGAGTATCCTCTGCAAAATGAGCATATGACAAGCACCAAAATATCATAAAATTGCAAGTACTGACACGTTTTCTTGCATAGTGAACCACTGACTCCAATGCATATAATCACTTACCCAATAGAAGTCAACTAGGCTTATGGAGCACCTATGATCAACTATCATACATCTCTTATGGTGAGGCTGGGTAATTCTTCCACCTGTATCACCGAAAAGACCCCGACATATGGGTGTCTCCCAGTTAAGGAAACCTCACCACAACCCTCTTTATCAAACATAAAAGGCTTTATGCAAAGAACATAACCGCTATATCAATGACCACATGGACGTACATAAGCGGTATCCACATAAGTGGTATCCACATAAGTGGTATCCGCATAAGCGTACATGGTGTGTATGCACTCAATATATGCAGTAAAATGACACTAAAGGCTGAATACATAGCTCATGAAATAGCCAATAACACCTGCAAATGTCTGTTAACTCTGATGTTTTAGGCTAAGAAAATCTGCATAAATTTGCAGCAGCTGCTTCCATAGAAACTAAAACCTTTCAAGAAACCTGTAGTTTTATGAGTGTGGCTGAAAACATAGCCCCAAAGGTTGATATTTATTGTTGGAGAACTACAAAGAACACTCTTCTTGATGTTCTTGGATCTGTGTGAAGAGAACTATGTGCGGAAGTGATGGAGAGTGTTAATCTCCAAAAGAACAAGTTACTCTTGTACTTAGAGCACCTCTATAATAATAATAACTCAAATATTCACCAATTTTAGAAGATCAATACTCATTTGTCAAGTTCTTGAACACACTGTGAAGAAGGAGATTACATAGAAAGTCTGCTGCACATAATTCACTCATTGCCTTATCAATTGTGTAAAGGTTTTGATAAGACTTTGTATGAAGTGTCGCCTACAGATTGCGCACCTTCTCCAAGTTGAATCACTCCAAAAGATTCAGTAGATCTTGAGAAATGATCTCTACAACTCACCTATGTCTAAAACTGTTCTTCTGAGAAGTCGATTTAGACACCTATGACTTTAAACCTTTGGTTCTCTCAATCTAGAACCCGTTTCTACAAATGCTTTTAGCCACAAGTAGCTTACCTTCCAACTTAAAGATTAAGTCCTTGCTTGCTGAAAACTTTAAACTGTGGAAGGAGAATTGATCAAAACATTCGTATCAAATTTTGCACCTCCTGTAACTTTACTTCTTCTCATTCACATATGCAAATGTTCCTACACTTAATTCTCTCAGCCTGATCACAATTGGAAGCTAAAAATTTGTATAGAGGTCAATCACCTATAGACTTAGACTTGTACAAAAGCATTTCACAAAAGATCTAACACAAAAGGAGAAAACTCAGAAATATCGAGCGCAACATTTTCTTCATTTCTGAGAAAAATTACAACTGAGTGATGAGAGAGTCTTAACTCACTTCTAAGATGTCTAATGACACATACAACTCCTGATTACTCTATTCTCATGCTCTCTCATACTTGCCCTGACATTTTCATAGTATATATATACAAAAATTTACAACCTTATGACTTCTTAAAGATATAAGTGAACTATCTGTACATATGTGTACACATCTTCTTCTTCTGAATGTATTCTTCTTCCATGCTTCACAACTTGAATCTTTCCTTCAAACCTTGACCTCAACTCTTCATCAAAACATCAATTGTTGATTTTTCTGCACCAACAGCTCCCCCTCAATCATCAATTGAGGTTTTCTCTATCTTCTTTATGCCTGCCATGTCTTTGAATCTCTGTAGCTTTGGTCCATCCAAGCTTTTGGTAAGCATGTCAGCTATCTGATCTTTTGTTGAAGTATGTATGACTTCAATCTCTTTATCCATCACCTTATCTCTTAGAAAGTGATACTAAATCTCAATGTGTTTAGTCCTTGCATGAAACACAGGATTAGCAGCTAAATACAATGAACTCATGTTATCTCCATAAATGATAGTTGTACTCTGTATGGTGTCAAAACTCTTCATGAGAGTCTTAAGCCATATTACTTCCTTTGCAGCTTCAACCATACCTTTGTACTCAGCTTCTGTAGATGATAAAGCAACTGTGAGTTGCTTCTTTGAACACCAAGAGATTAACTTATCTCCCACATAACACAAGTATCCATATGTTGACCTTCTATCATCAGGATTACCTGTCCAATCTGCATCACTATATATTTTGATGTTTGTATCTGATGTAAAACCATAATACAAACCCTCTTTGAGTGTACCCTTAATGTACCTCAACACTCTTTGACCTGCAATCCAATGTTCTTTCCTAGGACAATGCATAAATTGAGACAAAATTCCAACTGCATATGATAAGTCAGGCCTAGTCAATGTAGCATAGATAAGACTACCAACCAAACTCTGATATAGCTTCATATCCTTGAATTCTTCTCCACCATATCTGCTCAATTCGTGATTCACCTCCATTGGAGTAGGCGCTACCCTACAATCATTCATTTTAAACTTGATTAACAAGTTTCTCAAATACCTTTCTTGAGTCACATACACTCCATGTTGAGTGTATGAAATCTCCATGCCCAAGAAATATGACAAGTCTCCCAAGTCACTGATTTTGAACTCTTTCTTCATTTGCTTCTTTAGGCTTTGAATGCCTTTCTCATCTGTACCTGTAAGAATTATATCATCAACATATATGCACATATAAATGAACCCATCATCACTTGCTTTAACAAGCAAGCCTATCTGCCTTAGATACTTGAAATCCAAGTTCTTTCAAGAACTTCACAAGTCTATAATTCCATGCCCTTGGGGCCTGCTTCAAACCATACAAAGCTCTGTTGAGCTTACATACATGATCTGGATACCTTCCATCTCTGAATCCTTGAGGTTGCTCCATGAAAACATCATATGAAATGTAACCATTTAAAAAAGCATTCTTCACATCTAACTGACATAATTTCCAACCTTTACATGTAGCAATGGCTATGAGTGTCTTGATGGTTGTCATCTTTGCCACAGGGCTATAGGTCTCATCATAATAAATACCATATGTTTGAGCAAACCCTTTCACAACAAGTCTAGCTTTATACCTAGACACACTTCCATCTGCAAACCTCTTAGTCTTGTAGACCCATTTGCATACAATGATCTTCTGACTATTTGGTTTAGGAACCAAATCCCATGTCTGATTCTCCATTAATGCATCATATTCTTCCTGCATAGCTTTCTCCCAATTTTCCTTACCTTTTGCCTCTTCATATGTGGAAGGGTCTTCATCTGCCTTTATCATGTAAGCATAGTCTTTGGTAGCCAAAAAAGAAGTGTCATCGCTATACCTTATAGGTTGCCACTTGTGTCTTGATGACCTTCTGAGATCTCCACTCCTTGAAGTTTCTGGTTCTTCACAATCAGGATCAAATCTTGGCATTTCTTCAACTTCAACCTACACTTCATTATTCTCCTCTTCATCAAATATCTGAACCTTTGATTTACCCTTCTTTTGACTCACAACTTCTTCATCACCTGTATTAATATTGATTGTACCTACATACCAAGTACCTTGCTCATCAAATGTAACATCTTTTGATACAAGAAATTGTTTTGTGGATGGACTCCACAACCTATATCCCATCTGCTTATCATCATAACCAATGAATACATATTTTCAGCTTTAGGTTCCAATTTGTGTCTTAATTGTGATGGCACATATGCATATGCCAAACATCCAAATACTTTGCAATGATCCAAGGTAGGTCTCTTACCTCACCATGCCTCATATGGTGTCATACCCTACAAAGCTTTACATGGTAGCCTATTAACCAAATAAGTAGCTGTATTTACAGCCTCAACCCACAAATAATTTGGGCAATTTTTCTCCTTCATCATTGACCTTGCAAACTCAACAAGAGTTCTATTTCTTCTCTCTGCTACACCATTTTGTTGAGGAGAGTACCTACATGTGATTTCCCTTTTTATACCTGCATTCCACAAGTAATCACTGAACTCATTAGAGAAATACTCTCCCCCTCCATCTGACCTTAGTCTCTTCAATTTATGGCCTGTAATTCTTTCTGCATACACATGATAATGTTTGAATGTATTGAATACCTCTGACTTATCTTTGATCACATATATAGTGATCTATCTGGTAGCATCATCAACATAAATCACATAGTACCTTGAACCATTGATACTGAAATCCTTTGATGGTCCCCACACATCTGCGTGTACCAACTCAAGCTTCTCTGAATAAATAAAACCATGCTTGGAATAAGATTGCTCATGAGCCTTACCTAATTGACATGCCTCACATCTGTATGTCATATGTTGACCTGCAACATTAGGCAATTCAAGCACTGAACCATTGTTAATCATATCTTTGATACCTCTTTCATTGAAGTGTCCAAGCCTCTTGTGCCAAAGATCTAACTCAAAGATCTTATGTCCTCCATAAGTGAACAAGGCATGACCAACATTACCTTGAATCTTCAATGTGAACAATCTTCCTTCTTTCTTCCCTGAAACAATTTGTTTATACCCATTGCTAGGGTCTTCCACAAACACTCCTTCATTAGTGAATCTCACTTCATAACCCTTTTCAACAATTTGTCCTACACTTATTAGATTCTTAGGAATTGTAGGAACATACAAGACCTTACTCAAGAGGGTGCTACCATCCTTGGCCTTCACTGATCCAATTGACTTCACATTGTGCTTTGTATTGTCACCTGTTTGAACAACATGATTAGATACCTTATTTTCCAAATCAGTCATCAATGCTATGTTACCACTTAGGTGATTGCTACACCCTGAGTCAATGTAGAAGACTCTTTGGTCTTCACTTTGTCTTTCACAAGTTGCATTCATTATCAATGTTGAATCCTCCTTCTAATCTGAAGCATAATTGTAGTAGGTATTATTGTATTGTTGACTTTGGAATCCTCTACCTGCATTTCTTCCAAAGTAACCCCTACTACCTCTTCCTCTGAAGTTACCTCTTTGAGTTCTGCCACCTCTTCCTCTTGAATTAAAGTTCTGATTATATCCACCATTACTCTGAGTATTATGCCAACAATCATTAGCTAAGTGATTTGTCTTACCACAAATCCAGCAAGCTTTGACTCCATCTTTATTATTCCTGCCTCTTCCTCTACCTTTTCCACCTCCTCTTCCTCTTAGGAAGTTGGCTTGACTAGTTGTGCCTTCATCTTCATTTGCTTGTTGCTTCCCTTTGCTATTTTTCTTCTTATCCTTTGAATACATTGCATGACCTGTACTCTTGTCACCTTCACCTTTGACATCCTGCTCAAAGGTTAACATATGTCATAGCAACTCATTTAAGTCAGAAGTAAAATGATCAAGTGATAATTTAGTAGACAAAATGAATGGCTTCCATTTGTCATCACCTCTCAAACCTGTGAGGATTTGCCTTACCAATTTATCCTCCTCAATGTCTTCATCAACAGCTCCTAATGCATCTGCAATGTCTTTCATCCTTGTTACATAATGTGAGATGGATTGAGAGGCCTTCTTCTTGAAAGTGGTAAATTCTGCCCACAAGGATGCCTTCCTAGACTTTGTAGTATTTTGGAAATGCTCCTCCAAAGCATTCCATATATCACTTGCACTTTCAAGACCTCTAATGTGAGGTAGCAAGTAATCATTGACTGCCATATAGATAATGCTCCTAGCTTGAGCATCTCTCTTCATCCAATTCTTCAAATTTGATAATTCCTCCCTAGTTGGAACACTAGGATCTATGAATTGAGGCTTTTCTTCTTCACCTGTAATGTAACTTATCAAGTCTTTTCTCATAAGATGAGCTTCCATCCTCATTGACCATGATGGATAGTTCTCTCTATCCAATTTCTCTATTTGAAGAGAATCTCCCATCCTTTCTTCTCCTGTGTATTGAAATCTTTAAACTTTATGAGTAACAGATGTACCTTTACTTCGAATAATACTCCTTCTGACTTCCTTGGTGTCGTATGACCTTCTTCTCAAGCTTTATCCTCAAGCTTTCACCTTTTGAACCTTCAGATGTTGAATTCTTTACACCTGCAGCAGTCGAGGTCCTCCTTCCTTCAATTCTAATGCTTCTTGCTCTGATACCACTAATGGAGAGTGTTAATCTCCAAAAGAACAAGTTAATCTTGTATTTAGAGCACCTCTATAACAAGAATAACTCAAATCTTCACCAATTTTAGAAGATGAATACTCAATTGTCAAGTTCTTGAACAAACTGTGAAGAAGGAGATTACACAGAAAGTCTGCTGCACATAATTCACTCATTGCCTTATCAATTGTGTAAAGTTTTTGATAAAACTTTGTATGAAGTATCGCCTATAGATTTTGCACCTTCTCCAAGTTGAATTACTCCAAAAGATTCAGTAGATCTTGAGAAATGATCTCTACAACTCACCTATGTCTAAAACTATTCTTCTGAGAAGTCGATTTAGACACCTATGACTTTAAACCTTTGGCTAGAACCCGTTTTTACAAATGCTTTTAGCCACAAGTATCTTAGCTTCCAACTTAAAGATTAAGTACTTGCTTGCTTAAAACTTTAAACTGTGGAAGGAGAATTGATCAAAACATTCGTATCGAATTTTGCACCTCCTGTAACTTCACTTCTTCTCATTCACATATGCAAATGTTCCTTCACTTAATTCTCTCAGCGTGATCACAATTGGAAGCTAAAAATTTGTACAGAGGTCGATCACCTATAGACTTAGACTTGTACAAAAGCATTTCACAAAAGGTCTAACATAGAAGGAGAAAACGCAGAAATATCGGGCGCAACATTTTCTTCATTTCTGAGAAAAATTACAAGTGAGTGATGAGAGAGTCTTAACTCACTTCTTAGATGTCTAATGACACATACAACTCCTGATTACTCTATTCTCATGCTCTCTCATACTTGCCCTGAAATTTTGATAGTATATATATACAAAAATTTATAACCTTATGACTTCTTAAAGATATAAGTGAACTATCTGTACATATGTGTACACATCTTCTTCTTCTGAATGTATTCTTCTTCCATGCTTCACAACTTGAATCTTTCCTTCAAACCTTGACTTCAACTCTTCATCAAAACATCAATTGTTGATTGTTCTGCACCAACAGGAAGTACTCCAAAATGGCTCCAAAAGACACCCCAAAAATGCTTCAAAAGTAGGCTTTGAAACATTTTAATGAAGCTTTGAGGGACCAAAACATGTTCAAGGTAACGCCAACCTTAGTCTTTACCCACTTTCAGACACCACAAGAGTGTAGCTTAGTGGCAAGAGATTGCCACAGTTAAGCGAGGTCCAGGGGGAACAATACTAGGATGGGCGACCTCCCGGGAAGCACCTTGAACCTCTATATTCCTTGATCGTTGAGGTCCTCCCTCGTGCACAACCAACGGCGCCAATGGTGACTTCGGTGACTCGGATGACAAGGTATGCCAAGGTCTATGCCTTGGTTGCCACATTAGTTGCCACCTTGGAGAAAGTTGGGAATATATAGAAATGGGTACCCAAAAAGTCCCCAAACCAACATGATCTAATCCAGAAACCTTTACATGGCATCACTACCAAAAGCTACGATCCCTGGATAAAATTTTGGAGAATTATACCCTATATCAAACCCCTTGACCCAATTTTGTAAATCAATGCGCATCAAAGTAGATACATGTTGAGTATAGTGCACATCCAAAGTATTCATCTATGGGAATCATTAACCTACTAATCGACATTCACACACATCATGAACACTGTTGGAAGAGATGGATGGATACCTCAAGGAAGTTTGGTGGTACTGCCAAAACCTACTTGGTACCTACCCTATTTCACTTCAGGGTTATGTAGTAGGCCCTCTTAGCTTGCAAATGACACCAAATAAATACCGATGTACTTTGGAGTTGATGCTTCAATCAATTAGATCAAAATAGATAACTTCACAACTAGCTAGTGATAAAAAACTTGTTATTTTGGTCTTGACACCTACTGGATCTTTTGCTCAGTGCTCACAATACAGTAGCAATTGATCAAAATCCTTTTGCGAGTATTGGATTAACTTATATAGCTAATGATTACAAGTGGAATCACTTAAAATGATAAACCATATAGTGAGCAATCAATTTAGCAATTGGATGCTTACCCCCGACTTTTTAGGAACTGTATAGAGAATGACCAGAGAGAACTTCGACATGGATTTCTCCAAATTGGATGAACCAAATGCCTTCAAACTTTGATACTTAAAATAGACTTTGAGCTGCCCAAGCTATAGATCATGCAAAATGGATAAGTAATCACTGAGATATGGTCATGCAAAATTCACTGTTATGAGTGGACATAGTAGAGAATTGAACAGAAGTGATCAATGAAAGATATCTATATGGCACATGATTTTAGAAGATTACTGGCAATATAATGGTGCTCAATGATGGTGAGATGAGTAGGCTATGATGTAAGCTACTGAGATCCAACAAATAATCAATGGAAAAGCTTCAATAAGAGGCCACAAGGACTACGACTTTTACAAGTCCAAGGATCATCTTCATTCAAATTTGAATTTGAATTCAAATTTTGGCTCCTTCTGAAAGTGTTCCTCCAAGTTAGGAGTGATTCTACCAAATGGAATTCGTAAATTTTATCACTCCTAACTCCACAAGATGTAGGTCCTTAAAAGATTCTTCAAGAGTTTAATCCTTTTACAAATGGTAAATGACCAAATATTACAAGCCAAAGTTCACATGCTTCATGAAGTGATTGCACACATTGTCTTTCATGCCTAGCCAAGTGTCAAGGCTTGTGTACTTGCACCAACATCTCCTCCTCAAGCCAAACATCTTGGCTTGGACTTCGTTATGATTATTCTTGAATGTCCTGCAATCCAATCATAGCTTTAAACCTGCAAAGTTTAGTACCATCAAGTGCTTTGGTCAATAAATATGCACATTGCATATTTTTAGATACATATGCCAATTGAATCTCCTTGCTCAATAGCTTCTCTCTAACATAATGATAGTGTAGTTCTATATGCTTAGTTCTTGCATGATAGATAAGATTGGATGCAAGATGCAAAGAACTTGTATTGTCACCAAAGATCATAGGTGAGTGAGTGTAAAGTCCCAACTCTGAATATAGTAATCTAATCCATATGGCTTCTTGTGTAGCATTTGCTACTCCCCTATATTCAGCCTCTGTTGAAGATAGAGAGCAACAGTAGGTTGCTTCTTGGAAGACCATGAAATGGGCTTACACCTACAAAAGAAAGATATCCAGAAGTACTTCTTCTGCCATCCTTACAACCTGCCCAATTTGCATCTTAGTAAAGCTTAATGTCCAAATCTGATGTATATGGGAAATGAAGACCTTGATTTTGAGTACCCTTGAAATACTTCAAAATCCTTTTGGCAGCTTCCAAGTGAGGTGCTCTAGGTTTATGCATGAATTGACTTAGAAAAATTACTCCATAAGCTATGTCAATCCTTGTTAAGGTTGCATAATTTAGACTTCCAACTATGCTTTGATATCCTGCAATGTATTCAAGCGAATCACCTTCATGAGCACTCAATTTATGATTTACCTCCATAGGGGTGCTAGCTACCGTTGCATTCTCCAATTGGACTCACTCTCCAATTGTTTTCGGAGGTAAGCAACACGAGCCTCATTCCTAGCTTGGTACAATGTGGTAAGTGTATCCCAAGCATCCTTAGCTGTTCTGCAAGAGCGAATGTGAGGAATAATGGCATGTTTGACAGACAAAGCTATCAATGCATGTGCCTGGGCATCTCTGCCATCCCAATGAATCTGCTCTGTAGTAGGTGCACCAGAAACAACAGCACGAACAAGAATCTATGGAATATCATCTTCGACACCATCTTCATTAGCTCTAGCACCTATATTTGTAGTACCTGTAGTCAGAGGTGTAACATGACGTCTTTCAACACCCTGCACAATGTTCCATAATCCTTGTGCAACCAATACATGTCGCATCATATAAGCCCATAACGGGTAGTTGGTACCATCCAACTTATCCTCAACAGCCAACATACGAAATACATCACTGCTTTCAGCCATGGCCGGTGACTAAAATACCTTGATGCAGAAAATTGACTGTATCTCAAAAAGTTGAACAGAACTGCCCAGACGAATTCTGCTAGACCTATAGCTGACTTCGAGACGCTTATACTGGCGAATTGAAACTGGTATATACCTTTGGCACAAAAAGATGAATAGACTGTTGGTGTGTGAAACACCACAAGAACCAAACTAATGTGGTATTAGAAAACCTCCATAACCATCATTAGCTTAGCAAAACTCACATTGTGAATCTTCATTTCTGAATCTAGTGAAAATCAAAATTTCACTTCACAGAAATCTGCGCCTTTTCTTCAATCCTTCAATCTGACCTGTATTAGCTCAATCTTTGCCAAATCTTTTGATCACTTGCTAAAGAATGTTCTTGCTAATGTTAAGCAACACATAATAACCAAAACTTTCAAGTAATAACTTCAGAATCTTCTGATTTTGTATCAAACTTTCCACTATGTCTGAAAACTGAAAAATGACTTCATCGATTTGACATACCTCCACTCTTAAGCTGATTTCTCTGAGTATGCGTCCCGTTTCTTAAAGATCTTTTGACCAAATGTGTTGAGGATAGTAGCTTTCAAACGAGCTATCACTTACCAAAAACTTTACACCATGCTTCGAGATCTGACCTTCAGAAGATCAGTCAAATGTGCGCCAGAAAAGTCGTAACTGTCAACTACCTTACACAGTCATATGAAATGACTTAGAACTCAATGTACAAGAGGAATTAGACTCAATCCTTCTACACAAATATGTGTTGATTATCAGAGAAGATGTGTACAAAATGGCTTGGCCTAATTTTGCTCACAGCCATGGAAAACTCTCTCAGACTCAGAAGTTTTCTCTCACCATCTCTCTCAGAAAGGACACGACTTTTCTTTACTCACTCAGATTTCAAAATTGAGTTCTCTCCCTACATGTTTCTGACTCAAATTAACTTATATACCTATGGTTTACATTCTTCTAGACTTGAACTCGTAAGTTCTAAAGATCAAATACAAATCTAGACTCTAATTTTCAACTAATTTACAATAGTGAAATTGTCCCTTCACTTAGGCTTGATTTTCTGTAGGTCTTTCCTTCACTTCTTCTTTCCTCCATCATATGTCTTCATATATCCATGCCTAATTAGTGAGTGAAGCCCCAACAGCTCCCCCTCAATCACTAATTAGCATGCTTTGACTTCTTCACATAATCTTCTTCTCTTTTATTCCTGCCATCTCCTTGAACTTACTTGTCTTTACTCCATCCAAGCTTTTTGTCATAATATCTGCAATTTGATCTTTTGTAGAAGTGTACACCACTTCAATCTCTTTCTCCATTACCTTTTCTCTAAGAAAATGATACTGTATCTCTATGTGCTTTGTCCTTGCATGAAATACAGGATTTGCTGCAAGATATAATGAACTCATGTTATCTCCATGAATGATGGGTATACCTTGATCAATTCCTAAGCTTTTGAATAATGTCTGCATCCATATGACTTCTTTTGCTGCTTCCACAAGTCCTTTGTATTCAGCTTCTGTTGATGATAAGGCCACTGTGTGTTGTTTCTTTGAACACCAACTCACAAGCTTATCTCCAATGTATATCATGTAGCCATGAGTAGACCTTCTGTCATCTTGACTTCCTGCCCAATCTGAGTCACTATAGGCTCTCAATCTTATATCTGATGTAAAAGGATAATACAATCCTTCTTTCAAAGTCCCTTTGATATATCTAAGGACTCTTTGACCTGCAATCCAATGTGGATCCTTTGGACAATGCATGAATTGAGAAAGAACACCAACTGCATAACTAAGATCAGGCCTTGTTAGAGTTGCATAAATCAAACTTCCCACTAAAGATTGATACTTCCTCATGTCTTTGAACTCTGCACCATCATATCTACTGAGTTTGTGATTGACTTCTAATGGTGTAGATGCCTCTCTGCAATTCTCCATGTTAAACTTCTTTAGAAGATTCAAGAGATACCTTTCTTGTGATACATAAATACCATGCTCTGCATAAGTGATTTCCATTCCAAGAAAATATGACAATTTTCCTAGATCACTTATCTTGAATTCCTTCTCAAGTAGCTTCTTCACCTCCTTGATTCCTTCATTTGAGGTACCTGTAATTATAATATCATCTACATATATACAAATGTAGATCATACCTGCATCTGTTCTTTTGATAAGTAAACTTGCATCTGCCTTTGAACTTTGATAGCCAAGATCATTAAGATACTTTACAAGTCTATAATTCCAAGCTCTTGGAGCTTGCTTCAAACCATAAAGGGCTCTTCTCAACCTGCAAACATAATTTGGAAACTTATGATCTGCAAACCCTTGAGGTTGCTCCATGTAAACCTCATCTGATATATATCCATTCAAAAATGCATTCTTAATATCCAATTGACTCAATGTCCATCCTCTTGATGCTGCAATGGCAATGATTGTCCTTATGGTTGACATCTTTGCCACAGGACTGAATGTCTCATCATAATCTATGCCAAATGTTTGAGCATAGCCTTTAACCACCAATCTGGCTTTGTATCTGGCTATAGTTCCATCTGCATGCTTTTTAACTTTGTAAACCCATTTATTTCCAATCACTTTCTTACCATTAGGCTTTGGGACAAGTTCCCAAGTTTTGTTCTCTTGAAGAGCATCAAACTCTTCCTTCATTGCTACTTCCCATTGTCTCTTACCTTTTGCTTCATCATAGCCTTGAGGTTCTTCATCTTCCTTAACCATGTAAGCATAATTTTTCTGAGTCAAGTAAGAAGTGTCATATGAATACCTTGTAGGTTGCTTCCTCATTCTAGTTGACCTTCTTGGTTCACACTCTTCATGTATATCTGGATGTACTTCTTCATCAAATATTGGTCCATCTTCATTCCTTCTATATGATTCAACTCTTGATGTGCTTGCTTGCATATGTTCTTCATCTCCATCTACCTGCATATGTGATTTACCTCTTGCACTCCTTCTTATCTCTTCTTCAAATGTTTCAAGATCACAATCCTTATCTGCATACCAACTCTTCTGTTCATCAAAAGTCACATCTCTGGAAACAATGAAATGTTTAGTTAAAGGACTCCATAACCTATAACCCATTTGCTTTTCATCATACCCAATAAACACATATTTTTCTGCCTTTGGTTCAAGCTTATGTCTGAGTTGTGATGGTACATAAGCATAGGCAATTGACCCAAACACTTTACAATGGTCAAGTGTTGGTTTCTTACCCCACCAAGCTTCATAGGGGGTCATACCATTCAAAACTCCACATGGTAGCCTATTCACAAGGTATGTGGCTGTATTTACAGCCTCAGCCCAAAGATAATTAGGGCAATTCTTTTCCTTTAACATTGCTCTTGCAAATTCAACCAATGTTCTATTTCTCCTTTCTGCCACCCCATTATGTTGAGGTGTATACCTGCAAGTTATCTCTCTCTTGATACCTGCATTCCAAAGATAATCATTAAACTCTTGGGAGAAGTATTCTCCCCCTCCATCAGACCTTAGCCTCTTGAGTTTTTGACCTGTAACTCTTTCTGCATAAGCATGAAAATGTTTGAAGGCTCCAAAGACTTCTGATCTTTCCTTTAGAACATAAAGAGTTATCCATCTTGTAGCATCATCAATAAACAAAACATAATACCTAGATCCATTTATTGATCCTTCTTTTGTTGGCCCCCATACATCTGTATGTATGAGTTCAAGCAAACCATCATGCTTGAAACCTTTCTTCTGAAATGGTTGTCTATGAGCTTTTCCCATCTGACAAGCTTCACACTTATATATCATATGTTGATTCTTCACATTTGGTAGTCCCAATACAGGTTGATTCTCCACCATAGTTTTGATTCCTCTCTCATTGAAATGTCCCAATCTTTTATGCCAAAGATCTAACTCTGTAATTACTTCATCACCATGTGTGATTAGGGCTTGACCAACATTTCCTTGCACTTTGAGAGTAAAAAGTCTACCTTCCTTTTTACCACAAACAATGGGTTTGTATGCATCCTCTGGATCTTCAACAAATACCCCTTCATTTGTAAATCTGACTTGAAAACCTTTTTCCACTATTTGTCCAACACTAATTAGATTCTTTGGTATTGTTGGAACATACAAAACATTTGTTAATAAATCAGCTCCACTCCTGCACTTCACTTTTCCAATTGAATGCACACTATGTTTTGTATTATCACCTGTTTGTACTGTATGACTTGAATTGCCTTCTTCCAATTCTGACAACAATTCTATATTACCTGATAAATGATTTGAACAACCAGAATCAATATAAAATACCTTGAGATCCTCCTTCTCTGATGAACTAATTGAATTCATCATCAATGTTGTATGGTTGTCATTCTGTGTATCATTTGCATAATTGTAATATGTGGTGTTGTATGATTGGTTCTGATTCCAATTTCTACCACCACCTCTTCCATAACTTCCTCTTGAATTCTGTCTTCCTCTTTGAAATTGATTTTGAAACCTTCCACCTCTTCCTCTGCCATTGTTGTTCTGATTTTGACTTGCTCCTTGTTGATTGTGCCAACAATCATATGCTAGATGATTGCTCAATCCACAAATCCAACATGTCTTCTTGTTATTGTTCTGATTACCTCTACCTCTTCCATTTCCTCGACCTTTACCTCTGCCAAAACCTCTTCCTCTTGCATAATTTGCTTGAGTTGTTGACTCTTCTTCATCCTTTGCCTTACCTTTATCTCCTTTCTTTTTATTCTTCACATACATTGCAGAACTTTGACCTTTGTCTCCATCTGACTTCAAGTCTTGCTCAAATGTGAGCATCAATCCAAGTAATTGATTTAATTCTGGCACATAATGATTTAATGAGAGTTCTGTTGAAAGTACAAAGGGCTTCCATCTCTCATCACCTCTTAACCCTGCAAGTAATTGTGCTATCAGCCTATGATCTTCAATATCCTCATCAATGGATCCAAGGCTATCTGCCAAGTCCTTCATCTTAGTGACATAATCACTAATGCTCTGATTTTGCTTTTTCTTGAATGTGGTAAACTCTGACCATAAGCTAGCTTTCCTAGCTTTAGT
The DNA here is from genome assembly GCA_020310875.1 of Ceratopteris richardii. Classification (NCBI taxonomy): domain Eukaryota; kingdom Viridiplantae; phylum Streptophyta; class Polypodiopsida; order Polypodiales; family Pteridaceae; genus Ceratopteris; species Ceratopteris richardii. Next base: position 189,210,769 of record CM035416.1, on the reverse strand, counting down.
AGTGTTTTGTCTCTGATGTGTGGCAACAAATGATCTGTAATAGTGTTGTATATATAAGCTCTTGCACTTGCATCTCTCTTCTGCCATAGCTTCAAAGCTTCTAGCTCTTCTTTTCTTGGATGACTTTCATCTTCAAATTTAGGCTTCTCCTCTTCACCTGTCACATATACCATTAAGTCCTTACTCATAAGTAAGGCCTCCATCCTTATTACCCAAGCAGGATAGTTATCTCTGTCCAATTTGTCAATGGACACATGATCTGCCATGGTATCCTTGCTTCTGCTTCAACCTGTAAGTGTAAGGTTAAAGAATGATACCTTTTGTAGACCTTTACCCTTGGAAGTGACTTCGAAATAACCTTCTGATGACTTTTGTTGTTGAACACCTCAGCTTCCTCCTTCTTTGATAAAGAACTCTTCAATTCTTCTTGTATCTGTTCTTCCTTTACTCTCGAGGACCTTATCTGCTCTGATACCACTTGTTGGTGTGTGAAACACCACAAGAACCAAACTAATGTGGTATTAGAAAACCTCCATAACCATCATTAGCTTAGCAAAACTCACATTGTGAATCTTCATTTCTGAATCTAGTGAAAATCAAAATTTCACTTCACAGAAATCTGTGCCTTTTCTTCAATCCTTCAATCTGACCTGTATTAGCTCAATCTTTGCCAAATCTTTTGATCACTTGCTAAAGAATGTTCTTGCTAATGTTAAGCAACACATAATAACCAAAACTTTCAAGTAATAACTTCAGAATCTTCTGATTTTGTATCAAACTTTCCACTATGTCTGAAAACTGAAAAATGACTTCATCGATTTGACATACCTCCACTCTTAAGCTGATTTCTCTGAGTATGCGTCCCGTTTCTTAAAGATCTTTTGACCAAATGTAGTTGAGGATAGTAGCTTTCAAACGAGCTATCACTTACCAAAAACTTTACACCATGCTTCGAGATCTGACCTTCAGAAGATCAGTCAAATGTGCGCCAGAAAAGTCGTAACTGTCAACTACCTTACACAGTCATATGAAATGACTTAGAACTCAATGTACAAGAGGAATTAGACTCAATCCTTCTACACAAATATGTGTTGATTATCAGAGAAGATGTGTACAAAATGGCTTGGCCTAATTTTGCTCACAGCCATGGAAAACTCTCTCAGACTCAGAAGTTTTCTCTCACCATCTCTCTCAGAAAGGACACGACTTTTCTTTACTCACTCAGATTTCAAAATTGAGTTCTCTCCCTACATGTTTCTGACTCAAATTAACTTATATACCTATGGTTTACATTCTTCTAGACTTGAACTCGTAAGTTCTAAAGATCAAATACAAATCTAGACTCTAATTTTCAACTAATTTACAATAGTGAAATTGTCCCTTCACTTAGGCTTGATTTTCTGTAGGTCTTTCCTTCACTTCTTCTTTCCTCCATCATATGTCTTCATATATCCATGCCTAATTAGTGAGTGAAGCCCCAACATAGACTACACAAGCATTGTGATAGTGCGTTCGGAGGCCGAAACGAGCTCAGATCGCGATTTTGGCACCAGACAGCAAAGCTATTTTGATCTCTGAAACAACCTAAGTATGCTCACCAAATTTCGTGCGAATCTAAGATTGCAAACGGAGGAGTGTCAACGGCACCCTAGATGAAGCGACGACCTACTCTGATACCAATTGTTGGAGATAGACGTTTGCGGAAGCACGCGAACAACACAAGGAAGAAGAAGAAGCTTGGAGCACAAACACACAATACTGAATGTATTACTAGAGAATGTACAAAGATAAGTAGCCCATTAGGGAAATAGGTGTATATAAAAGCCGGGGGAAAAAAACCTCCTAAAGAGGGAAAAAAGTGCCCTGACAAACCTAGTGTGTTCACACACATCACTACCTAAATATATCAACACCTAACCTGCAAACCCTTTTCACTATCTGTCCAACACTCATCAAATTCTTGGTTATAGTAGGTACATAAAGAACCGTCCTCAACATATTTCTATTCCCATCAGATGTTTTGACATTTCCTACCTTGAACATTGAATGCTTGGTGTCATCACTTGTCTGTACTTTGTGCTTTCCCTTAGGCTCCTCAAGATCATAAAGAAGAGCTACATTGCCTGCTACATGGTTTGAACAACCTGAGTCAATATAGAAGAGGTGCTCATCATTCATACCTTGTTTTGAAGTCATGTTCATAATGAGAAGAGAATCCTCTTGATCCTGTGTGTAATTGTTGAAGTCCTTTCTTGATTTGTATCCTCCTTGGTAGTTGTTGCATTGTAATTGTTGTTGTAACCATGGTTGTAACCTTGATTATGGTTGAATCTTCCTCATCCTCTCTGATTCTTGAAGTTCCTATAGCACTCATCTATAGTGTGATTAGACAGTCCACATATATTGCATGGCGAAGAGTTGAAAGGTCTCCCCCTACCTTGCTTACCTCCTTTGCCCCTTCCTCTTGAATTCCTACCTCTCCCTGCATAGTTAGCTTGAGAAGTAGTACCTTCATCTTCTACTTTCTTGCTCTTCCCTTTATCTTTAGGCTTTCCTTTATCTCTGTATAGGGCAGAAGATTTGTTACTCCTTGATGGTTCTCCATTTTTGTTGAGCTTGGCTTCATGAGTAAAGAGTTGTCCCATGAGTTTGGTAAGATCTAGAATCTGCATGTCCATGTAAAGGTCCATAGTAGTTGTAAAGGCTTCCCACTTATTGTTTGCCTTGATGCCATTGATTATTTTTCTCACTATTTGCTCCTCTTCAATCTCCTCTCCTATGCTTGATAGTTGATTAGCCACATCTTTAACCTTTGTCACATACTCTGAAACATTCTGCTTGGGTTGCTTCCTTTGAGTGGTAAACTCAATCCATAATTGATTTTTTATAGCTCTTGTGTTGGAAGAAAGATATGAAGACAATGTATCCCAAGTCTCTTGAGATTTTTTACAATTCCTAATGTGTGGAAGAAGGAAGTCCGAGATAGAGTTAAGTAGATATGACCTTGAAAAAGCATCTATGGCACACCATGAGTTGAGTCTTTCAAGTTGCTCTCTTGTAGGTTGTCCTTTGCTTCAGAAAATGGGCATCTCCTCATCTCCTGATATGTATCCATAGAGGCTCCTTCCTTGTAGATATGTCTTCATCTTCAAAGACCATGCTAGATAAATATTTCTGTCCAATTTATCAATAAAAGAAGGGAAACCATCTCCCATTTTACCTAAACTTGCCCTAATACCAATGTTGGAAGAGATGGATGGATACCTCAAGGAAGTGAGGTCGTACTGCCAAAACGTGCTTTGTATGTGCCCTATTTCACTTCAGGGTTATGTAGTAGGCCCTCTTAGCTTGCAAATGACACCAAATAAGTACCTATGTACTTTGGAGTTCATGCTTCAATCAATTAGATCAAAACAGATAACTTCACAACTAGTTAGTGATAAAAAACTTGCCATTTTGGTCTTGACACCTGCTGGATCATTTGCTCAGTGCTCACAACACAATAGCAATTGATCAAAATCCTTTTGAAGGTATCTACTTAGCTTATATAGCTAATGATTACAAGTGAAATCACTTAAAATGATAAACCATACACTGAGCAATCAATTTAGCAATTGGATGCTTACCCTCGACTTTTTAGGAACTGTACAGAGAATGAGTAGAGAGCACTTCCACGCAGAGTTCTCCAAATTGGAAAAACCAAATGCCATCAAATTTTGGTAGCTCAAAATAGACTTTAATTGGGTTCCAAGAAGATATGGATCATGCAAAATGAATAAGTAATCACTGAGATATGGCGATGCAAAGTTCACTGTTATGAGTGGACATAGCGGAGAATTGAACAAAAGGGATCAATGAAAGATATCTATTATGGCACATGATTTTACAAGATCATTGGCAATCTAATGGTGCTCAATGATGGTGAGATGAGTAGCCTATGATGTAAGCTATTGAGATCCATCAAATAATCAGTGGAAGAGCTTCAATAAGAGGCCACAAGGACCTTGACTTTCAATACTCTACTAAAAACATGCTTTCACTAGAGTACTCAAGGCCACACAATTAAGGATTTACCTTAGAAGAAGGTATCTCTAAAAAAAATGTGTATCTAGAGGAACTGAAGAGAATTTGATGTTCAATGTTTGTACAACAATTATAAAGGAAGAGATCCTATTTTAAAGAGCTCATTGTCTCAAAACAAAAAAAACAAATGAGTCCCTTCATACTAAACCTGCTTTTGATTACTCTATAGAGGTCAAAAGAAGAATTCACCTTATATTCTTGTGATTAGTGCAATAACATCTACTATGGACTTCGGAACATGAATGAGAAAGATTTGATACAAAAAAAATAACTTTGCACATTGACTAGCTCAAAAATCTTGCATTTTTGGGATGAAACACTCAACTTCAAATGCTTAAACCAGCCAACATGATTACAATTGGAAAACTTCCTTTTGGAGGGTTATTATACATAGGGTTGAGTAGCCAAAATGCTTAAAAGGTGGAAAACACATCAACTAATGTGTTTGCAATAAGCTACATCCATACGCAACATATCTTCAACTACCCTGTTAACCCTCTCGATTTCCCCATCAGTTTTTGGATGGAAAGTTGTACTCATACGAAGTTGAGTTCCAATCGATTCAAATGTCGCTTTCCAAAAGTTTGATGTAAATCTAGAGTCTCTATCAGAAATTATGCTTTTTTGGAATCGTTTATAGAAAGCGGAGTCATTTTGATATGTTATGGATATAATCAGGCAGAGAAATACCGCATGAGATCTCCTATAGGCATGAAGAAGGAGTTAAGAAAGCATAATCTTAACTTTGTTTATTTCTATTTCATTATTCACAGGAGTGTCATTTCGTATGCAATTAGCTCTCATTACAATTAACTTTTCTTTTTCTTAATGGAGGTTTAGCTAAAGCCTAGTCCCCTGAGCTTTGCTTTTGAAATTACAGCTGTACAAGGTGAAGGTTTGGGCTAGTACCCATGGGACCCCCCCTTATCGCACAAGAATAGGGGTTAGACTCCATAACACAGACTTACGTGCCCAAATGCTATTGGTTTATGCCCAAAGGCCAGAATGTCCTACCAGGGAAGGTCGAACCCTCACCCCCGCCTCAAGCGGCAAGCGACTCAACTCCTACACCTATGTTGCATTATATATCGACCATTAATGCAATGATATCACTGTAGTTACAAGGACTATGTGCCTATCTATCTCTTCACATGAGCATGTGGTATTAGAGACTACATTTTTTCTGAGTATGGTCTTTTGGGAATCCTGAACTGAAAACAGAGCCGAACTTAGTGATTTCAAGTCCATAAGAAGATACATTCCTAAGTATCCTGCTCCTCAATATTTAGTACATATCTGAAGATATTTTTCAGTATTTCTAGAGCCATTACACTCGTTTCTATACAAAGGGATTTTGAATAGTGTACACATTTTTGTTTTACGCACATTTTTGCTTTACTAGATCGATTCCAACAAGTTTACTACATTCTATAAAACAAATGAGCATTAGCATCAACCGTCTATCACACTGGAGGTGAAGGTTAGAATAACGTCCATAACACCTCCTTGCTTTGGAGCTGAAAGTCAAAATCTCGAGCATTCAATTAGGCAAGAAAGCACGAATTATTCAAAGCTTCTATTGGATTTTGGGGATTGCTAGCACACACAATAAGCATGAGGAAGAAGAAGAAGAAGCTTGGGACCACAACAAATAGTGTGTTTCTAAGTGTACAATGTACAAAGCTAAGTAGCTGTTAAGAGCTAGTGCGTATATACAAACTATAAAAAATAACCTCCAAAGAGAAAAAAGAAAGACGTGACAATCCTAAGTGTGTTTCTAGACATCACTACCAAAACATGCAAACAAATACCCACTACGAGAGATGGGCTTGACACTTATCTATAAAGAAGTGCCAAACAATGTGGAATGAGTTGAGTCCCTCAAAAAATTAAGAGCAAAGCATTGTGAAATGATTAGAAGGTAGAGCCTTTGTGAAATGTTCTAGAAAATTATCTAGTGTGGGCATACGTGCTAAAATGATATTATGAGTGGAGATTAAATTCCATGATATAGTGATACTAGTGCAGCTCACTTTTGTTGGAGTTAGACGTCTATAGAAGCATGCGAACAACACAAGAAAGAAGAAGATGCTTGGAGCACAACACACAATACTTAATTTATTACTAAAGAATGTACAAAAATAAGTAGCCTGCTAGGGCAATAGGCATATATAAAAGCCGGGGAAAAAAACTTCCTAAAGAGGGAAAAAAGGAATTCCATGCAGTCGAAAAATTTCTTTTACAAAGATTCTTACAACATTCAAAGCAGTATCACTCTTTTTCACAGGAAAGAAATGTGCCATCTTGGTAAGCCGATCGACTACAACAAATATGGTATCATGCTTACTTCTGGTCATAGGTCGCTTAGTGATAAATTCCATAGAAATAGACTCCCACTTCTGATTTGGAACATCCAAAGGTTGAAGCATTCCGGGCATCCTCTTAAACTCATTTCATCAATGTTAAATCTATAGGGTGCTCTAGAATATGGTTCACTCCTTGGATATAGGTCAATGGCATGGTCAATCTGCCTAGGTGGAGGTATACCAGGAAAGTCTTCTGGAAATACATCGGCATATTCTTTCAAGAGGTTTTCTACATAATTTGGAATACCTTCATCATTACCTTCATCATTACCTTCCTCATGTAGATTGTCCACATACACTACAAATGTTTTACAGCAATCATGTATACCTCTAATTATCTGCGTAGCAGAAATAAGAATAGGTTTAGGATTATAGGCATCACCTAGAATATGAATAGATTCATCATCTAGCTTTAAAGTGATCATTGTTTGTTCACAATTAATTGTCACAGAATTTTTAACTAACCAATCCATGCCTATGATAACATCACTCTGTTTCATCTCAATTACATGGAAACTTCCAGAAAAGCACCTATCAGAAAGAGTAAATTCAAGGTTTTCAACATATCCTTTCATGTAGTGTAATCGTCCATTGGCCATCTCTACACATCTGGTTATCAGCATATTTAGGGCGATCCCTAGATTCTGTACGAATTTGAAAGATAGAAAACAATGGGTACTACCTGAATCGATAAAAAATCTGGTTTTATACACAGAAATCATACCTGAAATCCTGATTACAGAAGCCTTTGGAAAAGAACTAACCACCATGCAATGTAAAGTAGAGTCAGGGCACTTACCTCCATCATCTGCTTCCTCAATAATTGTACCCTCCTTGATGATGTTTATCACTTTTTTTTTTAATATAAAGGAAGTTCGGCAATAGCCTACTCTCCCGGACTTGAATTAAATTAAGAAACAAAGGTACAATAGAAGGGGACTAGTGCCCACGGGACCCCCCAAATCCCACAAAGCAGGGGAAGCATGATTGAATCCTAGGTTGCATTACAGAGAAGGTTAATCACCCTCTCATCGCCCACATGCGGGGCCCACTTGGGTTTGAGCTTGTTGTTGATCAGCAGGAGAACTTGATGGTGTCTGAAGGGGGGGGACTTCTTGCAGTTAACAATCCTTTTGCCCAGGAGGAATAGTGATTTCTCAATCGACCACTCCCTGGGGGGATCGCCGAAGTTGAGAGCACACCTCTCCCGCCAAATTTTCCACAGGACTTCCCCTCTGATGGCGTTCCAGAGTGTCGCAGAGCAGCCGATCGCTTCTCCCAGAAGGACTTGTTTCCAATTAAGCTGTTTTTGAAGTCTGATTTTCATTCCAACCGTCTGCCAGATTCTGCAGGAGTTGGGGCAAGTAAGGAAGATGTGTGGGACATCTTCGATAGCACGGTGGCAGCGTTTGCACCAAGGAGGGATCCCACAAAGTTTGCTAGCCTTATGGTTGGTCCAAATTCCTCGATGAAGAATTTGCCATAAGAGGACGGACTTCTTAATCTCAATAAGGGGGTGCCAGATGCCCATGAATTTCATGTCCCACCGAAGCCGCGTCCAAGACAGGCACCACTTCTTGTTGAGGCTGATCTGGAGGTCAGCCGTTTCTTTGATGTTCGGGATTTTGAGAAGGCTATTTCCGTTGTGCCATTTGAGACCAAGCGAGTTCGGTGAGTCGTGTCCCATGAGAAGGCGCGTCTTGCGGCGATCCCAAGCGAGGCATCTGCTTTGCAAAGTGTTCCATTCTTCGTAGGAGATGTTTATGCGAGGGTCAATATCCTCGAAGTTGATCCAGTTGTTGGTGTCATGTTTCCAGAGGTGTTTCCATTTTTTGAATCCTTTGTTCCATAGCTTCTTGGCATTTTGAATGTTCCACGACTCCACACTCCGGATGCCATGTATCGGAAACCAGATAGAGTCGTTTTGTCTGATTCCGGCCGCCCACTTCCAGTCCTCACTAATTCTTGTGAAGCTTTTGACTTTATTCCAGCCCTTCCAAAGGGAGCACACGAGATTGGAGCCTTTCGGGAAGACGGGGATCGGGGAGAAAAGCAGGGTCATGATGCCAAGATTCTTCCAGTTCGGGAACCCCGTGAGGGCCAACTCATTCTTGTTTCTGAAGATCAGCTTGGCCCACGAGGCCTCCCTATTGCACCAAGCCCTAATCATCCATTTGGCTGCCAGTTTGTTAGCCATACACCCAATGTCCAGGATGCCAAGCCCCCCGCTATCTCTAGGGCTAGTGCAGATGGCCCATTTGATTTTAGGCACCCCCCTTCTGTTATGATCGCCCGTCCAAAGAAAGTTTCTACAAATACTATTCAGTTTGGATAGGCCTTGCTCATTCGGTCTCCAACAAGAAAGGAAATAGATGGTAGAAGAGAGGAGGAACGTGTTGATAACCATCGCACGCCCAGCGAGATTGATTTGCATACCTCTCCAATAGTTAAGTTTGTTTTCGAGTTTAGCCAACACCCAGTTCCATCGCTGCTCCATAGAGACGCCAAACCCCAAGGGGATTCCAAGAAGTCGAAGGATTTGGCCCTGCGGAATGATTTGACAGCCATGATCAGTGAGAAGGCCAGGGTGCTGTCCCACAATAGCCCTGAAGGCGGTCTTGGAGTGGTTGATTTTGGATCCAGAGGCATCACAAAAGGTAGCAAGACACCTCCAGAAAGTCTCCAGGCTGGTATTATCATTGTGGACGAACGCGTTCATATCATCAGCAAAAAGTCTCATGATGATTTGACTGTGGTCGTGAGGCAGCCGGAGGCCTTTGATATTGCCAGCCTCCACATGATGAGCCACAAGTCTGCTCAGCCCCTTAGTGGCGATGGCAAAAAGAAGGGGGGCCAGAGGGCATCCTTGTCTAATCGATCTTCTAAGATGGATCGCCTTCGAAAGTTTGCCGTTAACGTTAATTTGGGTCGTTGCGTTTCCGAGAAGGGTCGCGATCATCTTGGTGAATTTCTGACTAAGTCCGAGATCTTGGAGCGACTGCAAAATATAGTCCCATTCTAGCCTGTCGTAGGCTTTGTCAAAGTCGATCTTGATGAAAACCACATCTTGATTAGACTCATTTGCAAATTGAATACCTTCCCAAATATCCATGATGGTTTCCAGGATAGACCTGCCTTTGATGAAACCTTTTTGGTCCTCACTAAGCCAAGATCTCAGGTGGCACGAGAGTCTGTTGGCAATGACTTTGGCGATGATCTTGTATCCTGTTTGGAGCATCGTAATAGGTCGCCAGTTCTCGATTCTGTTCTTTTCCCCCTTCTTGTGTATCAACTTGATAATTCCATTATTTAGACAAGAAGGAAGAGCACCAAACTTTAGCGCTTCTTGCCAAACCATCCGAAGAGGGGTGGCAACCACCAGCTTGAAGGATTTAAAGAACTCGTTAGTGAGTCCGTCGGGTCCCGGGCTTTTACCGAGGGGGAGGGCATCAATGACCTCAATGATTTCCGATTCCGAGATAGGGGCATGAAGAAGGGAGTGGAGGTTGGGTGGTATCCTCCGGGGGGAAACCCTAGAAATGGCAGCCATACAGTCCCTTCTATGGTGGGAAAGGGGGTTCGATGTTCCTAGGAGTCTCGTGAAGTGCCCCTCGATGATGCCAAAATTATCTTCTTCCGAAATGCAAACATTGCCATGTGGGTCTAGCAGTAGGGGGATCGACTCTCTGCTGTGTTTCCTTTTAAGGATACGACACATCTCTTTGGTGGGTTTGTCTGCTTTGCCAGCCCACCACTCCTTGAAGAAGATTTGCAAGTTTTTCCTTTGTAATTCTTCCTCGTATCTCAACACTGCTCTGATTTTCCTGAGGCCTTTTTGGGCTTGTTGTTTTCCTTTGTTCACTTCCTCCTCGAGCCGCCAGAGTCTGTGGTAAAGGGCTTCCCTACGAGCCCGCCGCACAGTCTCGAGCATCTTCTTAGTTCTGATCATGATCTTACGAGACTTGTCGACCGCACTTCTCCAGCACTTGGCAGGGGCCAAGCCAGAGGCGAATGCCACTTTCCACACATCGGCAATTTCTTGGTGGACAGAAGGGATAGAGAAGGTGGTTGCGTTGGCATGGAACCACGGAGCCTTGCGGATTTTGTTGGAAGGTTGAAAAGTGATAACGATCGGGTAGTGATCAGAGATAGTGAGGTCAGTGTGTTGCGTGATGGTAGGGTGACCCCACTGTTGAGTAAAACTCTGGGAGATGTAGCATCTATCGAGTCTAGCTTTCCTCAGGTCCTCGCCCGCTTGGAGATTCGACCAAGAAAAGCCACTCGAGTCTTTGAACTCAATCAAATCCAAGTGGAGTTTGGTCAGGTCCCACGTTTCTTTCTCCCGACTGTCGATGACCCTGCCCTTGCCCATCCATCTGTCCATAGGGTCTTCCACCATGTTGAAGTCTCCACAAATAAGCACGTTGTGGGGAAGTGAGTCTAAGGAAGCCCAAGTGTTCAGTCTCTCCAAATCCCCGTTAGGGGCATACAAAGAAACCATAGTGACACAAAGAGGAGCACCAAAGGAGACAGCAATCCAACGGTGACTTACATCTTCAATGGAGTTTTCAAGCTTTTCAAACCAGAGTTGTTTAACACCGATAACCGTTCCTCCAGACCCCCGCTGGTGCTTCGTTGGGATCCACACATGGGCCGAGGAGATCTGTCTGAGCCGCTTCTGGAGGTCTTCTCCGTCAATTTTAATCTCTTGAATACATATAAAGTCTGGGTTTAAGCTAATGTCGCGAAGCCATTGACCAATGATGGTCGCTCTTGAGGGGTCGGTTAGCCCTCGAGCATTTAGCGAGATGACAATCATTTTTGCATTGATCCCTCTTTGCGGGAGGGAGCTTTATCCTTTCTTCTCTTGACTTCATCTTTCTTTTTCGCTGGGATCTGATCCCGGCTTAGAAGTCGGTTCTTGTGGGGGCTTTTCCAGGGTAGCTCCATAGGCTGTTTTCCTTTGCGGGATGTCCCTTGCTGGGGAGACTTGGGCCCCGTGCTCGGCACCGTTTCCGGGATCGTCGATCCAATGATGGAACTTTCACTATCCATGTTGTCTTCGTTACTAGTGGTGAAACCATCTTCTTTGCTTGTAGTGTAACCCTCCTGGGGGGTTTCTTTATTGTCATGGATCTCTAGGGCTTTGTCGTAGTTGTCTATCTCAAGTATCTTCCCACCTGGGTAGTCAAGCTCATTGATCTCCTTTTCTAGATTGCAATACAAATTGCTGTAGGGGGTAGGCGGCAGGTTGTTTCTCTCACCGTTGGCCCTAGGGCTTCTTTTCCTTCTTCTTCTAACTTCCATAAAGCCATCAGCATCGGCTTGCGGATTAAGGAGGCCCTTGCCTTCCCCCACCCTGGTCGAGTGGGTCAAATCGCCAATGTTGTCTTGAGCGGTTTTGGAGGCTTCTTGAAGGCGCTTGCTTTTTTGCCTGAGAGGGCACTCTTTAATCCTGTGACCTTGCTGGCCACAACGAAAGCACGCGTTGGGAAGGTTTTTGTATGTGATGTCCTGTTCCCAAACATCTCCTTCGCCCATGTCCACTTTGATCGTTGAAGGAAGCGGCGAACTGAGGTCGGCCTCGACACAGATTTGGGGGTGCCACCTAGCATTGAACGAGTGTCTTGCACCTTCATAGATGAGACCACCAACGTCTTCGCGTGAAGCTAGCGGCTTGCCGATAGGAGAGACAATGTCCCACACGAAGTTGTACAAGAAGCAAGGAAGGTTAGGGAGCTCAACCCAAAGAGGGTACCGAAGCGACTTCGATTTGTCGGGAGTAAAGTCCGGGGACCATCTGAATAGGCACAGGGTCGCCCGACCGAACTGCCAGGTGCCAACGCTAAGGGCTTGGAACGCCATCTCTTCATTTTCAAAGACTAGTAGCATGTGGTTCGCTGGTAAGAACTGACATTTGCTAACAATTAGTCCTCGAGGGAACCACTCTTTTTGAAGCCATTGTCGCACAGTTTCGAGCGGGGGCCTAGGGCCAAACACTTGGCCGACGAGGCAAACTTTCTTGAGCTCCTCCCGAGCCGACAGAACTGCGGGTCTACTGAGGGAAACAATGGGGGATTCAAAACTTTCGGATGCCCCAGGGGCGGCACACGACCCCCCCTCCAGCAGAGCGGCCAGGATATCGGTCTCCCTAGGGGGAGGGGCCCGATTACTTTTGACGAGAGAGGATGAAGCCACATCCATGGCCAAAAGGAACCAGCACCCACCCTTGCTCCTCGAATTTACTTCGGCATTGAGAGACCTCAACCCACTAGCGGGAAGACTAGGTCATTACGGGAAATGGGATCCAGAGAAGCCCAGAAGTAGCACTCTTCTTTTTCGAAACTTTACTCTTTTTCTTTTTTCTTTTTCCCCCCTTTTTTTTTTCTTTTCTCTTTTTCTTTCTTCTTTTTTTTTTTTTTTTTCTCCTTTCTTTTTTTTTTTTTCGAAAAGAACTCTTCAGATCCGATGAAAAGAATCCTCTGTCAATCGCGCAAGGCCACTCACCTCACGATGGATACACGTGGCCCCATTTTCTACCCTTTAATTGCCGATGACCCAATGATCGGAAGATGCGTAGGAGGTGTCTCACAAGAAGAGCGTGTCTCCAAGGCCTGCCAACGATCAAGGTTTCACTCTCCAAATCACCAACCATCAAGTGGAAAAACCATGAGGAACGTCAATTTAGCTCGCTGTCCCTTTTTCTTTTCCTAAAAGACAGCGATGGTTAGGATTAGGTGGCAAACCGACAAAATCGGAATTAGCCCCGATTGTGACTGATGACGAACAAAGGGCCTCCCGCCAATCACGCGCAATTAGAAAAACCCGTCAGTCGCGGTCCAGCTGTCGATCGTGCGATGGACAGCCCCCTCAGTCGCGATGGACACGAGCAGCTGACGATCGTGCGATGGACACGAGCAGCTGTCGATCGTGTGATGGACAAACCCCCAGTCGCGATGGACAAAAGAGCTCGGTCAGTCGCGATGGACAAAGGCTCGATCAGTCGCGATGGAGCCCCACGGTGGACGTCACGTCTTTTTCTCCACGAAGCAATTTTTGAAGTAGAGAGCTATGGTGTCTTCGCACTGCTGATTCAGCCTGTGTATCAGTATGTCTTTAGACTGCCGCTCCAGCAGACAGCTCCAGCTCCGTCACGTCGCCTACTTCCAGCTCCAGCTCCGTCACGTCGCCTACCTCCAGCTCCGTCACGTCGCCTACAGCTCCAGCTCCGTCACAGCTCCAGCTCCGTCACTTATGTTTATCACTTTTGCTTGTGCGGGTCGAAAGACTGCCTTATTCCGGCACTCATATGTCTGATGCCCTTTCTCTCTACAACGAAAACACACACCAAGTCTTTTTGCGCTCTCAATAAAATCAGGGCCTTGTTGCCACTAGATTGGTTGATGCCTCCTTTGATTTTCCACCTGTGCAGGATTCTTGCCTTGGTTGTTTGAAGATGGAGTCTTCTTTGAATTGTTCATGTTCATTGCAATAGGTCTTTGTGGCCTATGTCCGATAGCAATGAATCTACTTCTATTTGCCTTCTGCAAATTGAACTTCTCCATCTTCTCAAAGTTCTCGGTCATCGCAACAACATAAAAAAAATCAATGCATCTAGATCCCTTGACTTGATAGTGAAGTTCCTCACAAAGCCCTTCAATAAATTTACTCTTTAGAGCATATTTCTGTTTTTTGTGAGGTACACTACATGTTCTTGCACCTTCATCTACTTCATCGTTCAGCTCCACAAACAAATTTTTTGCTCCTTCTGGTTGCTTTCTGCGTCGTTCTTTACGCAATTCACTAAGAAGCTTCTGAATAAGATCCTCTTGTTCACGAATCTTTTGTGTTAGAGTTTCCATCCTTCGTGAGGATTGAATCTACTCTGATACCACTTGTAGCGTTGCCTCAATCACAATCTATCTCAAATCACAATCTTTCGATCACTCCAAAATAATACTAGAGAGAAGAACACAGAGATTGCACAAGGTAAGAGAAAGTCTGATGTGGAAGAGTAGAAATAAATATGATGCAGAGAAGGAAGAATTCTAATATTATAGATGTGAATCAATGGTTACAATAACTTTGGAAAATAGCTTCTTGACAAAGCCTGTACCTCCCGACCACCCTGGAGCTATCACAATCGCTTTCACACTCGCACTCTCAATCACACTCTCAATCACACTCTCAATCACAAGTGTGTCCCTTGTTTTGATGTGTAGGTCTCCCTATATCAGAGTTGATCGCTGCCCTCCCCAAAGAAGTGTGCGATCCACCAAATTTAGAAAAAGTTGAGTTTCTCCAGAACTTTCACAAAAAGCCATGCGATCATAGTGTGCTTTCTTTCTTTAGCGTACTTGTCGAAAATAGGAGAAAAACACCAAAACGACATATCCAAAAATATCCATATTTAGACATGGTGACACGTGAGCATCACAATCACGGGATCGAATAGAATTAGATAAGCCCTCGGATTTTTTTTTAAGTGTTGGAAAACAACACTTTTCAAAGCCCTATAACTCAAAAATGGTGAGGATTAGCTTAAGCTTGTGAGAGACATTTTTATTCAATTTTGTGATCTGCACAATAGTGTTAGAGATGTCCGAGGTCCAAATCCACCTCCAAATGCTGGTTTTGAGCCTTGCAAAATCAAGGTATTTTCTTACAATGAACTAAATGTAGGACCCTGAACGAGGTACTTAAAACATGATTCACAAAAATTTCACTCAGGCACATTTATTCTCCTATACTTGCTCTACCTTTCTCTCATACAGAGTTTTTCCTAATTCATTCATCTTCACCTTCAAAATTTGACTAGAAAACATGATGCAAATAAGGTCTAGAGAGAGAATATGAAACTTGTCAACCCAATTACATGTAGTTCCAATCCCTGGGGAGTTGATTGATTCCTTGACGAGCCTTTTTAAGCCGATATATATGATTTGGAAACCACTCATCTTCAAAATATTTGGATCACTCCATGAAGACTATATCTTCAAGCTCTCCATTTAGGAAAGCATTCTTCAGATCCAAGTGGTACATCATCCAATCTTTTGAGGATGAAATTGCAATCAGAATCCTTTTGGTGGCCATCTTAGCTAGATGAATAAATTTATCCTCAAAGTTAGTGCCATAGGTTTGAGCAAAACCTTTGTCAATAAACTTGGATTTATATGTAGAAATGCTCCCATCTGCATGTCTTTTTACCTTGTATATCCATTTGGTGCCAATGCCTTCAATGTCCTTTGTTATCATCACTAATGAAAAAGTATTGTTTTCTTCAAGTTCTTTGACTTCCTCCTCCATGGCTTCATTCCATTCCATGTGCTTATTTGATTCTTCAAAATAGTTAGGTTCTTCATAGTTAGGAGGCAAGTCACATAAAGACCATGTACCATTCTTCATTATAGCATCATATTCAGATTGCATAGGAGCCATCCAAATTTCTGAATTCTGTGCTTCATGAAAAGAAACAGGCTCATTCTCATCACAGAGACTAGACGCAACCATAGCATAACAATACTATCTGATGCAAAGGAGGCACTATGAGAGCCTGAACGAGTATGATATGACAAAGGTGCATCTAATCTGCTGTCACACAAAGTCTGCACTAGCCATTTTGGCATAGTTTTTGCCTGCTCAATATCAACTTTCTCATCAACAAGTGCATCATGTAAATCTGCATCAGAAATGGAATGATCTGCATCATCATATGAAACTTGCAAAGGCTGAGAATTTGCCTCATTAGGACCAAGACTAGACAATCCACCTATAAAAAGAGGCATCAAAGTATCATACATGTCTTTGGAGCTAACAGATGTCTCCTTAGTACATGAAAGCAATGGCTGAATAACATCTTCCACAAAGACAACATCACGGCTAACCAGAATACGTTTAGTCTGTGGATGATTAGACAGTCCACATATATTGCATGGGGAAGAGTTGAAAGGTCTCCCCCTACCTTGCTTACCTCCTTTGCCCCTTCCTCTTGAATTCCTACCTCTCCCTGCATAGTTAGCTTGAGAAGTAGTACCTTCATCTTCTGCTTTCTTGCTCTTCCCTTTATCTTTAGGCTTTCCTTTATCTCTGTATAGGGCAGAAGATTTGTTACCCCTTGATGGTTCTCCATTTTTGTTGAGCTTGGCTTCATGAGTAAAGAGTTGTCCCATGAGTTTGGTAAGATCTAGAATCTGCATGTCCATGTAAAGGTCCATAGTAGTTGTAAAGGCTTCCCACTTATTGTCTGCCTTGATGCCATTGATTATTTGTCTCACTATTTGCTCCTCTTCAATCTCCTCTCCTATGCTTGACAGTTGATTAGCCACATCTTTAACCTTTGTCACATACTCTGAAACATTCTGCTTGGGTTGCTTCCTTTGAGTGGTAAACTCAATCCATAATTGATTTTTTCTAGCTCTTGTGTTGGAAGAAAGATATGAAGACAATGTATCCCAAGTCTCTTGAGATTTTTTACAATTCCTAATGTGTGGAAGAAGGAAGTCAGAGATAGACTTAAGTAGATATGACCTTGCCAAAGCATCTATGGCACACCATGAGTTGAGTCTTTCAAGTTGCTCTCTTGTAGGTTGTCCTTTGCTTCAAAAAATGGGCATCTCCTCATCTCCTGATATGTATCCATAGAGGCTCCTTCCTTGTAGATATGTCTTCATCTTCAAAGACCATGCTAGATAAATATTCCTGTCCAATTTATCAATAAAAGAAGGGAAACCATCTCCCATTTTACCTGAACTTGCCCTGATACCACTGTTGGAAGAGATGGATGGATACCTCAAGGAAGTGAGGTCGTACTACCAAAATGTGCTTTGTATGTGCCCTATTCCACTTCAGGGTTATGTAGTAGGCCCTCTTAGCTTGCAAATGACACCAAATAAGTACCTATGTACTTTGGAGTTGATGATTCAATCAATTAGATCAAAACAGATAACTTCACAACTAGTTAGTGATAAAAAACTTGCCATTTTGGTCTTGACACCTGCTGGATCGTTTGCTCAGTGCTCACAATACAATAGCAATTGATCAAAATCCTTTTGACGGTATCTAGTTAGCTTATATAGCTAATGATTACAAGTGAAATCACTTAAAATGATAAACCATACACTGAGCAATCAATTTAGCAATTGGATGCTTACCCCTGACTTTTTAGGAACTGTACACAGAATGAGTAGAGAGCACTTCCACACAGAGTTCTCCAAATTGGAAAAACCAAATGCCATCAAATTTTGGTAGCTCAAAATAGACTTTAATTGGGTTCCAAGAAGATATGGATCATGCAAAATGAATAAGTAATCACTGAGATATGGCGATGCAAAGTTCACTGTTATGAGTGGAGATAGCAAAGAATTGAATGGAAGTGATCAATGAAAGATATCTATTATGGCACATGATTTTACAAGATCATTGGCAATCTAATGGTGCTTAATGATGGTGAGATGAGTAGGCTATGATGTAAGCTATTGAGATCCATCAAATAATTAGTGGAAGAGCTTCAATAAGAGGCCACAAGGACCGCGACTTTCAATACTCTACTAAAAACATGCTTTCACTAGAGTACTCAAGGCCACACAATTAAGGATTTACCTTAGAAGAAGGTATCTCTAAAAAAGAATGTGTATCTAGAGAAGCGACTGAAGAAAATTTGATGTTCAATGTTTGTACAACAATTATAAAGGAAGAGATCCTATTTTAAAGAGATCATTGTCTCAAAACAAAAAAACAAATGAGTCCCTTCATAGTAAACATGCTTTTGATAGCTCTATAGAGGTCAAAAGAAGAATTCACCTTATATTCTTGTGATTAGTGCAATAACATCTACTATGGACTTCGAAACATCAATGAGAAAGATTTGATACAAAAAAAATAACTTTGCACATTGACTAGCTCAAAAATCTTGCATTTTTGGGATGAAACACTCAACTTCAAATGCTTAAACCAGCCAACATGATTACAATTGGAAAACTTAGGGTTGAGTAGCCAAAATGTTTAATAGGTGGAAAACACATCAACTAATGTGTTTGCAATAAGCTTAAAACTTATCAATGGTACGCCCGATTCTAATGAACTACAAAAATGTTTCTCCATCAAGTAGAGAGTAATAATTTTCTAATGAATGATTATTCATCGAATTTGGAGCACTATAGAAGGAGACATGACCACTGCAAGTTTACTAGAGTTGGGGAATATGATGTAGAAATTGAAGAGCAAGAAAGTTGAAGATCAAAAGTGTATCTATATTGATCTAACTTAATGTTCAAAGGATTATGAGTCTTTATATAGAATCCCTTGATGCTTTCCATGAATTTTCTCTAATGAATTCAAATTTCAATCCACATTGGTATAGTTTGTTATGGTGGATAAATAATCTACCTACATTCTAAGAAGAGTAAAGTCAAATCTAATCATCCTAGATTTAAGTGATTGTTTGATCATCATCACCAACCTTCAAAACTCGTGGAATCTAGGTTCCTTCTTTTTACATGAACAAGAGATCCATAAAATAGAACCTTATGAGATACCATAAGTGAACATTAATGAAGACGCTTTAATGGATATCTTTGACACATTCCAAATTATTGTTTTCTATGCTAAGAAAACCCACATCAAGCATAATGTAAGCTTGATGATCTAACAGTTACCCCTCAAGCTAAAGTATGCTTGTCTTCAATCTCTTATAAGATGAATTTTTGCTATCGATTTAAATCCATAATGTTTTATCCCATCAAGTGCCTTTATGATTCATATCCAAAGGTTTATCTGCATGTTTAGCATTCTCCATCTTGATCTTTAGAAGTAGATCTTGAATTGATCTCCTCTGAATCAAATACATTCCTTCATCTATGTATATGAACTCCATAATAAGACAAATTTGAGCTCACCTAAATCATTGATTTTGAACTCCTCTTGTATATGTCTTTGGATCTTTTGTATACCATTCAAGTAATCACCTCTCACAATTATGTCATCTACATATACACAATTATAGATAAATTCATTATGATCCTTCTTTATGAACAAACAAGGTTCTACATTGCTTGACCTAAAAACTTGATCTTATAGATAGGTTACCAATTTAAAATTCCAATGAGGTCACATACATAAGATGTATTATTAGGTTTCTCAAATCATGGAGGTTATGACATGCATAACTTTTTATGTATCCAACCATTAAGAATAGCATTTTTCACATTAAGTTGAAGTAGATTCGAATTTCTTGCGACACATACACTTAGCAATGTCGTGATTCTAGTCATCTTGGCAACTCATGAGAAGGTATCCTCATATTCGATGCCATGATTTTGAGCACAACCTTTGACAAATAATCTAGCTTTGTACGTGCAAATATGGTGTAGTTCAACCGTAAGCAGCACCTCCTTTACTTGTCAATCTGCGGAGATGTGAGGATTGGTATGAAGACCATGAGCGAGTAAAGGCACAAGTGCGTGAGTGAAAGCGAACAAGCATGCACACACATACACACGTGCACACGGTAAGAGCAAAGAGGGCAACAATGGAAAGCTTCTATTACAAAAGAACTCTCTTACAAAGCATCAAACTCTAACAAGCCAACTCTCTAACAAGCAAACCCAAAAAATGAGCTCTCTAGCTCTTTTTATAGTTTTTTGAGTAGTATTGACCCTGTCCAGACCTAGTGTCTGACCTAGTAAAAAAGTAGGTTATAGGGCTTATTTGAGGGCTCAAATGGACTCTAAAATCTATGAAAATTGGTACGTAGCTACTTCTAAATCAAGCTTGAGGAATCGCTGACTTGAACAAAATGGATTTGCAAAAATGAGAAATAATATTTACAATGGTTTTTAGTGATAAAATAACTACTTTTATAGGGATTTCTTCTAAAAATTTGATGTGTGCTTCTTAAATCTCCCTACTTGCTCCTCTTCTTGTGTGTCCACTTCTTTGAAGCATTCCTTTGCCTTGTGCTTGATCTTGAGTTCCAACACTTCCCCCCCTTGAATGATAGACCCTTTTTGTAGTGGTTGTTCCATGTAGTGCCTTGAGAGGTAATTGTGCGGAGATGGTTGGATACACTCCAGAAATAAGGTGGTGCTCCACAAATCGTACTCTACACCTGCAAATGTAGCTTCATAGTACGTTAGTAGACACCTTTAGCTTCCCAAATATGCATTTGGATCCATAATGTACCTTGGAGCATCATCCTCAAATATTTATGTCAAAATTGACTACTTCCAAGATTGAAGACTTCCAAAAACTTGCTATTTTTTGGACTAGGTTCTGCTCAGTAGTTCAGTTAGTGCTCACTCACTGATTATAATTGACCCAAGAGCTGTGACATAGCTAGTTAGAGTGCTAAGCTTTCTATAGGAAGTTATTTCACTAATTTAGGATGAGTATATGATGTGAAATCACATTAAAAAGTTAGGGGTGTAATTCGGACTTTTTAGGAAGATGATAGTGAGCAGACATAGGTGACTTGCAGAACTTATCTCAGAGACTATTGATTTCATATGAGAATTGATAGGTGAGAACTAGAAAATCTAAGCTAAATGCCCCAAGTTGAATCACATTGATTGGATAAGCATTCGTAAAGAACTCCTCAAAACAAATTTACTGAAATGAGCACTTAGGAGGAGACAATAGTAGATACCAAATGACTTGCATAAACTGAATCAAATGTATAATATTGTGAGTGTATGATACAAGGGAGATCATTTAGGCTCACTCATACATGCGTGGGATTAGTGTACCCACAAGGTTTAAGCTCAATGTGTCCTTCTTCTTGCTCTACCACCCACGACTAAAAGTGAGGGTCTTATTACTACAAAGATATGCAACTAAACATGGCGTGGAAAGTGGCACTGATTCACATGTTCATCATCTCCTTGGTCATCTAGTTCTTAGCATTAACGACTGAATTCCAAGAAGATATTGAAATTGGAAAGGATTTGTAGAAATTTCATCTCGAGGCGAGATCCCAATAGAAGACTTGTGTTGAAGATCAAGTGGGATTTTTTGATCTAGCTTCAAGGACTTTAGCAGCTTGGGGACTCTCAATCAGCAAACGAGATGATGGAAAAATGGATGGTTAGATCTTGGAGCATGAGATAGCAATGTAGGAAAAATTAATCTTTAAAAATAGTGATGTCTTTTATCTCGTTGATTTCCTTGGGTGGGGAGAACTTGACTTAGTGGCTCTCATGTTCTCTTCATTCCACTGACTCATAAAGGTTGCACTCTTGTATGATCTTTATGGAGGAAGTGGAATAAAATGCAACCAATATCGACCATCAATAGTGATTGAAAGTGGATGGTAGGCATCAAACAAGATGACTTCATTTGGTTCTTATTGTACTTATGAAGATACTTGAACTGAAGCACCTCTAAAGAGCTAAGAGGCTTAAAAAATAAGGTTTACATATTTGGAAAAAAACATCTAGAGCCAAGAAGAAAATACATTGGATCATATATGAGGAAATGGATCCAATATATTAAGCTATAGATGGTAGGTATGAGGTAGCATAATAGCAACACAATGGAGGAGACTCCTAGAATAAAAACAAAACCTAGACTTTCATTGCTTTCTTCTCAAGAACTATTTAGCATAATCTTATATCACATTGCTTCTCAAATTAAGGCACTTGTTTATCGAGAATAAAAAGAACTCCCTATGTGGCAAATTGTCCATAGGGTGATTGAGACCAATGTTAAGCAAATAAAATTTGTAGTGCAGCACTATGGTGTAAGCAATGCACTAGTGGAAGAGAAGAATTCTGTCGCCTTTTATGTCCATGACCTAATAATTTGGAGACATTTTAGTGAATTAGTAATGTTCTTTTATTGCCTCATCAAATTGACTGCAAGCAAGGCCTCCTTGGTGAAACAATTGGATGTTCATTTGATCTATGGAGGTTCGTTAGGGTCAAAGCACTCTGGATGGTTTGGAGGGAAGGAGGTGTAGTAAACTTTCACAAGATTGATAACGAGTGGAGGATTGATAAATTCCTAGTTTTTATTGGTTCATGGATCCCTGCATCTAAGCCCCCCCTTTCCGTTTAGACACGACAATACTCATTTTAGAAAGAAAAAAGTAAAAAAAAAAGTGAGTTCCCCACAAAGGGGATGGAAAGGTTATAAAATTTCTTTGTTATTATCTCTAAATGTCTTGTAACTTCTCGTAGATTCTTTTTTATCCAGTTTAAAAAACAATTTTGAGGAAACATACCTTTCATCCTCATGCATTAGCTCAATTGGATGGGCCTTGTGCCTCTCATGGCAAGGGGGAAAGACTCAACTTGTAGCGTTTGTTCATCCACCCCTCATCACGTGGTGGTGAGATGCTAAAACCAACTCCTTCATAGAACTACATAGTTTAAAACGAGTTATCTTGTTTTGCCTTCGAGTCATGACTTTCTAGTGTCTACCATAGTAGGCCTTTGAGGTCTATATCCTAGTAGTATCTAGGTGTTTAACCCCTTAAATTCAAAGGGGCCCATGGGTGCTTTACCCACCATTCATTGTACTTTTAGTAATTCACACTAATCTCAAAGAGTTTTTTTCAATGATTTAAGTTCCCTTTGAAACATTTTCTAAATAAAAAACGTAATCGGATAAGTTTCATAGATTCTCATGTTTTAATCATGCAAATGGTCTAAGAAAAAATGGGACATGATTTATTTCAAGAAAGAAAATCTTCATGTTGCATACCTAAGTCATGAGAACTAGTAAAACATTTTTCTTCCTGTGATATGTGGACAACAAATGTGTTGTATATATTCATATTAAATCTATGTGCCTAATAATGGAGCAATAATTCATTTGAGTATCCATCATAAGATCAATAAGCATAATACTACCTCTTCCACAATCCGTGTTGGTGGAAATAGCAAGCCTAAGTGCTTGGCTAATCATTCACATCTACACATCATTTTATCTCTTCACAAGAAGGAACTTCATGTGAATCTATGGTAGTCATTTTGGAAATAATTACTTTGGATAACTCTAAAAGCAAGGATAATAAGGAATCACGTGAAGTTTGGGAGCTGATCCCATGATTTGTGTCGTAGTAATAGTCAGTTCAAATCATCCATAAAATGTAGGAACACTCTTAGGTGCTGGAAAATTCAAATTCAAACTTGGAACATGTGTATAAATACACATATTTTTAGTCATGGGATAGTAGAGCTATTCTGAGAGGAATTGAGCTAGTTCAGTGAGCATACATTGATCACATCCCATATATGAGTAGTTCACTACACTTCCCTTGTATCATATGCTCATTAGCATATACATTGTGATACATTACTTCAAGTTCATCTATACCTATTGTTCTCTATAGCATCTTCATCATTTCAATGATTTTGTGGAATCAATTTCTCTCTGTGAACTCCATGAACTACTATACTTTCACTTGGGTTAGTTGGATTAAAATTTCTTATACTTGTGTATAAATTTTCATCTCATTTAGTTGAGAGGAACTTGAGATATGAATCATAGAAGATGATTGTGTCTGCACACTTTCTAGATCGTGAAATGTCAGGATGCTTCCCTTGACTTGTTAGAATCATTTATTAGTGTATGGTGTGGCTAAATTGATGAAATAAATTTCTTTAGTTATCTATGCATTCTAATTAGATGTGTGCAAAAGATTTTTGGTCAGTTCATACGAGGTTGTAAGCTCTAAACAAATTACTGAGCACTTCTATTCCCAAAATAGAAGGTTTCTTCACATTTCTAGTACATGTAAGTTATCTATTTTGATGCAAACTTTTGGGAATGGTGCTCAAAGACACTTAGTGGTTTCAAATGCATTATTGTGAAGTTAAAGGAGTCTATTAAGCATCCCTCGAGTTAACTTGGCAGGTATAGAGTAGGTTTTGTGCAACACGAGCTCATCTTTGGAACCTACCTATCAAGCTCCTCAGAGTGGTATCAGAGCAATAACCAATCAACATGGTAGATGGATTTCTTTCATCCATAGACACATTGGATCGAGGTAACTACTCCGCTTCCTCACTTAGAATGAAAGCTTATCTTCAAGGAAGAAACCTCTATGGTTACCGAAGGGTTTCAATGTGCAGAACAAGAGGAGCAAGGAGGAGATGGAGGGAGAGAGAGAAGAGGAGATATGCACACACATGCCTGGGAGCCTCAAAACCCACCTAATGATCTTTGTTTGAGGCAATGCTCTATAAGTGATGTATATGTATGAATATGAGGGTAAGGTCAAATGACCCTTACATCCCAACAATCTCCCACTTAAGGATCAATGTGACCATAAGTGAAAAAATGTACAAAGAATGATGTAGGACTATATAGTAATGTATAAGAAGAGTCCAGATCTCAGCCCGTACTGGTCAACCTGCACCAACTGCCTCAAACAAGGTGTATCCATGCACCTCAAATTACTCTAGACTCATATCGATAAGAGTTGAGCTCACATATGACTGATGCAAGAACAAATGAAGTTTTTCCAAAGATCACTCACTCTATGCCTCTGTCAATCATCGAACAACTAACAACTCCAAGTGCAAATGCTTCACTAGCAACTGCAACATCTGGTCTTGAGCATAACAACTCATACATCAGACTCTGAATGCTGACAAAACCTAGGCTATCTGGGCTAACGTAAGCATGTTAGCCATGCCTATATCCAAGGCACCCAATGCACCATCATCAAGACCAACATGTCCTAACATATTTGTGTCAACATTTGGCATGAGCGAATCCAAGAATGAGTGCATGATTGTTGACTCATCAACATCTAAATCTATCATTCTCTCAACCAAGGATGTGTCTAGCTTTGCACCCTAGGAGCTAGTATGCTCTTGCATACACTATGTATCGTAAAAGCTATCCTTCTCTACCACGCCAAGTGTATCATCATGCTCCACATGAGCTAACTATCATGGACACAAAGGAAAACCATCACGAACCTTAGATTCTATGTCAATTTCTATATCTCATGATTGGTTTAGAATTTGGAGAAAGCAATGCTTCCATTGCATTCAAAATGTGCCAAAACCCTAAGATCTACTATCTATTTATTGAATTTTGACACTTGGAGGTCTTGTTTCAAGTTGATGATATCATCAATGAAATCATCAATTCGTAACTGCCCATGAAAACCTATATAAAGAGGGGTTGTCCCCATTCATAATCAATCTTGTGGATGTTAGTCTTGGGAGCCCAAGGGGTCCTCATGTAATAGGCCTCTTTTCTAGTGAAATAATTCATTTTAAACTTTATGAATTTCATTGTGGGGATAATGCTTAGAATGAATAATTAGGTCATTTTATGCATGTAGTTGGGTTGACAAGTTTCGTATTCTCTCTCTAGACCTTATTTGCATCATGTTTTCTAGTCAAATTTTGAAGGTGAAGATGAATGAATTAGGAAAAACTCTGTACGAGAGAAAGGTAGAGCAAGTATAGGAGAATAAATGTGCCTGAGTGAAATTTTTGTGAATCATGTTTTAAGTACCTCGTTCAGGGTCCTACATTTAGTTCATTGTAAGAAAATACCTTGATTTTGCAAGGCTCAAAACCAGCATTTGGAGGTGGATTTGGACCTCGGACATCTCTAACACTATTGTGCACATCATAAAATTGAATAAAAATGTCTCTCACAAGCTTAAGCTAATTCCTCACCATTTTTCTATTCGATCCCGTGATTGTGATGCTCACGTGTCACCATGTCTAAATATGGATATTTTTGGATATGTCGTTTTGGTGTTTTTCTCCTATTTTCGACAAGTACGCTAAAGAAAGAAAGCACACTATGATCGCATGGCTTTTTGTGAAAGTTCTGGAGAAACTCAACTTTTTCTAAATTTGGTGGATTGCACACTTCTTTGGGGAGGGCAGCGATCAACTCTAATATAGGGAGACCTGCGCATCAAAACAAGGGACACACTTGTGATTGAGAGTGTGATTGAGAGTGCGAGTGTGAAAGCGATTGTGATAGCTCCAGGGTGGTCGGGAGGTACAAGCTTTGTCAAGAAGCTATTTTCCAAAGTTATTGTAACCATTGATTCACATCTATAATATTAGAATTCTTCCTTCTCTGCATCATATTTATTTCTACTCTTCCACATTAGACTTTCTCTTACCTTGTGCAATCTCTGCGTTCTTCTCTCTAGTATTATTTTGGAGTGATCGAAAGATTGTGATTCGAGATAGATTGTGATTGAGGAAACGCTACAAGTGGTATCAGAGTAGATTCAATCCTCACGAACGATGGAAACTCTAACACAAAAGATTCGTGAACAAGAGGATCTTATTCAGAAGCTTCTTAGTGAATTGCGTAAAGAACGACGCAGAAAGCAACCAGAAGGAGCAAAAAAATTGTTTGTGGAGCTGAACAATGAAGTAGATGAAGATGAAAGAACATCTAGTGTACCTCACAGAAAATAGAAATATGCTCTAAAGAGTAAATTTATTGAAGGGCTTTGTGAGGAACTTCACTATCAAGTCAAGGGATCTAGATGCATTGATTTTTTTGATGCTGTTGCGATGACCGAGAACTTTGAGAAGATGGAGAAGTTCAATTTGCAGAAGGAAAATAGAAGTAGATTCATTGCTACCGGACATAGGCCACAAAGACCTATTGCAATGATCATGAACAATTCAAAGAAGACTCCATCTTCAAACAACCAAGGCAAGAATCTTGTGCAGGTGGAAAATCAAAGGAGGCATCAACCAATCTAGTGGCAACAAGGCCCTGATTTTATTGAGAGGGCAAAAAGACTTGGTGTGTGTTTTCCTTGCAGAGAGAAAGGGCATCAGACATATGAGTGCCCGAATAAGGTAGTCTTTCGACCCGCAAAAGGAAAAGCGATAAACATCATCAAGGAGGGTATAATTATTGAGGAAGCAGATGATGGAGGTAAGTGCCCTGACTTTTTTGATCGATTTAGGTAGTACCCATTGTTTTCTATCTTTCAAATTCGTACAGAATCTAGGGATAGCCCTAAATATGCAGTTAACCAGATGTGTAGAGATGGCCAATGGACGATTACACTACATGAAAGGATATGTTGAAAACCTTGAATTTACTCTTTCTGATAGGTGCTTTTCTGGAAGTTTCCATGTAATTGAGATGAAACAGAGTGATGTTATCATAGGCATGGATTGGTTAGTTAAAAATTCTGCGACAATTAATTGTGA
The DNA here is from genome assembly GCA_020310875.1 of Ceratopteris richardii. Lineage (NCBI taxonomy): Eukaryota > Viridiplantae > Streptophyta > Polypodiopsida > Polypodiales > Pteridaceae > Ceratopteris > Ceratopteris richardii. The sequence goes on along the minus strand of CM035416.1, from coordinate 189,183,162 downwards.
ACAAACAATGATCACTTTAGAGCTAGATGATGAATCTATTCATATTCTAGGTGATGCCTATAATCCTAAACCTATTCTTATTTCTTCTATGTAGATAATTAGAGGTATACATGATGGCTGTAAAACATTTGTAGTGTATGTGGACAATCTACATGAGGAAGGTAATGATGAAGGTAATGATGAAGGTAATGATGAAGGTATTCCAAATTATGTAGAAAACCTCTTGAAAGAATATGCCGATGTATTTCCAGAAGACTTTCCTGGTATACCTCCACCTAGGTAGATTGACCATGCCATTGACCTATATCCAAGGAGTGAACCATATTCTAGAGCACCCTATAGATTTAACATTGATGAATTAAAAGAACTTAAGATTCAATTAGATGATCTTATGAAGAAAGGCTTGATAAGACCGAGTGTCTCACCTTGGGGTGCACCTATTTTATTTAAGAAGAAGAAGGAAAGGCTCTTATAGATTATTCCTCGACAATATGGGGTTGAATAAAAGAACAATTAAGAATAAGTATTTAGTTCCTCATATAGATGACTTATTAGGTCAATTAAGTGGAGCGAATGTATTCACTAAAACTGACTTAAGATCTGGATATCACCAATCAGGATCAAAATAGAGGAATGCTTCAACCTTTGGATGTTCCAAATCAGAAGTGGGCGTCTATTTCTATGGAATTTATCACTAAGCGACCTATGACCAGAAGTAAGCATGATACCATATTTGTTGTAGTCGATCGGCTTACCAAGATGGCACATTTCTTTCCTATGAAAAAGAGTGATACTGCTTTGAATGTTGCAAGAATCTTTGTAAAAGAAATTTTTCGATTGCATGGAATGCCTTTTTTCCTACTTTAGGAAGTTTTTTTCCCCCGCTTTTATATACGCCTATTGCCCTAACAGGCTACTTATTTTTGTACATTCTTTAGTAATAAATTCAGTATTGTGTGTTGTGCTCCAAGCATCTTCTTCTTTCTTGTGTTGTTCGCATGCTTCTATAGACGTCGAACTCCAACAAAAGTGAGCTGCACTAGTATCACTATATTATGGATTTTAATCTCCACTCATAATATCATTTTAGCACGTATGCCCACACTAGATAATTTTCTAGAACATTTCACAAAGGCTCTACCTTCTAATCATTTCACAATGCTTTGCTCTTAATTTTTTGAGGGACTCAACTCATTCCACATTGTTTGGCACTTCTTTATAGATAAGTGTCAAGCCCATCTCTCGTAGTGGGTATTTGTTTGCATGTTTTGGTAGTGATGTCTAGAAACACACTTAGGATTGTCACGTCTTTCTTTTTTCTCTTTGGAGGTTATTTTTTATAGTTTGTATATACGCACTAGCTCTTAACAACTACTTACCTTTGTACATTGTACACTTAGAAACACACTATTTGTTGTGGTCCCAAGCTTCTTCTTCTTCTTCCTCATGCTTATTGTGTGTGCTAGCAATCCCCAAAATCCAATAGAAGCTTTGAATAATTCGTGCTTTCTTGCTTGATTGAATGCTCGAGATTTTGACTTTCAGCTCCAAAGCAAGGAGGTGTTATGGACGTTATTTTAACCTTCACCTCCAGTGTGATAGACGGTTGATGCTAATGCTCATTTGTTTTATAGAATGTAGTAAACTTGTTGGAATCGATCTAGTAAAGCAAAAATGTGCGTAATACAAAAATGTGTACAATATTCAAAATCCCTTTGTATAGAAACGAGTGTAATGGCTCTAGAAATACTGAAAAATATCTTCAGATATGTACTAAATATTGAGGAGCAGGATACTTAGGAATGTATCTTCTTATGGACTTGAAATCACTAAGTTCGGCTCTGTTTTCAGTTCAGGATTCCCAAAAGACCATACTCAGAAAAAATGTAGTCTCTAATACCACATGCTCATGTGAAGAGATAGATAGGCACATAGTCCTTGTAACTACAGTGATATCATTGCATTATTGGTCGATTATATAATGCAACATAGGTGTAGGAGTTGAGTCGCTTGCTGCTTGAGGCGGGGGTGAGGGTTCGACCCTCCCTGGTAGGACATTCTGGCCTTTGGGCATAAACCAATAGCATTTGGGCACGTAAGTCCGTGTCATGGAGTCTAACCCCTATTCTTGTGCGATAAGGGGGGGTCCCGTGGGTACTAGCCCAAACCTTCACCTTGTACAACTGTAATTTCAAAAGCAAAGCTCAGGGGACTAGGCTTCAGCTAAACCTCCATTAAGAAAAAGAAAAGTTAATTGTAATGAGAGCTAATTGTATACGAAATGTCACTCCTGTGAATAATGAAACAGAAATAAACAAAGTTAAGATTATGCTTTCTTAACTCCTTCTTCATGCCTATAGGAGATCTCATGCGGTATTTCTCTGCCTGATTATATCCTTAACATATCAAAATGACTCCGCTTTCTATAAACGATCCCAAAAAAGCATATTTTCTGATAGAGACTCTAGATTTATGTCAAACTTTTGGAAAGCGACATTTGAATCGATTGGAACTCAACTTCGTATGAGTACAACTTTCCATCCAAAATCTGATGGGGAAATCGAGAGGGTTAACAGGGTAGTTGAAGATATGTTGCGTATGTATGTGAATGAAAAGCAGGATAATTGGTGTGAATATTTACCCTTGGTTGAGTTTGCATACAATAGTGCATGCATGCATCTATAAAATTGAGTCTGTTTGAAGCTATGTACATTTATAATTGTTTGACTCCACCTTCGTTTTTGGGTTTTCCAAATAAAAAAAAGAAGTATCCAAAGAAATGCTTGATAAGATGGATGAAGAACTTGGAAAAATTAAGAAACACATAAAAGAAGCTCAAAAAAGACAAAAGAAGTTCTATGATTTAAAGAGAAGGCCACGTGAATTTCAAGTTGATGATATGGTATTTCTTAAAGTTAATCCTCACCGATCTAAGTTGTTGCTAGGGAAGGATCATAGACTTTCTCCTCGATATGCAGGTCCTTTTAAAGTTTTGAAAAAGATTGGATCTCTTGCTTATTTGCTAGAATTACCTAAACATTTAAATGTGCATCCTATATTTCATGTTAGCTTACTTAAAAGATATGTATCTAATGTTGCTCATGTTTTGCAGGACAATTATAAGCTGAAAGATGATGGCTCTTTTGAGCTTCAACCGGAAATAATATTAGATAGGAAGGAAAGATTTCTTAGAAATAGATCTATAGTGGAAATTTTGGTGAAATGGCACTCATACCTAGTAGAAGATTCGGTTGGATGAATTTAGATGATTTTCTAACACATTATCCTTCTTTCCAACTCTGAGGATAGAGTTCTTGAAGGGGGAAAGAATTGTAATAAGCCTCTTTTCTAGTGAAATAATTCATTTTGAACTTTCTGAATTTCATTATGGGGACAATGCTTAGAATGAATATTTAGGTCATTTTATGCATGTAGGAGAAATTTTGGGTTGACAAGTTTCATATTCTCTCTCTAGACCTTATTTTCATCATGTTTTCTAGTCAAATTTTGAAGGTGAAGATGAAAGAATTAGGAAAAACTCTATATAAGAGAAACATAGAGCAAGTATAGGAGAATAAAAGTGCCTGAGTGAAATTTTTGTGAATCATGTTTTAAGTACCTCGTTTAGGGTCCTATATTTAGTTCATTATAAGAAAATGCCTTGGTTTTACTCTCTCTCTAGAATTTTGAAACTTGTCGGGCTCAAAAGCGACATTTGGAGGTGGATTTGGACCTCGAACATTCTAACACTATTGTCTAGATTGCAAAATTGAACAAAAGTGTCTCTAACAAGCTTAAGCTAATTCCTCACCATTTTTGAGTTACAGGGCGTTGAAAGTGCCATTTTCCAACACGTACAAAAAAAGAGAATCGAGGGCTTATCTAATTCTATTCAAGCCCGTGATTCTGATGCTCGCGTGTCACCATGTATAAATATGGATATTTTTGGATATGTCTTTTTGGTGTTTTTCACCTATTTTTGACAGGTACGCTAAAGAAAGAAAGCACACTATGGCTTTTTGCGAACGCTTTGGAGAAACTCGACTTTTTCAAATTTGGTGGATCGCACACTTCTTTGGGGAGGGCAACGATCAAACTCTGATATAGGGAGACCTGCGCGTCAAAACAGGTGACACACAGAAATCTGAGAATTACTTTGTGATTGAGAGTGAGAGTGAGAGTGAGAGTGTGATTGAGAGTGTGAGTGTGAATGCGATTGTGATAGCTCGGGGGTGGTCGAGAGGTAGATGCTTAATCAAGAAGCTATTGTCCCTCTTAGTATGAGATCCTTTCTAGTTATTTCTTGTATCTAATTCATATCCCTCAAGGGAATTCTTGTAATTGAGATATCGTGTTCCAGACCTACGGTCCCGGGTTGTGGGATCTCTTGTATCATCTCTAGTCCAGTTTTCCATACCTATCGATCGCGGGTGGGATGTCTTGTATCAATTACCTATTCTTGTATCATTTCTTGTGTGTGGGTGTTCTTGTAGTCAAAAGTGTATTTTTGAAATCTCATCTATTGTAGTTAGAGAGCACAATCTAGCGCTTCCCTAACATTTTGGCAACACTAGCTTCATCAAGACCAGGCACGATGGAGATTATTCGTGAAGGAATCTTTTTCGCACTTAATGCTATTCAACAACAAGTCCAAGAGATACGAGAAAGCCAACAAAGGATTCAACAACAAAATATTCAAGATGTAATCACAAAACTTCAAAGGCAAATCCAAGAGCTGCAAATCATCGTAAATCAATCTTCTTCAAGTACCCCCATGATAACTAACACAAAGAAAAGTCCAAAAGTGAGCATGCTTGAGAAATTTGATGGGACAAGATCAAAGTTTTGAGGATTTGTGCAACAAGTGAAGCTATTTATAAGGATGCAATAGACACGTACCCCAGATGATGCTTCTCAAGTAGGACTCATAGGAACTCTAGTACGTGGTCCTTCTCTTTCATGGTTTGCACCTATCCCTGAGAAGAATATGGATATTCTACATGATTTGAAGGCTTGTGTTCAAGAGTTCATATCTTCATTTGGAGACACCAATTGTTCACGTGTTTCCAAAACAAATCTAAGGAAGCTACATCAAGGAAATAGGCCTTTGTCTACTTGCGCATCAGAATTCAGACATTGTGTTGGATCAAAGCATCCACATAATCAATAAAAGCATGCTCTATATAAGCATCATGAGCATCCAAAACATGCTCTACATGTGCGTCCATATGAGCATTTGAATCTTGCCATACATGTGCATCATGAATGTCAATAGATCTATGTGTAGGTAGAAAAAATGAGACATGATGAGTCTCAACAGTACACACAAGGCTGAACTACCATTGAGATGAGACTATCTCTCACATGAAGTACCTATGGTACATACCTACTCCCAATCCTAGCACCTCTGACAAGCTTAAGATGTCCCAATTGCAACTAAAAATGATGGACACCAAGGAATGCACAACATCTGGTCTTTTCTAACGGACTAACTAAAATCAAGCTAATAGGGAATGAAGGTGCATAGCATATGTGACTAAGTATAAGTGATGCTCCACTAGGTAGCATAAGGCATACATCTCCTACACCCTCAATGTCATATGTCATACCGTCTGGCATATGAACACATCCATGGCTCTCACCTTAGAATCCACAAAACCACTCACCATGTGGAGTAACATGAAAAATGGCTAATGTATCAAACAAACAAGCCATGTGTGTGCTATCCAATGAACAAGAGGAATCCTGAGATGAACCATAGGAGAAAGTGAGATCATCATCACTGGCATAATCAATTGCCATAGACTCTCGTGAAACCACTACCTAATGCGCATCACATGCATATCCCTGATGTCATCTAACATCTACCTAAAGCAATGTTGTCGAATATGGCCCTCATGCCATAATGCATTACTCATCTCCTCATACATAATAGACTCATATATAGAATCCACAAGCTATAATTGGATAGTGGAGCTCACCAATGCATCCATATCCATCCATACATGGTCGGGCATGTCACGAGGTCTCTATGCATCACTATGCACATACATGTGTAACCCTACACAAACCAATTTATGCCACATCTAAGCTTTCCATCTCCGAAAGTTAGTGGAATCAAAATGAGAAGACACCATCCTGGCAATCTAAGAGAATAGGAATGTAACAAGAGACTAGAAATAATACTCTATCCTCAAGAGGATCACACCTGCATATCCATATGCATAACTCACATCACATATGTCTCACTAAATAAGAAAACCATGTGAACCACCTATCACATAACCATGCATCTAGCATGCACATAAAACCATGAGCATAAGCATGCTCACCAAGTCTCCAAACTCACCAAGTAGATGTAAAAGAATCTTATCATTGATCCAATCAAAGATAATGGCAAATACATATGCCAAAAAACTTATGGCAATACACATCAATAAAATGGCAATACACCTCCCACTCGAGAATGAATCCTGTAAGATGATTCAACCTATCATGAACAACCTGTGACCAAGTCCAAGTGAATGGAGATACGCAATGATCCAAAGCTATCACACAAGCATAAAGGATCTACTGAAGTACTCTTCTAGTATAAAGGCTGACAAAATTTTGGCAGCATCTCCTCTGTAAAATGGACTCTAGAACCAAAAGAACCGTGTGGGAATCAACATCCACATATGTCAAGAATCCCAATGCCAAATAAAATATCAAATCAATGACCCTATGCTGATCGAATAGCCAATCAAGGTGACAAATGGATGTGCAACTAAGGCTCCAATTTGGATCATGTACCTGCAAAGAAAAACAAGGATACAAGTACCAACCAAGATCCAAAATCAACTCTCATAAAATTATGTGCAATCAACAAGTAAATCCATAACCATGTGGCGTAAGAAAAGTATAGGCCACAATGCCACTATACATCCATTGATAAAACCATGATCAAACTCATGATGACATAAACCTCAAAAAAAAGATATACCACAATGTCATCTCACATGTCAAACATGTGACAAAATCATGCTCTACTCTCATATCAAGGAGCTACCATAGTGATCATACATGGACAATGCTTTCAAGATCTAAAAATAAGAGCTCGCACACCAAAGAATCACTCTTGAAGAAGTTCCACAACAAAATAAACCTCCAAAAGCAATAGGTTTCCTGTGGTGAAAATATGGTGCTCTATGTTTTGCTATTTTAGAGATGATAACCTCTCAATTGGAACTTTTGGTCTTCCGCAAAATTCAAGAAATCTTTTTTGGCTATGTAAAAAGAATATAGAAAACCTAAATCGGAGGTGTGTAGCTCAAGATATACACAAAACAAGCATCTTTTGTCAATTTCACCTTCACCTACAACACTACTGCTCTGTTTTTTGCGATTTTGTTGACCTAGCACTCAAAATATGGATTTGCATTCTTCTACAAAATTGTAATTTCTTTTTGAAGCTACACATAGCAAGTTAAATCACTTTAATTTGACTTGTAAAACTCAAGTTATAGCCTAAAAATTGATTTACTATCAGGTTAGATTCACAAAGAATCGAGCATTTGTAGAGGATCCACATCAAGGATTCAAGAGGATAGCAAGAGGAGAAAAGTTAGGTAGAATATTTACATTTGAGCTCCAAGATATAAGGAACATTGCACTATTCAACTATGGTAGTCAAAACTTATCAAAATTGGAAATTTGGCACAAGAGTTTAGCTCATATAGGTGAAAGGGCTCTCAAGAAAATCAGTAAGGATTAGAGTGTGCTTGGTCTACCAAATATCTTCAAACAACACATGATTTATAAATGTACTGGTTGTTAGTTTGGCAAGTCTCATAGACAACCATTCACACACAAGGGATAGATTCATGGAGACCTATTGGAGCTAGTCCATACAGATGTATGGGGACCAAGCAAGGAGCCTTAAATCTCTAGATCCAAGTATTATGTTTCATTCATTGATGATTGTAGTAGATGAAGAACACTATATTTCATGAAGCATAAAGATGAAGTGTTCTCTTCTTTCAAGGAATATCTAGCACTTGTAGAAAATCAAATAGGTAAGACTTTCAAGAGGCTTAGGTTAGATGTAGGGGCTGAACATTTCTCCCATTATTTTGATTCTTATCTCGAAGAGAAAGGAATCAAAAGAGAAATTACAATGAGATATACCCCAGAGAAAAATATAGTAGCAAAAAGAAGAAATAGAACCATAGTAGAGGTTGGAATGTCAATGCTAAAAGAGAAGAAGTTGCCTTATCTATGGGTAAAAGCTGAATCCACAACCACCTATAGATCAATAGACTCCCATCAAAAGCATTGGATGGGATGAAACCTTATCAAGCATGGGATGGAAGAAGACCTAGCCTTGACTATTGCAGGATCTTTGGGTGCATAGCATATGCACACATACCTTCACAAATTAGAGGAAAATTATATCCAAAGGTAGAGAAATGCATATTCATTAGCTATGACCTTAATCAAAAAGTTTTTTAGCTATATAATCCAAGCAATAAAGGTTTCATTGTAAGTATACATGTTGTTTTTGATGAAAAAAAACCTTGGTTTGAGGATGATTATAGGAAAATCAAACTTTCCTATGACCTAGAGGAAGTCTTTCCAACATTGTCAAAGAAAAATGAGCATACACATGAAGACTCAAGTGATTCTAAGAAAGACGAGAAGAATCCCAGAAGGGAAATCAACTCCTAGAATTCTAAAGGCAAAGTGAAAGTGCAGGAGACGAGAGATGTGGCAAAATCATCTCAACAAACCATAAGGAGGTCTAGTAGAAAGAAAAGAAAGCCAAAAAGGTATGGATATGACACCTCTTTAGTCACAAAGCATTCCAGTTACATAGAAAAAGATACAAACCCAGAAGAACCATTTACATACGAAGAAGCTAAGAATAATCAGAATGGAGAGATGCTATGGAAGAAGAGATAGAAGCTCTACAAGAGAATTAGACTTGGGAATTGGTTCCCAAGAAACCATCTATGATTTTCATTGGTTCAAGATGGATCTACAAGGTAAAGAAGAATATTGATGGATCCATTAATAGGTATAAAGCAAGGCTTGTAGCCAAAGGGTTTGCACAAACCCAAGGCATTGACTATGAAGAGACATTCTCACCTATGGCCAAAATGCCTAGAATTAGAGTACTCATGAGTGTTGCATCTTCCAAAAATAGGAAGATATATCAAATGGTTGTTAAAAATGCTTTTCTAAATCATTGGATTTCAAAGGAGGTATACATGGCTCAACGTCGTGGCTTTGAAGATCAATCATATACAGAATATGTATGCACATTAGGAAATCCTTGTATGTCTTGAAGCAAGATCCTAGAGCTTGGAATCATAGACTTGTCATTTACTAGCAGGATAAAGGTTTTATGGTAAGAAAGACAGATCCTTCCATCTTCATTAAGAGGAACCACTCAAAGGTCATATACCTTTGTGTATATGTGGATGACATAATCATTACAAGTAATGATGCAGATGGAATGAACAAGATCAAAGCTCAGATAAAAGAAGAGTTCAAGATTAGTGATCTTGGACTTCTCAATTACTTCTTGGGTGTGGAAGTAGTATATACAAAGAAGAGTATGTTCCTAACTCAGAGCAAGTACATTGGGTATATGCTTACCAAATTCAAGATGGAAAATACAAAGGTTGCACGTACACCCCATGGAGGTAAATCTAAAGCCATGTGCTCATGAAGGTGAGTTAGTTTAAAATCGTTCTAGCTATCAAAGCTTAGTTGGAAGCTTGGATTATGCTACTCTGACCAAAGTAGATATTTTCTATGGAGTTAGTGTGATAAGTCAATTCATGCACACTCAAAGGAAGCCTCACATGGAAGCAACCAAGAGAAGATTGAAGTATTTGAAGGGTACAATCAATGAAGGATTGTACTATCAATACACATCTCATATAGATGTCAAGTGCTTTTCAGATGCAGATTGGGCAGGTTCAGAAGATGATAGAAGAAGCACTTCAAGCTATCTTACTTTTGTAGGTATCAAATTGATTTCAAGGTTTTCCAAGAAGAAACCTATAGTTGCTCTTTCATCAACAAAAGGTGAATAAAGAGGAGTTGCAAATGCTACTCAAGAAGCTATGTGGATTAGGATCTTATATTTAGATTTAGGGTTGAATACTTCTACTCCACACATATTTGGGGACAACATTAGTTCATTACATGTCACTGCCAACCCCATCTATCATGTGAGGACCAAGCATATAGAAGTTCATTATCATTATGTCATGGAAAAGATCATGAGTGAGGAGATACAACTCTCATATGTATCCATGCACCAACAATGTGTACATATGATGACAAAAGCATTGGATGGATGCAAATTGAATAGGTTCAAATCCATGAATCGTCTATAGAAAATCATGATAGATTGAAGACTCAAGCATCTTAGGCTTGAGGGGGAGTTGTAGTTGCAATTAACAAGCCTAAGTGTCAAGACTACACATCATTTTATCTCTTCACAAGAAAGAACTTCATGTGAACCTATGCTAGTCATTTTGGGAATAGTTACTTTGGATAAATATAAAAGCAAGGAGAATAAGGAATCTCATGAAGTTAGGGAGTTGAACCCATGACCCATGTGGTAGGAAGGACCAATTCAAATAATCCCTAAAGTGTAGAACACTTTTAGGTGAGGGAAAATTCAAATTCAAACTGGGAAGATATGTATAAATACACATATTTTTAATCATGAGATACTAGAGCCATTCTGAGAGGCATTGAGCTACTTCAAAGACTTGTTAAAATCATCTCTTAGTGTATGGTGTTGCCAAATTGTTGAAATAACTTGCTTTCGTTAGATACACTCCAATTAGATACACTTCAATTCATACCAGGTTGTGAGCTGTGAGCAAATTACTGAGCACTTGTGTTCCCAAAATAAAAGGTTTCTTCACATTTCTAGTACATCCAAGTTATCTGTTTTCATGCAAACTTGTGGGAATGATGCTCCAAGACACTAAGTGGTTCCAGATGCATTATTTTGAAGCTAAAGGAGTTTGTTAAGCATCTTGTGAGTTAACTTGGTTGGTGTAGAGAAGGTTTTGTGCAACACAAGCTCATCTCTAGAGCCTACCTATCCAGCTCCTCACAATCCCCATCAACTAGGTGAAGTGGCTGAAATGAGTACATCATTTTCATTTTCCCAAGTGCATTGAGCACCGTTGCCTTTTATTCTGCTTCTTCTTCAAGACCTTGCTTATTTCTTTTTTTATGTTGTCTCCTTTACTCACCCAAATTCCTTGAAGTAGATTTGTAAACTCTTCTGCCTAATTTCCTCTTCATAATGTAGCAAAATTTTGATCTTTCAAAGGCTGATTTGGAGGTGATAGTGGCCTTTGTTTACTTCAGTCTCACGATGCCTAAGTCTATCGTAAATATTTTCCCTTCTTATGTGATAAATGCTTCGATTGTCCTTTAGGTTCATGCATAAATTAGTATGAGTTTGTGTAGTGTCATCCATCCAACTCTTAGAAGGCAAGAGGTAAGTACTGGCCTTGTTCAACGAGATGGTAGGCTCATGCACAGTCATGGGAAGGGAGGGGGCAGTAGCATCAACATGGAACCAAAAAGGTTTTTCTGAACTTATCATAGGTTTAAAAGGAAAGAACCATAGGATAATGGTGAGAGACAACTATATATATGCATTGGGAGAGCAAAGGGGGGGGGGTTAATATTTCAATGATCTAGTGCGAAATGTAACTTCTAACAAGCCTAGCTTTTCACAACTCCTCCTTGAACTAAAAGCTCAACCAAGACAAGCCCATAATATGCTTGACCTACAAGAGATCATGTTGGATCTTAACCTAGTGCTAGAGCTCTTTCTTGAAACCTTCAATCAAACTAACTCTCATCTCCCATCTGTCGAATTGAGCTTCCATGCTAAAATCTCCATTAAGGATAATCACTAAGAGAAGGTGGACCAAGGATTACCAAGTAGCCTATCTCTCAGAGATTGGGTTCCGAAATTGAAATGAGGATGAATGTTAGAGGGCCTACAAAGGAGACAGTGATATATTGATGGTTCTGATCAACTAGGTCTTGCACAGTGAGTGAGTGCCAAAACATCTTGCATTTAATAATCCGGACACCTAATCCGTTAGGATGAGAGATAGAAAGTCAAGTGTATTAAGTAAAAATTGTTTGAAGTCTGTTTTGAAGTTCTACAATGACAATTTTGATATCTTGAAGACAAATGAAGTGAAGAATGACGTTTTTTAATCTCAAATTCATTGTCCAAACATGGCTTCCCTTGAGAGATTTTAAAGACCTTGAACATCAAAGCAGAAAACAATCATTTATGAAGACTTGGATGTTTTCATGTTGGGGTTTTGTCCCTCTTTTTCTTGTATTTATCTTTTCTCTTTCTTCTTTAGACGTGGAGGGGCCTTGCGAAGTGAGTGTGTCCATGATATGGCTCTTCCAAGAGATTTCCATTGAGAAACTTTCTTAGTAAATGATTGTAAAAAACAATCGAGAATTGTGGACCAAATAATCCACCTTTCACTATTAGGGTTGTCTTCTTTGCTCGCATTGTAGTCATCCTCTTTGCTAGTGGTATACCATTCTACATTCTCTTGCATATTTTTTGTGTAGTTTCCTATGGTTACCTTTTCATTGAAATCCTCAACTTGGTTTATGATACATGGGTAATCTAAGACATTGGTCTTTTTTTCTAAGTTTTCAATTCTGATTTGTAAATTTGTAATAGTATGAGTGCATGTTTTGAAGTGTTATAGCTTTACTCCATGCAATGCTTTTGTAAACATATTTGCATATTGCTCCTTTGTATTGGCATGCTCCACCTTCATATACTTTGACATTATCTTCTCTCTAATAAAATGTCAATGGAATTCTATCTGCTTGGCACTTGCATCGAACATAGGGTTTTGAGAAAAGCATATGCTACTTATGTTTTCACAAAAAAATATATACTTTCTTAACATGCACATCAAGATCAAGAAATAATTTCTTGAGCCACATGAGCTCACATGAGACTCATGCTAAGAATCTAGACTCATCTTCAATTCATGAGAGAGCCATTTTTGGTTGTTTCTTTGATATCCATGAGATGGTATTCTTCCCTAGCATGATGAGATATCCACTAATGCTCCTCCTGGCATCCTTAAATCCTACCCAATCCACAACACAACAATAAGCGATCATCAAAGGGATTAAATATCCCTTCATTCAATATCATTTCAGATATCAAGCCCTTTTGGCTACAACAACACGAGGAATTATTGGTGCCTACAAAAGATTTGGATAACAATCCAACTACATGTGCAATATCCAATGTTTTCATATTGGCATACAAGAAGGAGCCAATAATTATCCTATACATGTTCACATCCTAAACGCCTTCATCCTCATGAGAACTTACTTTAACATTAAATTTTAATGAATTTAAAATAGGCTTGCAATCAAATAAGGATAAATTCTTCAAAATATCTAGATGCATTAAACATGTACAATCTTCTTTTTATAGTATAATCCCAAGGAAGTAACTTAAAATCACTTCTATACTGACATCTAAGCCTTTTGTTGATTTTCTTGATGTTTTTCGTTTCATCATCACCTATAATGTTCAAATGATTAACAAATATACAAATGAAAACATGTTGGTACGTTTCTTCTTCATAAAGAGTGCCTTGCATTACTTTGATTCTATCCATAGTCTACCAAATAGTACACAAGTCTTTGGTTCCAATCCCTGGGGAGTTGATTGATTCCTTGAAGAGCCTTTTTAAGCCGATATATATGATTTGGAAACCACTCATCTTCAAAATATTTGGACCACTCCATGAAGACTATATCTTCAAGCTCTCCATTTAGGAAAGCATTCTTCAGATCCAAGTGGTACATCATCCAATCTTTTGAGGATGAAATTGCAATCAAAATCGTTTTGGTGGCCATCTTAGCTAGATGAATAAATTTATCCTCAAAGTTAGTGCCATAGGTTTGAGCAAAACCTTTGTCAATAAACTTGGATTTATATGTAGAAATGCTCCCATCTGCATGTCTTTTTACCTTGTATATCCATTTGGTGCCAATGCCTTCAATGTCCTTTGTTATCATCACTAATGAAAAAGTATTGTTTTCTTCAAGTTCTTTGACTTCCTCCTCCATGGCTTCATTCCATTCCATGTGCTTATTTGATTCTTCAAAATAGTTAGGTTCTTCATAAGCTATAACTTGACTCACGCAAGCATAGTGTCTTACAATGAATGAATCATAAGTTAACCTTTGAACAAATTATTCACCCTATTGGATGATCTTAGCTCACAATTAGGTGGTAATTATCTCCTCCTTTTTGTTTTGGAAGTTTTACATCCTAGAGTTTCTAATCTCTCCACATTTTACTCACTTGTAGAGTCCATGTCTACCCATCGATGGTCTTCATTATATTCATTTTTCTTTCCTTTTTCTCTTTCTTCACTTGAATGAGCTTCATTCCTTTTCGTACCTTGCCATGAGGATGTATTAATCCCATATTATGATAAGCTTGAAGTGGTTGGCCCACTCAATCTCATGCTTTATTGTAGCTCTTTGAAATTATTATGTGCTTCATATCCATCTTTAAGCTATAACACATCTTTGCTGTGATACCAAGGGACCACCTCAACAAAAAATAAATCCCTGGATACCTTATGGTCTTTGGTCTTAGGTTTGTAATATCTCAATCACTTTTTGGATGAAGAATATTTAAGAAATAGACACCCACCTTGCTTTGGGTCTAGCTTGTGTCTCAATTCTTGAGGTAGGTGAATGTAACATACATAATCAAAGAGGTAAGTCAAGAAATTCATCTCATGGATGGAAAAGAAGAAACTAACACTTGCTTCATTCTCAACTAAGGCTGAATATAGAGCATCGACCCAAATGACTTGTGAGCCCATGTGGCTCAAGAAACCTCTTATTGCTTTGAATTTGTAGGATAATCAATTTCAATTAATGTGTGAAAACATTAGTGCATACCTAGGTATCTGCCAATCCTATGTTTCACTAGAGATTGTTATCCATATTTTTCTTGTTTTTCACCTTTTCTTTTTCCTTAGAGGAAAGAAGTGCTATGAGAAGGGAATTTCTTTTTGACAGGGCTTGCCTTTCAATTATAGTTATGGGCTGCCTTTCAATATACTTTTTGTCTTTGCATATGCATCTGGAATAGTGGACCCAACACGATTAATGCATGTTGATGAATGAGTTTTGCTTTTGAAAACTCTAATCTTCCGCTTTGTAATATGTTATGATCTTGCCATGCTCGTCTGTTGATCTGTCATAATCTTAAGCACAAAATAAATCCATCGATGAAAACTGTTATCGGAAATGAAGCAAAAGAATAAAAAAGTACGCAAAGCAAAAATTCTAAGTACAGAACTATTGAAATAACAAAGATTCATGAAGATTGTTGTACAAAACTATTGAGATTTTCTTACTGATAGCTAAATGAAAATAACAAGGTGAAAGTGATCCATGTGGGTCCTTGATGCAAAGCAACAGAAAAACGGATAAAATTATTCTGAAAAGATGTTGTGCCTATCCATTCATGGCAACATTTGTCTTCACATAAAAATGTCAATCGCCTTCCCTTTGATCTTTCTTTTGTTCGTTCTCCGACAAAGTCACTCTCAAAGTCGATCATGCAAAGTTGATCATGTAAAACAGGTCCCTAGCAAAATAGAACATCCAAAACAGGTCTTGAAACCAAAAGAAAAGAAAAAAAGAAACAGAAAAAGAAGAGGAAGCTTCACATGTTACCTGAGCCCCAATGTGTACCTTGAAGTCAAAGGATGATTAAAGTTTCCTTTGGGGTGGACCATGTCAATTGGGCACTGGCTAAATCTCTGGAATTCACAATCATTGTTTGGTCAAAGTTAAGGGAGGAATGTCCCATCATCCACCTCAGAAGCCCATTGCTTTAGGTTCTGCCAAGTACCTGGTGTAGATACATCCATGCACTTGAAACAAAAGATGGGTTGGAATGCGATTTTGTTCATCTATCAGATCACTTGCGAAATGCTTTGAAGAAGATGATAAAATGTTAACATGAACATGCCAATCATGGATGTCTTGGAGAAAACAGAGCATGTAAGAGGAATATAAGCAACTGGATGATCATCAGCTACATCATAAATTTGAGTGATAATCCCCAAAAATCATGAACCCATGTTGCATGGACATAGGCCCCATGCAATGATAAGATGACTTCCTATGAGAATGTTCCTTACGAAGCTCTCGCCTATCACAGAACATATTTTGTCTGTCTACACTTGTTACACATAGAACCAACAGAAAATATCAAAGCCATGCATCATCATGGCTATTTTGTCCAAAGCTCTCAACAAATAACATTATGTAAGAAGTAGATCTCAAATGGTATGAGAACTCTATGTTGGAGAATTCCTCTCCTAATCGCAGCGGAAAGTATAGAAGACCTTCTCAGGATCAAGACTCTTGCCAACAGTAGAACCTTCAAATGAAAACTGGAACCAACTAAAATATCCAATGAACTTGAAACTTTGGTCACTCAAGCTAGACACCTAGAGATTTCACATGAGATATCAAACACTCAATTTGGAGTAGATTTGAGTTGGCAACTATTTGATTCAAAACAGACTACCTATCCACTCAGTTAGGCTAAAAACTGGACTTCACTAAACCCTGCATAACTCACAGATCATAAAGAATTTCATAAAACTTTTCTACACAGAGGACGTACTCAAGATATGCTTTCCAACGAATGTTTAAACACTAAAATTGGATACATATGTTGAGAGATATGACTCTCACAAGTAGACTACCTAGAAATGGGTGTGCGACTGGACATACTCTATGAGAGTGAACTGAACGAAATGACTCAAAACAAATGAAGTAGCTACAACGGGGCTTCCACGCCTTCTTCCTCTATACTTGAGTGTCGTCCCTTGCTTCTTTTATAGCCAAGTGACCAAAAAGTCTCATGATGAGTTTGAGAGCTCTTCTCCATCATTTCTCCAGTACTTTGGACAGCCACTCCTCTTACAGTTCAATTTTTGGATTTGATTCTCCTTTGAATGATTCTCTTTTGGCCTCCACTACTTGCTGAAGTAAATTCTTCTATTTTTCATTTTTGTATTTTCCTTCTACTTGAAGAAAATCCTTTTTGCAAAAATATATACGAGACACTCCCCCTCAAGCTCATATGTGAGCTTGCACCTTCAGCCATATCCTGCAAGTTGATGTCGTCCTTGAACCTCTTGAGCTTAGAAGCATCTAGGGACTTTGTAAGCATGTCTGCAACCTGGTCATTAGTTCTAATGAACGTTATATCCACATCCTTGCTCAAAACTTTTTCTCGAACATAATGATAATGCACTTCTATGTGCTTGCTTCGTGCATGAAACACCATAAATTGGAATGGTCTGCACCTGCACATCAAGATCAGCCAAGAGCTTCTTAATCCACATAGCTTCACAAGTTGCAAAGGCTAAACCTCTATTTTCAGCTTCTGTAGATGATAGTGCAACAATAGGTTGCTTCTTTGAGCTCCATGTGATAGGTTTGCTTCCTATCATGAACACATAACCTGAAGTGGATCTTCTATCTTCCTTCGAACCAGCCTAATCAGCATCACTGAAGCCTTTTACCTGCAATTCTTCATCATATCTATAAAACAAAGCATGATTGATTGTGTGCTTCACATATCTTAGCACTCGTTTGGCTGAATTTAAATGTTCACTTGTTGGAGCTTGCATAAATTGAGAAAGAACTCCAACAATATAACACAAATATGGTCTTGTGATCGTAGCATAGATCAATGAACCTATAATACTCCTGTATGTAGTTACATCATGTAACTTCTCTCCATCATTTGAGCATAGCTTCACATTTGTGTCCATAGGTTGAGTGAGTGGTTTGCATTCACTCATTCCAAATCTGAAAAGAACATCCAACAAGTACTTTCTTTGAATCAAGTAGATGCCATCTTTCCCATAGACTATCTCAATGCCTAAAAAGTATTTCAGCTCACCAAGATCTGAAATTTTAAACTCCTTACCGAGTTTCCTTTTGATCTCTTGTAATCCTGTAACATTACTTCCTGTTATGATGAGATAATCAACGTATATGCAAATATATACCTGCTTGCCTTCTTCTTTCTTCATGTAGAGAGAGGGATCTGCATTACTTGGAGTATACCCACACCTTGTGAGGTACTCGACCAATCTTTGATTCCAAGCACGTGGTGCTTGCTTCAGCCCATACAAAGCTTTCTTCAATCTACAAACAAAATTTGGATGCTTTTTGTCTTCAAATCCAATCAGGTGACTCCTGTATATCTCTTCTTGAAGTTCACCATTGAGAAAAGCATTTTTTATGTCAAGTTGATATAATGTCCATCTCCTTGCTGCACTCACTGCAATCAAGGTTCTAATTGTTCCCATCTTTGCAACCGGGCTGAAAGTCTCTTCATAGTCGATGCCGTGACTTTGCTTGAATCCTTTTGCTACTAGTCTAGCTTTATGCCTTGCTAGAGAACCATCAGCATTTCTCTTTATTTTAAACACCCATTTATTTGGAACAATCTTCATACCTTCAGCCTTTGGAACTAACTCCCATGTGTGATTGTTCTTGAGAGCTTTCATCTCTTATTGCATAGCTTCTTGCCATTCTTTTTGTGTACATGCTTCTTCATATGCATCCGGTTCTTTGTCTTTGACCACCTGTGTCATATATGCAAAATGCTTTGCAATAAAACTATCATAGCTCAACCTTTCAATAGGATACCTTGCTCTTGAAGACCTCCTTTCATTTCCATTTGAACATTGCTTCTTCAACCGGTTCAACTTCACCTTTGGTGTGATCACCTCTTCATACTCTTCTTCACTTGCATTTGAATCACTATTTTGGGCAGTACTTTCAGCTTTAGATCTTTCATAAGCTGATGTTGGTGATGAGGAATGACTCCTTAGCCTCCCCTTCCATGTTGAGCTTTCTCCAAGTGATGTAGAAGCTTTTGGACCTGACATTTGAGTGCTTGTTTGCTGAAATTCTTCTTGGACAACACCTCCATCATCTTCACAATCTTCTTCAAGAATCTTCTCTTTCCCTTTGTCTCCAAACCATGGTCTTAGCTCATCAAATATCACATCTCGTGAGACTCGTAGCTTCTTTGTTACCGGATTGTAGCACCTATATCCCTTTTGCTCCGATGAATATCCAATAAAAATACATTTTTCGGACTTTGCCTCCATCTTTGTGCTTAGTTCTTGAGGGATGTGAACATAACACACACATCCAAAAACTTTGAGATGTGTAAGGTCAGGTTTCTTACCGGAATAAACCTCCTCGGGAGTTAGATTATGCACTCTAGCCGTTGTGCACTTGTTCATCAAATAAACAGCCGTACTAGTTGCTTCAGCCCAATAGTTTAGTGGCATCTTCATCTCGTTGAGCATGCATCTTGCAACTTCTGTGATATGTCGATTTTTTCTTTCAGCTATTCCATTTTGTTGAGGCGTGTACCTACATGTAAATTGTCTCTTGATGCCATTTTCATAAAGAAAATCTGAAAATTCTTTGGAGAAATATTCTCCTCCTCCATCGGACCTCAAGGTCTTTATGTAGCGTCCTGTTTCCTTTTCTACCTGTGCTTTAAATCTCTTGAACATGGAGAACACATCTGATTTTTGTTTTATGCAAAACATCCATACTTTTCTTGAATGATCATCGATAAAAGTGACAAAATAACTATTACCAGCCACTGATGGTTGTTGTGATGGTCCCCATACATCCATGTGTATCAAGTCGAGGACATTCCTTGCCACATAGTTGCTCTTCTTGAATGGTTGTCGAGTTTGCTTTCCTAGTTGGCATGCTTCACAAAACTCATGTAGTCCAGCATCATTGAATCTTGGAAGACCTCTTACCACTTCATGGTTGCTCATGTCCTTGAGCTTGGGAATGTTGATGTGTCCAAACCTTTTGTGCCACCAATCGATTTCAGCAATCCTCTTGTTTCCAAACTGAATATACATCACCTTTCCATGTGGTTGTTGAATGTCCAAGGTGAACATCCTACCTTCTTTCCTTCCTTGAGCAATTCCTTGAATCCTTCTTTTGGATTCTTTATAAAGCAGCCTTTTTCATTGAAGATAACATGATAGCCTTTCTCTACCATTTGTTCTACTGAAATCAAATTCTTTGCAATAGTAGGAACATGAAGAACATCAGCCAATACCTTTCTATCTCCAAGCTTGATATCTCCAACATGTTCAATTGCGTGTTGAGTTTCATCGCCGGTCTCCACACATCCTTTTCCACTTGGAGCTTGTAGCTTTGTGAATAAATCTCCTTGGCACGTCATATGGTTGCTGCAACCTGAATCTATGAACCATTTTTGGTCATCACTTCTTGAGTTGTTGTAGTCATGCTTCATAGCAAGCATGGTTTGCTTGTCTCCTTCACTTGATGTACTCACATAGTTATTTTGGTTCCTTTGGTTGCCTCCATTCAGCCTTCCATTCTTTTGCCAACAATCATTTGCATAATGTCATAGTTTACCACAACGATAACATGTTATACCTTTGTGAGGATTGTATGAACCTCGGCCTCTTCCTCTATTTCTTCCTCGACCTCTTCCATGTGTGTTGTCATTTGAGTTGTCCTTGTTGTCCTCCGAGTTGTGTTGGCTGAAATTTGTGTTGTTGTAGCTTCTTCCTCTTCCTCTCGAGCCTCCTCTTGAGTTCCTTCCTCTACTTCTTCCTGCATATAACATTTGACTATGGCTGTCCTTACCTTTGTTGCCTTCTCCTTGTTGAGCAACCTCTTCAGCCACAAGATTTGGTATAATCGCGTCGAATGTTGGTAGAGGATCTCTATAAAGGATGTTTGTGATGAGGGGTTTCCACTTTTCTTCACTTCTCAAGCCATTGAGGGCTGTCTGGACGATGTCTTCCTCTTCTATCTTGCTTCCAACTGATGCTAGCTGATCTCGAAGCTCTTTGATCCTCAATGTATACTCACTAATGCTTTGGTTTGAGCTTTTCCTCATGTTGTTGAGCTCGTTCTTGAGTTGCATCCTTCGAGACCTTGTTGAGGTAGCATACACCTTCTCCAATGCTTCCCAAACTTCCTTGGCTGTTTCTAAGCTTTGCACATGACCAATCATAGTGTTAGAAATAACTTGTGAGATGAGGAACATCACCCTTCGATTCCTCTCTTCCCAATTAGCAAATTGTCTCCTTTGTGCCGGAGTAATGTTGGGATCTTCAATGTCCAGCGGTTGTGGATCGTCTCCACTAATTAGACTTCATAAACCTTTACCTTTAAGGTAATTTATCATTCTATACCTCCAAGATTGAAAATTATCTTTGTCTAACTTCTCAACTTGTTGTCCTAAATCAGCCATTCAAAACTTCCAAGATTGAAGTTTACCTCGTGGCGCTCTTTCTTGACTTCACGAAGCTCCCCCTTGATTTGTAGCTTCTCCTTTGCTCCAATTCAGTTCCAATGCTTTGAATCTTCAAACTCCAATGCTCCGATACCAATTGTTGGAGAATTCCTCTCCTAATCGTAGCGGAAAGTGTAGAAGACCTTCTCAGGATCAAGACTCTTGCGAACAGTAGAACCTTCAAATGAAAACTGGTACCAACTGAAATATCCAATGAACTTGAAACTTTGGTCACTCAAACTAGACACCTAGAGCTTTCAAATGAGATATCAAACACTCAATTTGGAGTAGATTTGAGTTGGAAACTATTTGATTCAAAACAGACTACCTATCCACTCAGCTAAGCTGAAAACTGGGCTTCACTAAAACCTGAATAACTCACAGACCATAAGGAAATTCATAAAACTCCTCTACACCGAGGAAGTACTTGAGATAAGCTTTCCAACGAATGTTTAAACACTAAAATTGGATACATATGTTGAGAGATATGACTCTCACAAGTAGACTACCCAGAGATGGATGTGCGGCTGGACATACTCTATGAGAGTGAACTGAACGAAATGACTCAAAACAAATGAAGTAGCTACAAGGGGGCTTCCACGCCTTCTTCCTCTATACTTGAGTTTCCTCCCTTGCTTCTTTTATAGCCAAGTGACCAAAAAGTCTCATGATGAGTTTGAGAGCTCTTCTCCATCATTTCTCCACTACTTTGGACAACCACTCCTCTTACAATTTAGTTTTTGGATTGGATTCTCTTTTGAATGATTCTCTTTTGGCCTCCACTACATGCTGAAGTAAATGCTTCTATTTTTCATTTTTGTATTTTCCTTATACTTGAAAAAAATCCTTTTTGCAAAAATATATACGAGCTTACTTCTTTATTTTTTAACACTAGTGAGATGAACAAGTATGTCAAACATGGATCCACTTCATATAACAGTAAGGTTCAATACTGACAAAAGCATGTACAGAAACATTTTCCAAGGCATCCTCCCATTGAAACTCACTCTAATAATGAAGCCTACATGATCCTTTGCATAACTCTATATCCAATACTGATTCTATAAATGCACAACTCTAGATGATCCTTTGCGCATGGCCGGTAGCTGTGTCAAATAATCCATAAAATGAATATTCTGAAGGACATATGATCGGATCTGCTTTTGTACATCTAGTGAGGTAATGTCATGGATATGGCTTGAAGACTAGGTATCTAAATAATAGATTTGTTCTAGTTTTTTTTTTTACGACGACTACAAGGTATCACATATCCATAAGCCCGTATCTAGAGAACTCAGTAAATTAGAAAAATAAAAAGAAAATAAAATTTTAATAACTAATATAAATTGTTATTCAAAACTCCCTTTCTTCTGTTATCTTGTATTTTGAACTTTTGGTTTTTCCCTCATATCAAAGAAATCAATTAGAAAAAAGATTCAACAAAAGCTAAAAATAATGGGAATTTAATGTTGTCTTATAGAGTCTCTTTTAGTTGCTAGAGTCTAGATTTTGTCCTTAATTGCGGATACAATCTATCTTGTTAATTCTATAAAGGTTTTTTCCATAGAAACGAAAGGATTGAATGAAATATCTGAGTAAATTCAAAGATCATCCAGATGGAATCTTGGTTGAAGATAGAACTTGATTCTCTTTTACCTATTGTTTTGTTTTTTTTCGTTTTTTTCCAAATGGAAGTTCAACGAGAGCCTACTCTCTCAAACTTTAATTAATAGAAAGAACAACTATGCAAATGAGCGTGCCTAGAAGGACTAGATTAAATCTTGCTAGAGAACATTACAAACAAGGTGGATAACCCTTTTGTCCCCCTCATGGGGGGCCCACTTGCTTTTAATGTTGTTGCTTTCGAGGAGAAACACTATATGATCTCTAAACGGCAGGAGCTTCTTTCAATCAGAAATTCTATTTTATAAAAAGAAAAGAGATTTTTCGATCAACCATTCTTTAGGAGGGCTACCAAAGTTGGATGCATACCTCCCTTTCTAGATCTTGCAGAGGGCCTCACCTCTTATAGTATTCCACAATGTTGAGGAACAGCTGATTGCTTCACCCAATAATTCTTGCTTCGAGTTGATTTGTCCCTACAACAACATGATTCTCTCAAGGGTCGCTAGACGAACATTGTCTTGGGGCATGAAAAGAAGAGGTTTACCAAGTTCTCATTGCCATGAAGGCATTGTTTACACCATGATTTTCCACATAAAAAGAGATATTTTGACCTTGATGAGGGGATGCCAAAGGGATTGGAACCTAAAATCCCACCTTAAACTCGACCAATCTAGACAACATCTCTTATTAAGCATGACATGAAAGTCCACATTCTTCTTGAATCTCAAAATTTTATCAAGATTGTTTTCATTGTGCCATCTAAGACCCTCAAGGTGGGGGAGTCATTTCCAATAAGGAGGTGAGTCCAAGAGATCTCCCAGGGATTGAAGCTTCTCCACAACATGCACCATTCTTCATAGTCCACTCTCCTAGCCAAGTCAATGTCCTTAAAATTAATCCATTGACATGTTTCTTGATTCTAGAGTTTTTTCCACAAACGAAAACCTTTGTTCCAAATTTTTTTAGCTTTTGGAGGTTCCAAGACTCAACATCTATGATGCCTTTGATGTGGAACCATATCGAACCACTTTTTTCTAATACTAGCTACCCATTTCCATGTTGGAGTTAGATGTCTATGGAAGCATGCGAACAACACAAGGAAGAAGAAGAAGACAAAGCTTGGAGCACAACACACAATGTTGAATGTATTACCACTAGAATGTACAAAGATAAGTAGCCCATTAGGGCAATAGGCATATATACAAGCCGGGGAAGAAAACCTCCTAAAGAGGAAAAAAATACCTCGGCGGTCCTAGAGTGTTCACACACATCACTACTTGAATATATCAACAAATCCCCCCTGGGAGTGATGTGGTGAAAAAGGAGCTGGCACTCATGTATAAGGAAGTGCCAAGCTATGTAGAATCAATCCATAAAAGGAAGTAAGCCCAAAGCTTTGTGGAAAGCTTCAAACTTCTCCTTAGGCAGAGCCTTCGTAGAAAGGGTTGCAATGTTCTCCTGTGTGGGCACATATGCGAAGCTGATCTCCCAGTAGAGAACCTCTCCCTAACATAATGATGATGCACCTCAATGTGCTTAGTGCGAGCATGGAACACAGGGTTCCTCACAACTGCCAATGCACTCTGACTATAAGTGAAGATGGTGGTGGGAGAAGACTGACCAACACCCAAATCATCCATAAGGCATCCGATCCACTCACACTCAATAGTCGCTATGAAAACTGCCCTATACTCAGCCTCACAATTGGAAGTGGCCACAGTAGGCTGCTTCTTGCTCGACCAAGATATACATGAGCTACCAAGCATGAAGCAAAAGCCGCAAGTGGACACACCAGTGTCATAGCAACTAGTCCAATCACTGTCAAAAAAATCATGCAAATCTGGTGGTAGTGATCCCCCCTTGGGATAAAACAATCCAAGTAGCCGGGTACCACTCAAATAGTGAAAGATGCGCTTAATCGTGTGCCAATGCTTGATACCTAGGCAATGTATACACTTGCTCATGTATGAGACAAAAAACTAAATATCTACCCGAGTAGTGCATAAGTAAATCAAGCATCTAACAACCTGCTGATAGAGAGCAGGATCAAATGCATCTCTAGCATCATGAAGACTCAAACATAAACCTGTCTCCATAGGAGTGGCAATAGGCTTACAATCTTTAAGGCCAGAACACTGCAATAATGTGTCAATATATTTCATTTGACACAAAGCAATTCACCATCAACTTGCATAAACGGAATGTCCAAATAGTGATGCAAATGCCCCAAATCAGACATTTCAAAATGAGGCATGCAAATCAGCCTTAAAATCAGCAATATGCATATCATGAGGACCAATGAGCAGCATGTCACGAAGCATGGAACATATTGAGAAATCAATATGAAACTCGTAATCAGACATGGATTCAGAACCTGGAGAATCAGCTTGCAGCAGAACGGTTTGCTGATGGGGAGACTGTAGAGGTTTTTGTCACTCGCATAAAGAATCTACGAGATCAAATGGCGGGAGGAGGTGTTCAAAAGTCAAGTGAAGAGCTAGCTCGACGTTGTCTTTGAATCTGTCCACCTAAGTTTGATGGGCTGGTAATTGCTCTTAACACTCAAATCAGACCTCAACCACTAACTTTTGAAGAATTCAGTGCCTTACTCATGGAGGAGGAGCTGCTGCTCAAGGCAAGGAGTGGTGGTAGCAAAGGAGATGCTGCATTCACAGCAAATGCCAAAGGAGGCAAAACAGACTCTTCAAAAGATGGAGACAAAAAGAAGAACGACAAAAAGAAGTTCAAGGGAGAGTGTTTCCACTGCAAGAAGAAGGGACACAGAATCCAAGACTGCCGCATCAAGAAGGTAGAAGAGAATGGCTCTTCAAAAAGTGGCAAGGGCAAGGAGTCTACCAACACAGCCGAAATAGAGCTTGAGTTATTTGTTACGATAGAGGAGGTGTGGTCCTTGGCTGAAGATTCAGGAACAGATGACTCATGGATGTTGGACAGTGGTGCATCTCGTCACATGACGAGTAGAAAAGACCTTTACAGTTCCTTACAGCCTCTAAGGAACCCATCATAGTAAAGGTAGGAAACAATGCAAGATGTCCCGCAGAGGGCGAAGGTAAGGTTTCTTTCATTAACTCTAATGGTGATATCAGAAAGCTTTCAAATGTGTTGTATGTTCCACAAATAAAGCGAAATCTACTTTCAGTAGCTTCTATAACTGATCAAGGTCATCAAGTATCTTTTAGTAAGACAGGAGCTAAGATTATGAACAGTAACAACAACATTGTTGGGACTCGCAGAAGGAGGAACAACCTGTATGAGTTATGTGCTCTTACAGCCACTACAAACGTGGGCACAAGTAAGCTATGGCATGAGAGATTCGGCCACATTGGATACCCTGTACTGAAGGAGATGCATCGCAGAGGTATGGTTGCACACCTACCATCGATTGCAGAAATGAAGGAACCATGTGAAGCTTGCATGATGGGCAAGCAATAGAGGAAGGCGTTTCCACAAGAAACCAAGAACAGAGCAAGCTATCCTCTAGAGTTGGTGCATGCTGACTTGTGCGGAAAAATGCCTACACAGGCCTTGGGCGGATCTTCCTACTTCATGTTACTTGTCGACGACTATAGCAGGAAGATGTGGGTGTTTTTCCTTCGCGATAAGGCTCAAGCTTTTGGTAATCTTAAAGAATGGCTTCAGCTTGTTGAAACTGAAAGAGGGAAGAAGATGAAGAAATTCAGGACAGACGGTGGTGGTGAAGTTCACATCAGAAGAGTTTGAAGATTTCTACAAGAGTAAGGGAATGAAGCATCAACTCACAGTGGCACATAGTCACGGTGTTGCAGAACGTCGGAATCGAACCATCAGGGAGATGGCAAGGTGCATGTTAAAAGGAAAGGGTTTGCCTAATCAATTTTGGGCAGAGGCTGTCAACACTGCTATCTACATCTTGAATCGAAGCTACACCAAGGCACTTGATGGAAAGACTCCACAAGAAGCCTACACTCGTAAAAAGCCTTCTGTTTCCCATTTCAAAGTATTTGGAAGTGAATGTTATGTACATGTTCTAGATAGGGAGAGAAACAAGCTTCAACCAAAAAGCATCAAATGTATCTTCCTAGGGTACAACAAAGATAAGAAGGCTTATAAGCTTTATGACCGTGGGGCTAAGAAGATCATGGCGAGTCGTGATGTGGTGTTCAAGGAGGAGAAGCCACATGTAGTGGAGGAGGAAAAGAGAGCTTCCACTTTATCATCACGCGAAGGGGCAATCCTCTATGAACCTGGCCCAAGAGCTATCCCTTCTACACAAGAGAAGGACACATCATCTTCAGATGATGAGTGTGAAAGTCACCAAAATGCCGACACCCAAGTGGAAAAGCCATTGCCACGTTGGGTGAGGAAACTCTATGATTCTGCAAACCCCATCCCACAATCACTAGAACAGGTTGCATATGGACCGAGGCGATCACAGAGAATAGAGGAACAAAAACGGGCAAGCGCCCATATTGTAAACACAGCCTTGATGGCTGATCTCATTCAAGAAGAAGCGAAGGAACCAAGTAATGTGGAAGAGGCACTCCATGATCCGAATTGGAGGGTTGCCATGCAAACAGAATACAACAATATCATGAAGAATGAAACTTGGGAGCTAGTGGATCGACCCCCTAAGCATAAAGTCTTGGCACCAAGTGGGTTTGGAAGCTAAAGTACAAGGCTGATGGTACTCTAGAAAAATATAAAGCAAGACTTGTTGCATAGGGCTACTCACAAGTTGAAGGCATTGACGCAGGCATCTTCACTAAGGCTCTTGGGAGAGAGCAACTTCTTCGACATGTTCCAAAGCTTGGGATTGGACCAAGGAGGTAGTTGACCGTAGGGTGGACATTGAGGGGGGGTGTTAGATATGCTTAATACTTCATGTGACCACAAATGATCCATAGTGCTCTAAGTTGTAAGGCCCCCATTATGAGGAGAAGCCATTATGAGAGCCCGGACATTTGTGGAACCCTAACTTCCAAGTTAGATGAGGTCTATGTGTGACCATTGATGGTTGTAGATGATCTTTGTGAGCCTAGCCGTTAGGTTAGGTAGGGCATAAACTTCAAGGCCATTTGAGGTGAAAATAAAGGCCCTGTGGCGTCACGCGGTTTCCCCATAGAACCTTCATGGGGGGAGTGCAGAGGGGGGCTTGCCCCCTTCTGCGAGGTCCGGGGGGCCTATCCCCCCGGCCCGTAGGGCCGAGACGGTAGGACTTTTGGTCGTGGAGATATTGTCGGATCATATATTTTATCGACTATTTTGGATCTCCCGACTACGTTTATCTATACTGAACCGCCTTGTAAAAGCTATATAAGCATGGCCCAGGTTGAGCTTTACATAGCATTGCACACTAGTAAGCCCTTCATTTAGAGTCTGTCTAGATCGCCATCTAAGCTCCACAGTGGGAGCGCACGGGTGGACAACACCATCATTGTAACTGCATTACGCTTGGCAATCTAAGAGTTTGAGCTCTCTATCTCTCCGTCTGTGTCTATCTTTATCTGCGTTTTTCTCTCAACTCTGCCTACAGGTCTATTCCGCTGTGCTTTTATTTTCTTACATGGTATCAGAGCCCAGGAGGCTCTGAGTGGTGCATAAGTAGAAACACAGAGGTTGCAGAAGTCTGAACAACAAAAGAGAGAAGATGTCAAGCGGTGCATCATCATCTATGACTGGGGGCAAAGGTGGTTCATCAACAGGAGTAGGTGGTGCACAAGCAGGAGCAGCAATGATGCCGGTCATCCCAACGTTGCGAATATGGCCACCAGCCTTCACAGAAGGTAAACTTGATGGTACGAACTCCACCTTGTGGAAGTTCAAAATCGTTTCTATTCTTGATTCATATGAGCTTTTGGAGACTGTTCTTGGGACTCATCATGAGCCCCAAGAAAGACCTGATCCAAATAATCATGGTCGAATGATTGCTCCTGATGTTGATCTTCTACATGCTTGGAAATGTAGAAATGCAGATGCACTCTGTGCTCTTGTTACAAGTATACTTCTTCACTTATCCAATCATTTAAGAATGCATTTTTCACATCAAGTTGGAGGAGTCTCCAATTCCTTGCAGCAGCTACACTTATCAATGTCCTGATTATAGTCATCTTTGCAACTAGTGAGAATGTTTCCTCATAGTCTATACCATGAGTTTGTGAGCATCCTTTGGCAACTAATCTTGCCTTGTATCAGCAAACTGACCCATCAGAGTTTCTTTTAACTTTATATACCCATATGCAACCAATTACCTTTTGATTTGGTGACATTGGAACCAAATCCCAAGTTTCCATTTCCTTCAATGCATCTATCTCTTCTTTCATGGACTTTTTCCAATTAGGGTTTCCCTTTGTCTCTTCATAGGAGGATTCCTCTAACATAGAATCTTTTGCCAAGTAGATTGAATGCTTCGTAACAAATGTGGAATCATATCCATACCTTTCTGGTTGTTTCTTCTCTCTTGCAGATCTTCTAAGTGCTTGGTTGGAGCATTCTCCAACCTCTTGCATCTTTGCTTTGCCTCTTGACTTCCATAGCTTGTACTCCTTTTCCCTTTCATCTTGGTCATTGTCTGTATCACTTCTTGGATCATGGACCTATGTTTCATGCTTGCTTCCTAATTGATAAGAGTCAGAATCAAGATCATATGGTAGTATTACCTTTTGTTTCTCTTCATCATACCAAGACGTCTGTTCTTCAAACACAACATCTCTACTTGTAGTGAATTGCTTTGGTTGAAGGATTGAAGAACCTGTAACCCATATAAGTTGAATCATATCCAATAAACACTGCCTTTGTTTCCCTTTCATCTAGTTTACCTCTTATTTGTGATGGTACATGAACATAAGCTAAACAACCAAAAACCTTGCAATATCCAAGACTACGTTTTCTTCCATGCCATGCTTCATAAGGAGTCATACCTTGAAGTGATTTGGATGGTAGTCTATTGCCAAGGTACACAATAGTTGAAATAGCTTATGCGCATAGATAATGTGGCAACTTCGTCTCTTCAAGCATTGTTCGGGCTGATCCAACCAATGTCTTGTTTCTCCTCTTTACAATTCCATTTAGTTGCGGAGAGTACCTAGTATTCACTTCCCTTTTGATACCTTTTTCCTACAAGAACTCATCAAACTCTTTGGAGAAGTATTCTCCCCCTCCATCAGATCTGAGCTTCTTTAGTGATCTACATGTATGATTCTCCACATGTGACAGATACTTCTTGAAGCAATCAAAAACTTCATTCTTACTCTTGATAAAGTATAGAATATTGGAACATCAAGCTTACACTATGCTTGAGGTGGATTTGATCTACATCAAAAGCTATCGCGTCGAAAGAATATCCGTTGGAGAGTTCTTTTTCTTATGCTCATTTATTGTATATTTTTGAGAGATTTTTGATGGTCATTTACCATCGTAAAAGCCTTGAGCTTTACGCATCTAACGGTAGAAAGATAGAGCCCAAATCCCATGAATTTGTGGTGGTTGAAGTTGCATTCAATCAAGCAATCAATCACCTAAAAGTAGATCAAACTAGATCTTCACTTTTCATAGATTGTATGAAAGTAAATTGATTCCCTCCAACAACCATTCCCACCTTCATTTGAATTCAAATTTCTATTGCAGAAGTCGTGGAACACTCCTAGAGTCTATATAAAGACTTGAAATCACTTGTACATTACATGGAAGCAATATACATACACTTGTGACCATCATTGTCTTGCTCCTTCAATTTTCTGCATCATCTTCTTCGCCAACAGTAATCTTGCACAGGCAGCTGCTCTCTCTCCAGATCTCCAAATTGAGTGCAAGATGGCTCATTGGAAAGGTATAAGTGTCTAGTTCCTATAAATTTGCAAAGCATTTGTTTCAGCAGATTGGGAGAAATCTGAGTTTTTCTGTCTCGGGGTCAATCTCTGCGTAGTCCTGAAAAATAGGAAGTACCACCGGTGAATGTCTCATTCATTCCTATAGCATATTTTTCTTATTCCTTATAATTTTGTGCATTCCATACACTAAACCCTATGTGTATCACTCCCATAAAAGGATTTTTTCTAATTGTAATCACGTTGGTCGCTATGGGCATTCGAAGTTCATTATCTCTTCCATAGATAGTAAGTTTTTTGAGCTAGTCGACCCGTGAACCTATCTGTTTTGTATCGACTCATTCTCCTTGATGCTCCAAAGTACATAGTGCATTTCTTTGCACTTATCACATGCTTATCACGTCTATTTGAGTTTCCATAAGTTCAAGGGCTGGTCTTGTGCCGGTTGGCTAGACCAAACTTCGTCGCTTCAAAATGCACTTTTCTACCTTCTACAAGCTTCTCCAAGTTCTTTCACTGGTATCAGAGCTAGATCAAGATGGGTGACGGCTTTCCCTCAATGATCGAGAAGCTTGATGGACACAACTACGCGGCTTCAAAAATCAGAATGGAGGCCTATTTGCGAGGTAGAAATCTTTATGGAATTGTAGCAGGTGATGAAGTTATGCCTATTCCAAGATCCAAAGGAGTACCTACACAAGAGGAGACAGATAAGCTCACACTTTGGTGCGCAAGGGATGCTCAAGCAAGGTCGTACATACTAAACTCTATCTCTGACTTTCTATTACCACATATTAGAGGATGCAAGACATCTCAAGAGACTTGGGATGCCCTCGAGACTTTCTTTTCTGCTAGTACCAAAGCAAGAAAGAATCATCTTTTGAATGAGTTCAACCAAATGAAGAAGACACCTAAACAAACAATCATGGAGTTTTTTACGAAGGTCAAGGAGGTTGCAGATCAGTTAGCATCCATTCGAGAGCTGATTGAAGAAGAGGTCATCATGAGGCAAATTCTCAATGGCATTCGAAGTGATAAGCAATGGCAATCCTTCTTAACGGCTTATGATCTCATCATGGATGTGCAAACTCCAGACTTCAACATCTTTCTTGGACAACTCTTCAATCAAGAAGCCAACAATAGCATAAAGGAAGGTAACTCTTATCATGGTAATTCGTCTAGTGCTCTATATGCAAATAAGAAGGATGACAAGCAAAAAGGCAAGAAGAAGGAAGAAGATGAAGAAGAGACTTCTCAAGCCAACTTTGCAAGCAAGCAAGTGGAAAGGGAAGAAGAAAGGACCAAAGCAAGACAAAGCCAAAGGTCAGAATGTTCAACCTTTTTCGATATGCGATAAGACCAACCACACTACCTAGAATTGATGGTTCAATGGGAAGACCCAGAAAGGAAGTGGAAGAGGTGGATATGGCAACAATAGAGGCAGAGGTGGACACAACTTCAATAATAACAATAGAGGCTATAATAGAAGGGACTACAACAATTATTCAGAAGATCAACCACATGAAGACTCATTGCTTCTTATGAATATAAGCCACAAAGAAGGTAAAGAAGATGATCATTTGTTCTACATAGATTCAGGATGCTCGAATCATGTTGCATGCAACATCGCTCTTCTATCTGATTTGGAAAGTCCAAAGCATAGACATGAAGTGCAAACAGGGGATGACACAAATCACAATGTGGAGAAGATTGGTAATATCAAAGCTTCCAATGGGAGGGCAAACATTCTGAGTAAGGTTCTCTATGTACCCACTATCACTAAAAACCTAATAAGTGTAGGCCAAATAGTTGAAAAAGGCTTGCAAGTTAGGTTCACCCAACATGGAGCTTTTGTGGAAGATCCATGTCAAGGCTTCAAAAAGATAGCTCGAGGTGAGAAGCATGGTAGTCTCTTTACTTTTGAAGTAGGAGAAACCAGGAACATAGCTCTATTCAACTATGGGTCTCAAACCCTAAGTGAGCTTGAAGTGTGGCATAAGAGACTTGCTCATGTGAATGAAAGAACCTTGAAGGATATATGCAGGGATCAAAGTGTTCTAGGACTGCCGAACATATCAAAGCAACACATGATCAACAGTTGTGATGCATGTCAGATTGGGAAGGCACAAAGACAACCATTCAACCACAAAGGCTACATCCACAACAACTTATTGGACTTAGTACATAAACATGTATGGGGATGAATTCAAGAACTCTCATTGGTAGGATCAAGGTATTATGTCTCATTTATTGACGACCATAGTAGATGGACTGTTCTATACTTAATCAAGAGTAAGAATGAAGTGTTTGATTGCTTCAAGAAGTATCTTGCACATGTGGAGAATCATACAGGTAGATCACTAAAGAAGCTCAGATCTGATGGAGGGGGAGAATACTTCTCCAAAGAGTTTGATGAGTTCTTGCTGGAAAAAGGTATCAAAAGGGAAGTGACTACTAGGTACTCTCCTCAACTAAATGGAATTGCAAAGAGGAGAAACAAGACATTGGTTGGATTAGCCTGAACAATGCTTGAAGAGAAGAAGTTGCCACATTATCTATGGGCAGAAGCTATTTCAACTGTTGTGTACCTTGTCAATAGACTACCATCCAAATAACTTCAAGCTATGACTCCTTATGAAGCATGGCATGGAAGAAAGCCTAGTCTTGGACATTGCAAGGTTTTTGGTTGTTTAGCTTATGTTCATGAACCATCACAAATAAGAGGTAAGCTAGATGAAAGGACAACAAAGGCAGTGTTTATTGGATATGATTCAACTCAGATGCGTTATGGGTTCTTCAATCCTTCAACCAAGCAATTCAATACAAGTAGAGATGTTGTGTTTGAAGAACACAGGTCTTTGTATGATGAAGACAAACAAAAGGTAATACTACCATATGATCTTGATTCTAACTCTTATCAATTAGGAAGCAAGCATGATACACAGGTCCAAGATCCAAGAATTGATACAGACGATGACCACCATGAAAGGGAAAATGATTACAAGCTATGGAAGTCAAGAGGCAAAGCAAAGATGCAAGAGATTGGAGAATGCTCCAAACAAGCACCTAGAAGATCAGCAAGAGAGAAGAAACAACCAGAAAGGTATGGATATGATTCCACATTTGTTACGAAGCATTCAATATACTTGGCAAAAGACTCTATTTCAGAGGAACCCTCAACCTATGAAGAGGCAAAGGGAAAGCCTAATTGGGAAAAGGCCATGAACGAAGAGATAACTACATTGAAGGAGATGGACACTTGGAATTTGGTTTCAATATCACCGAATCAAAAGGTAATTGGTTGTAGATGTGTATATAAAGTTAAAAGAAATGCAAATGGATCAGTTTGCAAGTACAAGACAAGATTATTTGCCAAAGGATGCTCACAAACTCATGGTATAGACTATGAGGAAAGATTCTCACCAATTGCAAAAATGACTACAATCAGGACATTGATAAGTGTAGCTGCTGCAAGGAATTGGAGACTCCTCCAACTTGATGTGAAAAATGCATTCTTAAATGGTTGGATAAGTGAAGAGGTATACATGTCACAACCACCAGGTTTTGAAAACCCTAATCATCCATCTTATGTTTGCAGACTTAAGAAAGCATTGTATGGATTGAAACAAGCTCCAAGAGCTTGGAATTATAGGTTGGTTACATATCTTCAAGATAAAGGGTTCAAAGCTAGCAGCTCAGATCCTTCTCTATTCATCAAAAGGGATCACAATGAGGTTATCTATCTATGTGTATATGTAGATGATATTATTGTGACAGGTGATGATCTAAATGGCATTCAAAGGATCAAGAGACACATGCAAGAGGAGTTCAAAATCAGTGACCTAGGTGAGCTCACATATTTCCTAGGTATGCAGGTGATATATACAGATGAAGGAATGTATTTGAATTAGAGAAGATACATTCAGGATCTTCTTCTCAAGTTCAAAATGGAGAACACTAAGCCTGTAGGTAAACCTTTGGAGATGAATCATAAACTAAGTGTTTATGAAGGTAGGAAAATTGAAGAAATTAAAGAATATCAAAGCTTGGTAGGTAGCTTGATATATGCTACTCATACAAGGGCAGACATCTCATATAGTGTGGGAGTGCTTAGTCAGTTCATGCACTCACCGAGAAGACCACACATGGATGCGGCTAAGAGAGTACTTAAGTATCTCAAAGGTACAATCAACGAAGGTATATTCTATCCTTACTCTTCAGATTTGGATATCAAAATCTACTTAAATGCAGATTGGGTAGGAGCTAATGATGATAGAAAAAGTACATCTGGTTACTTAGCATTTGTAGGTTTGAAGCTAGTGTCATGGAGTTCCAAGAAGAAACCAATAGTTGCTGTATCCTCAATTGAAGCAGAGTATAGAGGCTTGACCATAACAACTCAAGAGGCAATATGGTTAAAAGCATTGTATACAGATTTGGGACTTGTGAGTTCCAAACCTCACATATTTGGAGATAATGTAAGTTCCATGCATCTAGCAGCAAATCCTATTTTCCATGCAAGAACCAAACACATAGAAGTCCATTACCACTTCATCTGGGAGAAGCTCATGGCAAAGGAGATTGACATTTCTTTTGTTCCTACTGAAAAGCAAGTAGCAGATATGATGACGAAGGCACTTGATGGAATAAAGCTTTGTAGATTCAAAGCTATGGAAGGTATTCAACCTATCAGAGAACGAAGACTCAAGCATACTTTAGCGTGAGGGGGAGCTGTTGGAACATCAAGCTTACACTATGCTTGAGGTGGATTTGATCTACATCAAATGCTATCACGTCGAAAAAATATCCGTTCGAGAGTTCTTTTTCTTATGCTCATTTATTGTATATTTTTGAAAGATTTTTTATGGTTCATTTACCATTGTAAAAGCCTTGAGCTTTACACATGTAAAGGTAGAAAGATAGAGCCCAAATCCCACGAATTTGTGGTGGTTGAAGTTGCATTAAATCAAGCAATCAATCACCTAAAAGTAGATCAAACTAGATCTTCACTTTTCCTAGATTGCAGGAAAGTGAATTGATTCCCTCCAACAACCACTCCCACCTTCATTTGAATTCAAATTTCTCTTGTAGAAGTCTTGGAACCCTCCCAGAGTCTATATAAAGACTTGAAATCACTTTTACATTACATGGAAGCAATATACATACACTTGCGACCATCATTGTCTTGCTCCTTCAATTCTTTGCATCATCTTCTTCGCCAACACTACTCTTGCAGAGGCTGCTGCTCTCTCTGCAGAGCTCCAAATTGAGTACAAGATGGCTCATTGGAAATGTATAAGTTTCTAGTTTATGCCTATACATTTTCAAAGCATTTAGTTCAGTAGATTGGGAGAAAGTTGAGTTTTTCTGTCTCGGGGTCAATCTCTACGTATTCCTGAAAAATAGGAAGTACCTCCGGTGAATGTCGCATTCATTCCTATAGCATATTTTGCTTACTCCTTATACTTTTGTGTATTCCACTCACATAAAAGGTTTTTTTCTAATTGTAATCACGTTGGTCGCTATGGGCATTTGAAGTTCATTGTCTCTTCCATAGATAGTAAGTTTTTTGAGCTAGTCCACCCGCGAGCCGGGCTCGTCTTGTGCCGGTTGGCTAAACCAAACTTCGTCGCTTCAAAACACACTTTTCTACCTTCTGCAAGCTTCTCCAATTTCTTTCATAGAACACTACTATGGTCTTCAATAAATGAGACATAATACCTTGATCCTGACAATGAAGGTTCTTAACTTGCTCCCCATACATCTGTATGTACTAATTCCAATGAGTTGTTGCGGATGTAGCCTTTGTGGTTGAATGGTTGTCTTTGTGCCTTCCCAATCTGACATGCATCACACTTGTTGATCATGTGTTGCTTTGATATGTTTGGCACTCCTAGAACACTTTGATCCCTGCATATATCCTTCAAGTTTC
This sequence comes from Ceratopteris richardii, assembly GCA_020310875.1. NCBI lineage: Eukaryota > Viridiplantae > Streptophyta > Polypodiopsida > Polypodiales > Pteridaceae > Ceratopteris > Ceratopteris richardii. The sequence goes on along the minus strand of CM035416.1, from coordinate 189,146,318 downwards.
TTTTATTCACACGAGCAAGTCGCTTATGCCACACTTCAAGCTCACTTAGGGTTTGAGACCCAAAGTTGAATAGAGCTATGTTCTTGGTTTCTCTTACTTCAAAAGTAAAGAGCCTACCATGCTTCTCACCTTGGGCTATCTTTTTGAAGCCTTGACATGGATCTTCCACAAAAGCTCCATGTTGGGTGAACCTAACTTGCAAGCCCTTTTCAACTATTTGGCCTACACTTATTAGGTTTTTAGTGATAGTGGGTACATAGAGAACCTTACTTAGAATGTTTGTCCTGCCATTGGAAGCTTTGATGTTACCAATCTTCTCCACATTGTGCTTTGTGTCATCCCCTGTTTGCACTTCATGTCTCTACTTTGGACATTCCAAGTCAGATAGAAGAGCAATGTTTCCTACAACATGATTCAAACATCTAAAATCTATGTAGAACAAATGATTATCTTCTTTACCTTCTTTGTGGGTTAGATTCCTAAGAAGCAATGAGTCTTCATGTGGTTGATCATCTGAATGATTGTTGTAGTCCCTTCTATCATAGCTTCAATTGTAAGTGTTGAAGTTGTGTCCACCTCTGCCTCTATTGCTGCCATATCCAGCTCTTCCACTTCCTTTCTAGGTCTTCCCATTGAACCAGCAATTTTGAGTGGTGTGGTTGGTCTTATCGCATATGGCACAAGGTTGAACACTCTCACCTTTGGCTTTGTCTTGCTTTGGTCCTTTCTTCTTCCCATTCCACTTGCTCTTGCTTGCAAAGTTGGCTTGGGAAGTGTCTTCTTCATCTTCTTCCTTCTTCTTGCCTTTTTGCTTCTTATCCTTCCTATCTGCATATAGAGCACTAGTTGAATTGCCATGATAAGAGTTACCTTCATTTATGCTATTGGTTGCTTCTTGATTGAAGATTTGTCCAAGAAAGATGTTGAAGTCTGGAGTTTGCACATCCATGATAAGATCATAAGCCGTCGTGAAGGATTGCCATTGCTTATCACTTCGAATGCTGTTGAGAATTTTCCTCATGATGACCTCTTCTTCAACCAGCTCTCCAATGGATGCTAACTGATCCGCAACCTCCTTGACCTTGGTAACAAACTTTGTGATTGTTTGTTTAGGTGTCTTCTTCATTTGGTTGAACTTGTTCCAAAGATGATTCTTTCTTTCTTTGGAACTAGCAGAAAAGAAGTCTTGAGGGCATCCCAAGTCTCTTGAGATGTCTTGCATCCTCTAATATATGGTAATAGAAAGTCAGAGATAGAGTTTAGTATGTACGAACATGCTTGTGCATCCCTTGCGCACCAAAGTGTCAACTTATCTATCTCCTCTTGTGTAGGTCCTCCTTTGGATCTTGGAATAGGCATAGCTTCATCACCTTCTACAATTCCATAGAGAATTCTACCTTGCAAATAAGCCTCCATCCTGATTTTCCAAGCCCTGTACTTGTGTGGATCAAGCTTCTTGATCATTGAGGGAAATCCGTCACCCATCTTGATCTAGCTCTGATACCGCTGAAAGAATTTGGAGAAGCTTGTAGAAGCCACGAAGTTTGCTCTAGCCAACCAGCACAAGACCAGCCCTTGAGCTTATGGAGACTCAAATAGACCTTATAGGCATGCTATAAGTGCAAAGAAACACACTATGTACTTTGGAGTATCAAGGAGAATGAGTCGATACAAAAGAGATAGGTTCGCGGGTCGACTAGCTCAAAAAACTTACTATCTATGGAAGAGACAATGAACTTCAAATGTCCATAGCGACCTGCGTGATTACAATTAGAAAAAATCATTTTATGGGAGTGATACACATAGTGTTGAGTGTATGGAATGCACAAAAGTATAAGGAATAAGCAAAATATGCTATAGGATTGAATGAGACATTCACCTGTGGTACTTCCTATTTTTCAAGAATATGCAGAGATTGACCCCAAGACAGAAAAACTCAGATGTCTCCAAATTTACTGAATCAAATACTATGAAAATTTATAAGCCTAAACTAGACACTAATAGCTTTCAAATGAGTCATAATAAATGAACAATCGAAAACCTTTTAACTTGCCATAAATTCTCATAACTGTCATGTCCTTGAAAATTTATAGACAGACCATGATCATACTGATCATATCACTATTCTCCATTTTTCTTTTAAATCAATTGCAATTATATAAACAAACGAGAGAGCACAATAGAGAAAAAAGAGCTGCAAAGAAGGCCCGTGTTGTTACCATAAGTGTCCATGCGAAAGGCCAAATGGCCACTAGACACTTCTTTGTATATAATCTTTAATAAAACATTTAGTGGCTTGGTCAGCCATAGACTGTAAGTTCGACCGCATTTGTGAGACCTAAGAAGTCTATCTTCGTGCTCCCTGTGTATTGTGTTTTTGCTGTATTTTGCAGCATCCATGCAAAGTACTGTGTGCGGCCTCAAGAGCTTGGTTTTCTACTTCGAGCATATCGTCGTGGAGCTCTAGAGAAGGAGAGCGCACTGTGGTGCATTGGCACAGAAATACTTCACTGGTATCAGAGCAGTTTGATGCAAAAAGCTTTGTTCCTTTTATGAGAGAGAAGTGAGCCTCCCTAGGCTTTCGACTAAGGTGGCAACCAAGGCATAGACCTTGGCATACCTTGTCATCCGAGTCACCGAGGTCTCCATTGGCGTCATTGGCTGCGTGCGAGGGAGGTCCTCAGGATTAAGGAATATAGAGGTTCCCAGTACTTCCCAGGAGGTCACCCATCCCAGTAGTGTTCCCCCCGGAGCTCGCTTAACCGCGGCAATCTCTTGCCGCTACGCTACACTCTTGTGGTGTTTGAAGAAGGGGAAAGACTAAGCTTGACATTACTTTGAACATGTTTTGGTTCATCAAAGCTTCATTCTTTGCTTTCAAAGCCTATTTTTGAAGCATTTTTGGGTGTCTTTTGAAGCCATTTTGGAGTACTTCCACACATAGTTCTCTTGACAGAGGTCCAAGAACATCATGAAGAGTGTTCTTTGTACTTCTCCGACAATAAATATCAACCTTTGGGGCTACGGTTTCAACCACACTCGTAAAACTATAGGTTTCTTGAAAGGTTTCAGTTTTGGTGGGAGCAGTTGCTACAAGTTTATGCAGGTTTTTTGAGCCTAAAACATCACAGTTGACAGACACTTGCAAGTGTTATTGGCTAGTTTTCGGGCTACGTATTCATCCTTTAGTGTCATTTTACTACATATATTGAGCACATACACACCATGTACGCTTCTGTGGATATTGCTTATGTACATCCATGTGGTCATTGATATAGCGGTTACGTTCTTTGCATAAAGCCTTTTACGTTTGATAAATAGGGTTGTGGTGAGGTTTTCTTAACTCGGAGACACCCAGATGTCGGGCCCTCTTTGGTGATGCAAGTGGAAGACTTACCCAGCCTCACCATAGGAGATGTATGATAGTTGTTCATAGGTGCTCGATAAGCCTAGTTGGATTCTATTGGGTAACAGATTATATGCAGTGGAGTTAGTGAATCACTATGCAGGAAAACATGTCAGTACTTGCAGTTTTATGATATTTGGACATTGGTCATACGCTCATTTTGCAGAGGATACTCTGGCAAAATTTTTCCAGATTTTTGGTTTTCTCAACTATACAGTGGTCGATTTACTCTTTGATACACTTATTCGTTGGTGTTCGGACTCTTCTAGATCCATTTTCATTCTATTCAGTTCTCTACCATCATGGCATCAGAGGTCTCAAGCACATCCGGTGGATCAGGGTCTAGTGCTAGTGTTCCGAGGAGGAGCTATAACTTGCAAGGCAAAGACCATTTTGAGATCTGAAAATTTGATGGCACAAACTTTTCTCTATGGAAGAGTCAAATTAAAGATGTGCTGATTCAAAGGAGGCAATGGAAGCCAGTAAATGGAATTTCAAAGAAGCCTGCTGACATGGATGAAGGTGATTGGGATGAGTTAGATGAAATGGCCAGGTCTACCATTCGCTTGCACCTGGCAGATAATGTTTACTTTACAGTATTAGACTGTGAAAGTGTAGAGGAGCTTTGGAAGAAGTTATGCAATACATATGAAAAAGAGACGACATCAAATAAAGTCTATCTGATGAGAAAATTATATGACTTTCATATGAAGGACACAGATAGTATTGACACTCATCTATATGAGTTTGATGCTATATTCTCTCAGTTACAGGCTCAGAAAATGGATATGGATAATGAAATGAAAGTAGTATTGTTGTTATGAACCTTGCCATCATCATGGGATACATTTTGCACAGCTATTAGTAATAGTGCACCTAGTGGTAAACTCCTCTATGATGACATATGTGGAGCACTCTACAGTGAGGAGATGCGTAGAAAATCCATGGTTGGCACTCAGGGTGGAGATGCATATAATGTTTGTGATTCTTACCAAGGAAAGAATCAACAAGGTGGCAGGAGCAAGAAAAAGGAAAAGAATAGTCAACGGAATAAGAGTAGAAGTAAATCAAGGAAGAGAGATATTGAATTCCATTATTGTCATAAGAAAGGACACATGAAAAAAGAATGTTATGCATTAAAGAATGCTAAAGGTAAAGGACAGAATGTTGATGGACATGTTAAACAATTACCTGCACCATCTATTTTGACTGTGAAGATTGAAGAAATTAATGTTATTTCTGATGATGCTGATGTGTTAACACTTGATAGTACTGTGCCAACTGAGGCTCTTATGGCTAATTTTTTTTCCCACATCTGGCTGCTAGATTCTGGTGCTTGTTTCCATGTGACACCACACAGAGAATGGTTCTCTAATTATGTGACAAAGTCTCTTGGTACCGTGGGACTTGGTGACTCTTACCAGTGTGATGTTGTGGGGATTGGAGATGTGGTTGTGCAGTTCATTGATGGTTCAAAATTTACTATGCAGAATGTACGTCATGTATCTCAGTTATCATGCAGTTTGATGTCAGTTGGTCAACTTGATGACCTTGGTTACAAGGTGGTCTTCTATGCTCAGTCTTTTCACATATCAAAGGGCAATATGGTTATTGCAAAAGGAAGCAAAGTTGGCTCACTTTATCCTTTATTTGTATCATAGAAAGAACACTTATTAGTTGTTACTGAACAACCTATGGCTTGTATTTGGCATGGTCATTTGGGCTATATATTGCGTAGTGGAATGGAAAATCTTTCTTGTTCTGGCTACTTAACTGTGTTATCCTTCTCTGATTTTCATTTTGTGAGCATTATCAATATGGAAAGAAAACCAGAAATGTGCATAGAATGCACATTGACTCTTCAATTCAGCCTTTAGATCTCGCTCATACAGTTGTGTGTGGTCCTATGCCCACTAGGTCCTTAGGTGGTTCTCTCTACTTTGTCACTTTCATAGATGATGCTACTAGAGAAGTTTGGGTATATCCTATCAAATCGAAGGATGAGGTATTCCCTACTTTCAGAAAATGGCTTTCTTTAGTTGAGAATAAAAAAGGAAATAGGCTTAAGACTTTATATTTAGATAATGGGGCTGAGTATACCTCACATGAATTTAGCCTTTTCTGTAAGTCTAGAGGGATTCGTAGAGATTTTACATCTCCTTATACCCTAGTATAGAATGGTGTAGCCGAGAGGATGTATAGAACTATTCAAGATAGAGTAGCCTCTATGTTGCATCATGCAAACCTCTCACAAGGCTTTTGGGCAAAAACAGTACTCACTGCAGTTCATGTGATTAACCTTTCACCTAGTATTGCCAAAGGAATGAAATTGGCACAAGAGTTGTGGATAGGGAAGCCACCATATTATGATCATCTTCGAGTTTTTGGGTATGAAGCATATCTTCATATACCCAAGAATCTTAGAGAAAAGTTGGACCATAATTCGAAGAAATGCATTTTTCTTGGATATGGTCGAGAAGGACAATTTGGATAGCCCTTATGGGATCCTAAAACACAGACAATGGCTAGAAGTAGTGATGTCATTTTCAATGAGTCTAAGATGCATAAACAACCCATTAAGGAGGTTGAAGTCAAAAGAGTGGTGTTTGAGGATACTAGTCCTCCGGTTAGCATGCATAAAAGTGTTGCACATAGGGATGTTCAAGAGAATGTCCATTCAGATCAGTCTGCACATGTTCCTGTTCAGCAACCATTGAGACGTTCTGCACGTGTCTCACATCCACCTGATACATACGTTCTAGGTTTAGATTTTGTTATGCTAACAGATGCCAGTGAGCCTTCTTTCTACAAAGAGGCTATGCACACAGAGGATCATGTCAAGTGGGAGAATGCCATGATGAGCGAGTTGGATTCTATTCACTAGAATGGTACTTCGGATTTAGTACCTTTGCCAAATGGCAGGAACATGTTACCATGTAAATGGGTGTATAAGCTGAAATTCACATCAGATAGTGCTTCTCCAAAATATAAAGTGCAACTTGTTGCAAAGGGTTTTAAGCAACAACATGGTGTTGATTTCAAGGAAATCTTCTCTCCAATGGTCAAAATGACTATCCTGCATGTGTTGCTTCGATTCGTTGCAATGGAGGACTTAGAGTTAGTCCAAATGGATGTGAAAACTGCTTTCTTGCATGGAGATCTTACAAATGAGATCTATCTGGAACAACCAGAGGGTTCCTGGCAAGGAAATTCTAGTTTGTAAGCTCAAGAAGAGCTTGTATGGACTTAAACAGTCCCATAGACAATGGTACCAAAAGTTTGATGCTTTTATGAAGTCTCAAGGCTATTCTCAAAGCAATGAGGATCATTGTCTCTACACAAAGAGATGTTTAGTTGGCAGCTTGATATGTTTGATACTTTATGTCGATGATATGTTGATTGTTGGGAAGTCCTCTTATGACTTGTCAATTCTCAAAAAGAAGTTGAGTCAGACATTTGATATGAAGGATTTGGAGGATGCCAAACATATTCTTGGCATGTGCATTACTCGTGATAGGAGTAAAAGACACATATACTTGTCTCAAAGTGAGTACATATCCAAAGTACTTCACAGGTTCAATATGCAGGGTGGAAACGCATTGAGTACACCTTTACCCACATATGTGAAATTGAGCGACGATCATTGCCCCAAATCAGATGACGAAAAGGAATTCATGACCAAAATTCCCTATCAGTCAGTTGTTGGTAGTCTCATGTATGCTATGGTAGCTATGAGAATAGACATTACATTTGCAATGGGAGTTGTGAGCAGATATATGTCTAATCCTGGGAAGAAACATTGGGAAGTGGTTAAGATGATTATGAGATATCTGAGTGGCACTAAGGAGAAGTGTCTATGCTTAGGTAGAGGGAAAGCATCCATTATTGGTTACACAAATTCTGATTATGCTGGTTGTGTAAACAATCGTAAGTCTACATCAGGGTACATTTTTCATCTTGCTGGAGGCATTATCTCTTGGAGATCTCATCTTCAAGAATATACAACTATTTCCACCACAGAAGCACAATATGTTGTAGCAAGTGAGGCATCTAAGGAAGCATTGTGGCTTTCTCGTCTTGCTGGTGATATGGGTTTACCTCAACATGTACCTCGCTTACTCAATGATAGTCAGAGTGCCATTGCTTTGGCTGAGAATCCGGTCTATCATGCAAAGAACAAGAACATTGAGGTGAGGTATCACTTCATTAGAGATTTCTTAACCACTGAGCGCATTATTCTTGCGAAGGTTCACACTCGAGATAATGTTGCAGATGCTTTGACTAAAGCTCTACCACAAGATAGCTTTCGACACTGTTGTCACTTGATGGGGGTTACTTGATTCTTGATCTTACATAGTCAATTGTATATTGTGTAACATGCCCATTAGGTGGGAGGTATAGTTTGTATACTTACACTCAGGTATTCTTTATCATTCTTTATTTTTCTCCCATAGTTACTTTGGCCATGTTGGCCTTTAGGGGGAGATTGTTACCGTTAGTGTCCATGTGAAAGGCCAAATGGCCACTGGACACTTCTTTGTATATGTTCTTTACTAAAGCATATAGTGGCTTGGTCAGCCAGAGACTGTAAGTTCGACCGCATTTGTGAGACCTAAGAAGTTTGTCTTCCTGCTCCCTCTGTCCTCTGTTCTCTATGTATTTTGCAGCATCTGTGCAAAGTACTGTGTGCGGCCTCAGGAGCTCGGTTTTCTACTTCGAGCATATCATCATGGAGCTCTCGAGAAGGAGAGCGCACTGTGGTGCATCAGCAGAGAAATACTTCACGTGTCTTTATCCCCTTTTGCAAAGGGGAAGTAATGGGGGAACTAATAAGCTTTAGGATGGTTTGATCACCAAGATATTTACATTTGAGATTGTTTTTTTATCACTGAGATATTTACAGTTGAGCTTGTTTTCCTCTATAAAAAAGACTCTATTGTGCTTGAATGGGGTGGGGGGAGCTCTTAGTGTTTCTGATTCATCTAGCCAAAAAGTCTAAGAAAGAATCAATAGAACATTATTGACATTGGCTATCAAAGTTTGTAGAGCTATGCTCTCTCCAAATCTCCTAGAGGACCTCACTTCTGATCATGTTCCAAAGGGTTTAGAGGCAACCAATTGCCATTTGCAACAAGGATTGTTTTCATTCCATCAACCGGTCAAAATTAAAATTCTATTTTACCCTTTGCTAGAGAGCAACACATCTAGGGCACGTAAAGAGGAGGTGAGAAAGGTCTTCCTACCCCGAATGGCATTTTCTACCACCAAGGCATAACTTTATAAGTTCTACCAACTACCATGTATGTCTAGATTCCCCTATAGAAAACCTATCATAGGAAGGTCCACTTTATGTGTTTCGCCATAGGGCGCCAAAGATCATTGAATTTGAATTCCATTGAATGCAATCAGTACCAAAGCGTCGGTATAGGCATCGGTATATGCGTCGGTATATGCATCGGTATATGCATCGGTAATACCGGTGTTTTTACCGACGCTTCTGCTGGAGGTACCGTCGCCTGCTGGGTGTACCGACGGTTATTCCGATGACACTATTGGAAGTACCGTCGTGCATACCGACGACCATACCTGCAAAATTTTTTTTGGGTAGAGTGTTTTGTCTTTTGCTCCAGCAACATTACCATGATGTTTCTTAACAAAAGACAATACACTCTGCCCAAAAAAAACCGAGTACATGTGATGTGTACTCTAATGACAACCGAAATATGATTTCATGAAACAGAGTATTATTGGACACAAAAGAGATAATCAGAATGAACTATGAACCATGTACAAAAGAAGTTATATATTTCAATAATGAAGCATGTACAAGAGTGTGGCAAACCACTGTCATATATGACGCTTTCACAAAATGTGGCAAAGCAATGTATTGCCATATGAAAATCAAATACAAAATATCGGTCTTCCACTGCCATACACATGCAAAGAACGTTCCATATCAACAGTCCTGCAACAAAGAACATTAATGGAATGAGATAAATTCACATGAAAATTACAAACAACAAGTAAAAACCAAGTTTATAAATTAATTACCTCATCGCAAATGCTCCCATGAAACTACCGCACCACGTCCCTCCAAGTCCTGCAATAGTGCAGTCAACCCATGACTATATCCGTAAGACTCCTCCGTTTGTGTTGGAGGACGACCCATTGCCAGCTCGTGAAACAAATATAAAAATATTAGAGAAACATACATGAGAAATTTAACACAAATAAATTCAATAAATGAAATGGTACTTACAAACTGATGACGCATCGTGTCATATCCGCCACTGCCCAAATGTGACGGTCCAATCATATCTAAACGTGTGGCTGCGGCATTTCGCTGCTGGCAATATCGATCAGGAGTCTGCTGCTGCTCGTCACGAATCATGTCCCAATCCTCAGCATCTAACCATACAGGCTTTGGTAAGCCTTCTTTGAATGCATCACGTGCCTCGGATCGTCGATGGGACATGACCTCACGTGCGGTGTGCATAATCCACTCTGAACTGACAATAGACTGTCCATTGGTTGGTCAATGGTCCGCAATGGCTTGGTAAATCATCTGTGTGATATAATTCTTTTGATCTTTATCATGTTCACTCCATTTCAGCATGATGGAGTGTCCAAACTCGATGGAGCAAAGCTGTCATATGCGTGCATGCATTTCTTTGCTAGCCGCATCCATCACCGGAGCTCCATCTCGGATACTATACACCTTGGAGTCATCATGGTCATGAGCATCCCAAGGTGTACGTGGTGTTCCACTGGTGTACTACATGGCGTACCGACATCTAAGGTACTCGTCCTATGAGTAGAAGCAGGCGACACAATGTCCGTCGCATTGCCTCCACAACAACCGCCTCCTCCACCTCCAGACCTACCTGTAGATCCACTCCTAGAACCTCCTGCTCCAGAGCGTGACCTCGATCTACGAGACGAGCCAGAACTTGTATCACGCTGAGGTATCGAACGCACATGTCTACTAGTAGACCCAGTAGGAGATGGCTGCAAAGATGGTCATGGTGGATCTTATTTTATATCTATATTTATTTATATATTCAGATTTTTTTCTTACGTAATCCTATTTTTATATATTTAATTTTATATATTTACTTATATATCTTTAATTAAAACCCTAATCTTAAAATTCTAGATCTAAAATATGTATATTGTTGTATGCATGTGTATCTACATGTATATATGTATTATATGTGTATGTGTATGTGTGTATATATGTTATGTAGGTGTTAAAACCCTAAAACCCTAATCTTAAAGATTTAGACTTAAATTTGAAATACTAAAACCTAAATACTTAACCACCAATAAAAATATAAACCCCTAATCCTAAAACCCTAATCATATTTTATATATATATTTATTTATATATTCATATTTTTTTTCTTATTTTTCTCTATATTTTTCCTTAATATAAATCTAATTGAGTTATACGTATGTCTAAACCCTAAAACCCTAATCTTAAAGATCTAGACCTAAAATATGTATATTTCTGTATACATGTGTATATACATGTATATATGTATTATATGTGTGTATGCGTGCATATATGTTAAAACCCTAAAACCCTAATCTTAAAGATTTAAATCTAAAATATGTATATTTTTGTATGCATGTGTATCTACATGTATGTATGTATTATATGTATATGTGTGTTTGTGTATATATGTTATCTACGTATTAAAACCCTAAAACCCTAATCAGAAAGACTTAGACTTAAATCTGAAATACTAAAACCTAAATACTTAAACACCTATCAAAATCTAAACCCCTAATCCTAAAACCCTAATCATATTATATATATATATATATTTATTTATATATTCAGATTTTTTTTCTTATTTTTCTCTATATTTTTTCTTAATATAAATATAATTGAGTGATATATATGCCTAAACCCTAAAACCCTAATCTTAAATATCTAGACCTAAAATATGTATATTTCTGTATACATGTGTATATACATGTATATATATATATTATATGTGTATGTGTATGTATGTGTAAATAGCGTAAAAACCCTAATCCTATTTTTATATATTTAATTAAAACCCTAATCTTAAAATTCTAGATCTAAAATATGTATATTTTTGTCTGCATGTGTATCTACATGTATATATGTATTATATGTGTATGTGTATGTGTGTATATATGTTATGTAGGTGTTAAAACCCTAAAACCCTAATCTTAAAGATTTAGACTTAAATCTGAATTACTAAAACCTAAATACTTAACCACCAATAAAAATCTATACGCCTAATCCTAAAACCTAATCATATTTTTTATATATATTTATTTATATATTCATATTTTTTTATTATTTCTCTCTATATTTTTTCTTAATATAAATATAATTGAGTGATATGCATGCCTAAACCCTAAAACCCTAATCTTAAATATCTAGACCTAAAATATGTATATTTCTGTAAATATGTGTATATACATGTATATATATATTATATGTGTATGTGTATGTATGTGTAAATAGCGTAAAAACCCTAATCCTATTTTTATATATTTGACGTAAAAAAAAACTTCAAAATAGAAATAGGATTATATGTGTGTATGTATGCATGTGTGTATATATGTGTGTGTATGTATGCATGTGTACATGTGTGTGTGTGTATGTATGCATGTGTATACATGTGTGTGTATGTGTACGTGTGTGTATGTAGGCATGCATGTGTGTGCATGTGTGTGTAGGTGTGTATGTATGCATGCATGTGTGTGTATGTGTATGCATGTGTATACATGTGTGTGTATGTGTATGTGTGTGTATGTATACATGCATGTGTGTATATGTGTGTATGTATACATGCATGTGTGTATATGTGTGTGTGTGAATGTATATGTGTGTATATATGTATGTGTGTATATGTGTGTGTGTATATGTATGTTTGCATATGTGTATATATGTGTGTGTATGTATGTGTGTATGCATGTGTGTATATGTGTATATGTGTGTATGCATGCATGTGTGTATATGTGTGTGTATGTATGCATGCATGTATGTATGTGTGTATATATGTGTGTGTGTATGTATGTGTGTATATGTGTGCGTGTATGTGTATGCATGCATATGTGTATATATGTGTGTGTATGTATGTGTGTATGCATGTGTGTGTATGTATGCATGTGTGTAAATTTATATGTGTGTGTATGCATGCATGTGTGTATATGTGTGTGTGTATGTAAGCATGCATGTGTGTATAGGTGTGTGTATGTAAGCATGCATGTGTGTACATGTATGTGTGTATGTATGCATGTGTGTACATGTATGTGTCTAAATGTGTGTGTATGTGTGTGTATGTATGCTCTATTTTCCTATCTCTATCTTTCTTTCTTTCATTATTCTTTATATATCACTCTCTCTCTCTCTTCTCTCTCTCTCTCTCTCTTTCTCTCTCTCTCTCTCTCTTTCTCTCTCTCTCTCTCTCTTTCTCTCTCTCTCTCTCTCTCTCTCTCTCTCTCCCCTTTTCTCTCTATCAATAGAGAATAAAACAATCACTTACAAGTATGCCCCTCTTTTGGATCGTTGTCCTCAAAGCATAATGTATGTCGTCTATCGTCCAATTCCAAACAATCGATGCCAAAGAACTTCTGCAAAATCGAAGAAAAAAGAAATTATAAAACCTAAAGCATAGAAAAACACAAATGCTAACAGTACGCGCAACACTTACCAATATGTGAGATCTAAGCCGAGAGAGAGTGTGTGTGTGTGTAGAGAGAGAGATCTGTGTGTTTGTGTGTGCACAAGACAATGCAAGTCGCAGTTCCGTTCGTGCGCGCAAGTTCGAGAGAAGACCAATAGTATTCAAACACACGCAAAAATGTGAAGTTTTGCTCTTGGGTTCGCGGTATGTTTAAAACTCGCCGCCGGTATGGTCGTCGGTATACACATCGGTAGTTCCGAGTAAATTACGGACGCTTATACCGATGCATATACCAACGCTTATACCAACGCACATACCGGTGGATGCGGGCCACACCGACGATCCGTTTAAAACCGTCGTACGGACGGTCACTTGACTGTTGGTATCTCTAAGATTTTCTGAGGTCCATACCGACGCGGACTGTGACCGTTGGTATATGCAGCGTCGGTATGCCCCTCATCTGTTGTAGTGTTGTCACCTTGATTGGCTATTCCATTACCATATGTTCATTGATTTGATATTTTATTTTTCAATATGATTCTTGGCATGTTAGAATGGTGATTCCCACATGGTTAATTTTATTTAGAATCCATTTTATAGAGGAGATGTTATCGATATTGTGTCATCTTTTATGCTAGAAGAGTACTCTAGTGGATCCTTTATGCTTGTATAATAGCTTTGAATCGTTGCTTATCTCCCTTCAATTTGATTTCATCATAGACTATTCTTCACAAATTGGAACATTTTACATGATTCATTCTTGAGTCAGAGGTGTATCGCAATTGCATTGACATATATTTCCATCAATTTTTGGCATGTGCATTTACCATTATCTTTAGTGTGGTCAGTGATAGGTGGTGACAAATTACTCATTCACTACTAGTTATCTTTTTTCGATTGCTCATTTATAAGGGATACTCAGTCAAATTTTTCCTAAGATTCTTTCACATCTACTTGGTCAATTTGGAGACTTTGTGAGTAGGCTTATGCTCATGGCTTTATGTGCATGCTAGATGCATGGTTATGTGATAGGTGGTTCACATGGTTTCTTCTCCAACGAGACATGTGTGATATGAGTTATGCATATGGATATGCAGGTGTGATCCTATTGGTGATAGAGTATCGTTTCTAGGCTCTTGTTACATTGTTAGTCTCTTGGACTACCAACATGGTGTCTTCTTGGTTTGATGGCACTAACTTTTCGAGATGGAAAGATTAGATGTGGCATACATTGGTTCATTTAGGGTTACACATGTATGTGAATATAGATATACAAAGGCCTCGTGTCATTGCCAACCATGACACAAGGACGCATTGTCTAGCTCCACTATTTAGTTACATCTTGGGGATTCTATATATGAACTTGTTATGTATGAGGAGACAAGTAGTGCATTATCACAAAGACTACCTGATATGTATGTATGGATGGATATGGATGCATTGTCTAGCTCCACTATTTGGTTACATCTTGGGGATTCTATATATGAGTCTATTATGTATGAGGAGACAAGTAATGCATTATGACAAAGACTACCTGATATGTATGCGAGTCCATTGACTCACATAAGATATAGATCACATCGATGACTTCGATGTTGGCATTGTGATTGTGAGGGACATACTCGATGAGATTGCTTGAAGTGAATGTGACGAGGATTTTAGAGGCACATATATGATGTAGGTTAGGTGGTGGTTTCAGGAGAGTCTGTGGTCATTGACTATGCTAGTGATGGTGATGTCACTTTCTTCTATGGTTCATCTCAAGATTCCTCTTGTTCATTAGAGAGCACACATATGGCCTGGTTGCTTGATGTATTAGCCACTTTCCATGTTACTCTAGTCCATAAATAGTTTTGTCAATTCTTAGGTGAGAGTAATGGATGTGTGCATATGCCTAATGGCTTGACTTACAATATTGAGGGTGTAGGAGATGTATGCCTTCTGCTACCTAGTGGAGCATCATTAACACTATGACATGCATGTGATGTGCCTTCATTCCCTGTGATCTTGATTTTGATTCGTGAGTTATAAAGGTACTCCATGTGAGAGAGATTCTCCTCTCATTGGGAGTTTAGCCTTATATACAATGTGAGACTCCTCATGTCTCATTTTGCCTACCTAGAGATAGGGCTATTCACATTCATGATGCACATATACGGTAGGACTCAAATGCTCATATGGATGCACATCTAGAGCTTGCTTTGGGCTCATATGGATGCACATCTAAAGCTTGTTTTGGTTGCTCATGATGCTTATATAGAGCATGATTTTGTTGATCATTTAGATTTTCATGTGGATGACTTCTTGGATGATCATTTGGATGCTTTAGTGCATGATGTGAGTTAGATCATCAGAAGGATTTTGGTGTTGATATTGTGCAATTAGCGCATGTGGAACATGATGATACACTTGGGGTGGTAACCCATGATAGCTCTTATGATACATGGTGTGTCGTGGGGTAGTTTAGCTCTCAAGATGCACAACTAGACACATCCTTGCTTCAGAGGAGGGCTTACTTGGATGCTGAGGATTCAACGATTATGTAGTCATTCATGGATTCCGTCATGCCAGATGTTGACATAGATAGATCAACAAATGTTGGTCTTGATGATCGTTATGCTTTGTATCCTTGGATATAGACATAAATGACATGTTTAGGTTATCTAGGATAAAAAAGGTCTCATCGCCATTAGGGAGCCTAATATATGAGTTATTTATGCACGAGACCAATCATTGCACTTGCTATTGGATCATTTCAACTTGGAGTTTTCAACCGTTCAATGATTGACATAGCCATAGAGCAAGTGGGAGCTTTGGAAGAACTTCATCAATTCTTGCATTAGCTAGATGTGAGCTCAACTCCTGTCAATATAAGTGTAGAGCAGCTTGAGGTGTGTGTATACACCTTGTTTGACCTAGTTGGTGTAGGGTGATTAGTATGGGCTGAGATTGAGACTTGACCTATACATTGTTGTATAGTCCTACATGATTATTTGTACATGTTGCCACTTATGGTCACATTGACCTTTAAGTGGGAGATTGTTTGGGATGTAAAGGTAATATAACCTTACTCCTATTTTAATATATTACATATATAATTTATAGAGCATTCCTCAAGGAGATCATTATGTGGGTTTCGAGGCTCCCATGCATGTGTGTGTGTCTCTCCTCTCCTCTCTCTCTCTCTCTCCACCTCCTTCCTGTTCCTCTTCTTCAACCCACCAAAGCCCTTTAGTCATCAAAGAAATAAACTATCATAATGAAAGTTAAACATTAGGTTTGTGATGTACAATATGAAATAAGCACATGATTGAATCCATGCATCTTCCATGCTCTTAGAATGCAGCCATAAGTTCCTTTTCGTCTTGTTTTCTGATTACATATGGTGAAAGGAACATGAACAAAGACATGGAATTTTACTTTCATTGTCTGCGGCTTGTATCTCCTTGATGCATCTAGTGTAACAGTCCATCCCAATAAAGAGGGTAAGGCTTTGATACATGTCTTTCTATTAAATTTTTTTACCATTTTTTAGTTAAGATATATGCACGCCAAAATAGAATAAAATAACTAGAGAATGTGTTCATCTCCTTGATCTTATAGGTTCACGATGTTCTAAATTCTTTCTTTGATGAAGACTTGTGAAGGGCGTCTTGATCACCATTAAGTCCTTATAAAGCTTACAAAAATGTTAATTCCTTTAAAGCTTACAATAATTACAATCACTTAATCAAATAATTAAACTTATATAAAATCCCATTGGTTTGAAGATTACGGTTGTGGAAATTATAAAGGCAGATATGTGAGATATAGACATGCAATGATCTGTTAGTATTCACAGTTAAGTATAATAATTTTGTGACATTTTAGTGAATATTGTTGAATAACTTGGATGGGTCCAAGAATCTATGTGTCTCAATCTATGTGTCTCTTCCTATTTTACATTCCATCATAAAGCAATCATCTCTTCTTTTGATAAATACTATTGTGATGCCATCAGAGCAGAGTATTCTAAGACATGAAAGAAATAAAAAATGGTATTTAACAAGGATTGAAAGCCCTATTGATGCCATGGCATGAAGTAGAACAAAACGTCACAGTTACTTACATTATTATGCAAAATGACATGGATGAGTAATTCTTAGACCGCATTCAATAATATGTTTAAATATTATACATTGCATATTCATAAATGGAAAGCTTTTTTGTACTTTATTAATCCGTTTTATGTACATGAAATATGTAAAATGATTATTTGCTAGGTAAAGATGGTATTAAAAGCTTCCCCTATTTTGTGCGATTTGGGGGGTCCCGTGGCACTAGTCCCCTTCTTTTGTACTTTTCTTTATTTAATTTAAGTTTAGGAGAATAGGCTAACGCCGAACTTTCTTTAGATAAAAAAAAAAGAAATGAGGATCTATTCATATGAAGTTATATAGCTTACCATCGGTAAGATATGCTGAAGTAATCCTGAAGACAGCAGTGGCGAGATGAGGACGAGAGTGAAGAAGAGGCTTCGGCAATGTCTAGGCTAGCGGTCGGTTCGTTGACAGGATCACTTTAAACATTCAAACAATGTATTCTACCAAGCTTTGGAAGGTGGTCAATTGAGAAATCATTGTTCCTCCTCGGAAGATGTGCTTTTACTTTGGTGACTCCCCCAAAGAGTGGTCAATTGAGAAATCGTTGTTCCTCCTTGGCAAAAGGATCGCTAACTTAAGAAATCCCCCTACCCCCCTTTCGTGCATCATCAAGAGGTCATTTTGATCAACAAAAAGCTTAAACCCTTGTGGGCCCTGCATGAGGGTGATTAGATCGTGATTAACCTTATTTGTAATGCCATCTAGACCATCTAAGCTCTGTAAAAACTTCCTCTGATCTGTGGGATTTGGGGGATCCCCTGCGCACTAGTCCCTTTCTCTTGTACTTTTCTTTTAATTAATTCAAGTTTGAGAGAGTAGGTTAAGACCGAACTTCCTTTATTTGAAAAAAAAAAGCTTTGGAAGGTGGCCTCTAATAGAAGCCATGAAGCGGTGTTAAAGAGCAGTTTAGGAGAGTAGGCTAAGGCCAAACTTCCTTTATTTGAGAAAAAAAAAATCTTTGGAAGGTGACCTCTAACATAAGCCATGAAACGGTGTTAAAGAGCAGATAACAAGGAGGCAGACTGAGCAGACAACCTGCAACGGCAAAGGAGATGAGGAAGCCTACTTGGGCTTTTGGGTTGTCCCTTCCCAAGGTCTACCCTAGTGGACCTTCCAATTTTCTTTTCTCAAAAGGAATTCCCGACGAGGCCCACTCTCCCATTCTCCTATGCCCATTCATTGTATTGTACTTTGTTCTTTTATTGATTCGAGAATTCTAGCTTTTTATTTTTCAAAAGTAAGTTTGCAAAGACACCCTTGTGTCATGCCTTCTTCCGAGTCAAAGACCTATCTCCTCGTTAGGCTTTTGGGTCATCATTTCCCAAGATCTACCCTAGTGAACCCTCCTTACACGGTCCATGTCCTCAAATCTAACCTTTATCTCGGTTCTAAAGATGTTTCTACTTGCTAAAACCTTTTTTCCATAAATTATTTGCTCTTTCTATGTTCTCCATTTCAATTTCTTTGATTCCTTTAATAAGAACATGAAATGAGGAAGGTGTTGATCACCATAACATGCCCTGCAAGGTTCAATTGCATGCCCTTCTAGTAGGTGAGTTTACTATCCAGTTTGGCCACAAACCAATTCCACCATTGGCCCATTGAAACTTCAAAACCCATCAGGATACTGAGAAGCCGAAACATTTGTCTGCTCTGTATTTCTTTACATCCCTAGTTCATCAAGAATTAGGAGGAGGGCTCAAAAATGGCTTTGAAGGTAGTTTTGGTGTGATTTATTTTAGGTGCGGATGTAGTGGAGAAAACATATAGACATGGCCATAAGGTGTTGATACTATTAGGGTCATCATGTACAAAAGCATTCATGACATTGGGGAAGATTCTCATTAGCATTTGGTTCTGCCTATGAGGGAGCCGAAGACCCTAGATCTATCCTAGAATGGCCTAATAGTCAACTAAGTAGCTAAGGCCATTAATGGCAACGGAAAAACGAAAGGGAGCGAGATGAAAAACCTGTCCGATGCAATGTTTTAGCATAATTTTGTGGGAGGGATAACCATTGATATCAATTCTAGTGGAGGCATAGCGTAGCTATCATGTTGATGAATTTGGGTCCACACCCAAGGCTTGTTAGCGACTATAGAAGAAAGTCCCACTCTACTTGATCCTATGCTTTGTCAAAATTGTTATTTCTCAAGAGGAAATCTTTCAAAGATTTCTTAGCTAATTCCATGCCTTCCACACATCAATAACAGCCTCCAAGATTGATCTACCCTTAATGAATCCCTTTTGGTCCTCATTGATCCATGAGCACAAGGTAATGCAATTCGCTAGAGCCTTAGCTTGTGTTGTAAGGCATTTAAAACCTTGCTTTGGTGGATACAAGATGGTACAATTGGTGCTAAGCCTGGCTTCACTTGGACCTTCAATTAATTCAAGCATATGTGAAAGACCACGCTTCACTAGTACCTTCAAAGCAAACTTCCCCAAAAAAAAGAAAACAGAAACTTATCTTAAGGACAACCTAAACTTGCTATTGCACTCTAGTTATCGGAGTGATAAAGTGGAATTATTCCATGGTCGGAGCTTTTTGATAGTTTGCTCTCCCTTTCTCTTTCTCTCCCTTCATGTCTCTCTCTCTTCTCTCTCCTCCACTCTCTTTCTATCTCTCCTTCTCTCCATTATCTCTTCCTCTTTTCCTCCATCTATCTTTTTCTCCCTCTCTTTCCCTCTCTCTCTCTCTCTCTAACTTTTATCTCTCATTACGGTCTATTTATTTCGTGGTTTGAGTTGTTTTTGGGGATATGTGTTGTGCAAGAATAGTGGCTCCATTGCTAGTTGTACTTCTGAGGAAGTGGTGAAGGGCAACAAAGATTCCCTTCCTGTTTTTGGTATCAAACCGTAGTGGTATCTCTTTTGAAGGTAGAATTATTGAAGAATTAGGAAGATTTAAAAATGACATTAATAATCCACTAGCCCTTTGGCCCACAACCTCCTTAAGTAGCAATTAGAGGCTAGCTTCATAAGCACTCTCTTTTATATGGGCTTATAGTCATAAATTGCGAATTTCTATCCGTGAACCATATCCTTCTTGTTTTTGAAAATGAAGATATGGCCCTTGAAGCGCTCCAAATGTGCACATGGTAGGTCCTATGAAATAGCACATGCTTGTTCAAGTGGTCTCGGAAGTTTGCACCTAACAAGTCTAAAACTTTCAAGTATCTTATCTACGTGGAATTTATGCATCTACGCTTCTTCCTTTACATTTCTATCAAAGAGTTTTTTTTTTTTTAATATAAAGGAAGTTCGGCAATAGCCTACTCTCCCGGACTTGAATTAAATTAAGAAACAAAGGTACAATAGAAGGGGACTAGTGCCCACGGGACCCCCCAAATCCCACAAAGCAGGGGAAGCTTGATTAAATCCTAGATTGCATTACAGAGAAGGTTGATCACCCTCTCGTCGCCCTCATGCGGGGCCCACTTGGGTTTGAGCTTGTTGTTGATCAAAAGGAGGGCTTGATGGTGCCTGAAGGGGGGGGATTTCTTACTGTTGACAATCCTTTTTCCAAGGAGGAATAGTGATTTCTCGATCGACCACTCCTTGGGGGGATCGCCGAAGTTGAGAGCACACCGCTCCCGCCAGATTTTCCACAGGACTTCCCCTCTGATAGCGTTCCAGAGTGCCGCAGAGCAGCCCATCGCTTCTCCCAAAAGGACTTGTTTCCAACTAAGCTGTTTCTGAAGTCTGATTTTCATTCCAACCGTCTGCCAGATTCTGTGGGAGTTGGGGCAAGTAAGGAAGATGTGTGGGACATCTTCGATAGCACGATGGCAGCGTTTGCACCAAGGAGGGATCCCACAAAGTTTGCTTGCCTTGTGGTTGGTCCAGATTCCTCGATGAAGAATTTGCCATAAGAGGACAGACTTCTTAATCTCTATAAGTGGGTGCCAGATACCCATGAATTTCATGTCCCACCGAAGCCGCGTCCAAGACAGGCACCACTTCTTGTTGAGGCTGATCTGGAGGTCAATCGTTTCTTTGATGTTCGGGATTTTGAGTAGGCTATTTCCATTATGCCATTTGAGACCACGCACGTTCGGTGTGTCGTGTCCCATGAGAAGGCGAGTCTTGTGACGATCCCAAGCGAGGCATCTGCTTTGTAAAGTGTTCCATTCTTCGTAGGATATGTTTATGCGAGGGTCAATATCCTCGAAGTTGATCCAGCTGTTGGTGTCATGTTTCCAGAGGTGTTTCCATTTTTTGAATCCTTTGTTCCATAATCTCTTGGCATTTTGAATGTTCCACGACTCCACACTCCGGATGCCATGTATCGGGAACCAGATAGAGTCGTTTTGTCTGATTCCGGCCGCCCACTTCCAGTCCTCGCTAATTCTTGTGAAGCTTTTGACTTTATTCCAGCCCTTCCAAAGGGAGCACACGAGATTGGAGCCTTTCGGGTAGACAGGGATCGGGGAGAATAGCAGGGTCATGGTGTCGAGATTCTTCCAGTTTGGGAGCCCCAAGAGAGCCAACTCATTCTTGTTTCTGAAGATCAGCTTGGCCCACGAGGCCTCCCTATTGCACCAAGCCTTAATCATCCATTTGGCTGCTAGTTTGTTAGCCATACACCCAATGTCCAGGATACCAAGCCCCCCGCAATCTCTGGGGCTAGTGCAGATGGCCCATTTGATTTTAGGTACCCCCCTTCTGTTGTGATCGCCCGTCCAAAGAAAGTTTCTACAAATACTATTCAATTTGGACATGCCTTGCTCATTCGGTCTCCAGCAGGAAAGGAAGTAGATGGTAGAGGAGAGGAGGAACGTGTTGATAACCATCGCACGCCCAGCAAGATTGATTTGCATACCTTTCCAATAGTTAAGCTTGTTTTCGAGTTTGGCCAACACCCAGTTCCATCGCTGCTCCATAGAGACACCAAACCCCAGAGGGATTCCAAGGAGACGAAAGATTTGGCCCTGCGGAATGATTTGACAGCCATGACCAATGAGAAGGCCAGGATGATGTCCCACAATGGCCCTAAAGGCGGTCTTAGAGTGGTTGATTTTGGATCCAGAGGCCTCACAAAAGGTAGCAAGACACCTCCAGAAAGTCTCCAGGCTGGTATTATCATTGTGAACGAACGCGTTCATATCATCGGCAAATAGTCTCATGATGATTTGACTGTGGTCGTGGGGCAGCCGGAGGCCTTTGATATTGCCAGCCTCCACATGATGCGCTACAAGCCTGCTCAGCCCCTCAGTGGCGATGGCAAAAAGAAGGGGGGCCAGAGGGCACCCTTGTCTAATAGATCTTCTAAGATGGATCGCCTTCGACAGTTTGCCGTTTACGTTAATCTGGGTCGTTGCGTTTCCAAGGAGAGTCGCGATCATCTTGGTGAATTTCTGACTACATCCGAGATCTTGAAGCGACTGCAGGATATAGTCCCATTCTAGTCGGTCGTAGGCTTTGTCGAAGTCGATCTTGAGGAAGACCACATCTTGATTGGACTCATTTGCAAATTGAATACCTTCCCAAATATCCATAATGGTTTCCAGGATAGACCTGCCCTTGATGAAGCCTTTTTGGTCCTCGCAAAGCCAAGATCTCAGATGGCACGAGATTCTGTTGGCAAGGACTTTGGCGAGGATCTTGTATCCTGTTTGGAGCATCGTAATAGGCCGCCAGTTCTCGATTCTGTTCTTTTCCCCCTTCTTGTGAACCAGCTTGATAACTCCATTATTTAGACAAGAAGGAAGAGCACCAAACTTTAGCGCTTCTTGCCAAACCATCCGAAGAGGGGTGGCAACCACCAGCTTGAAGGACTTAAAGAACTCATTGGTGAGTCCGTCGGGTCCCGGGCTTTTACCGAGAGGTAGGGCATCAATGACCTCAATGATTTCTGAATCAGAGATCGGGGCATGAAGCAGGGAATGGAGGTTGGGTGGTATCCTCCGAGGGGAAACCCTAGAAATTGCGGCCATACAGTCCCTTCTATGGGGTGAGAGGGGGTTCGAGGTTCCCAGGAGTCTCGTGAAGTGCCCTTCGATGATGCCAAAATTATCTTCTTCCGAATTGCATACATTGCCGTGTGGATCTAGCAGTAGGGGGATCGAGTCTCGGTTGTGTTTCCTTTTAAGGATACGGCACATCTCCTTGGTGGGTTTGTCGGCTTTGCCAGCCCACCACTCCTTGAAGAAAATTTGCAAGTTTTTCCTTTGTATTTCTTCCTCGTATCTCAACACCGCTCTGATTTTTCGGAGACCTTTCTGGGCTTGGTGTTTTCCTTTGTTCACTTCCTCCTCGAGCCGCCAGAGTCTGTGGTAAAGAGCCTCCCTTCGAGCCCGCCGCACACCCTCGAGCATCTTCTTAGTTCTGATCATGATCTTACGAGACTTGTCGACCGCACTTCTCCAGCACTTGGCTGGGGCCAAGCCAGAGGCGAACGCCACCTTCCACACATCGGCAATTTCTTGATGGGCCGAGGGGAGAGAGAAGGTGGTTGCGTAGGCATGGAACCACGGGGCTTTGCGGATCTTGTTGGAAGGTTGAAAGGTGATAACGATCGGGTAGTGATCAGAGATAGTGAGGTCGGTGCGTTGCGTGATGGTAGGATGGCCCCACAGATGAGTAAAACTCTGAGAGATGTAGCATCTGTCCAGTCTAGCTTTCCTCAGGTCCTCGCCCGCTTGGAGATTCGACCAAGAAAAGCCATTCAAGTCTTTGAATTCAACCAAATCCAAGTGAAGTTTGGTCATGTCCCACGTTTCTTTCTCCCGACTGTCGATGACCCTGCCCTTGCCCATCCATCTGTCCGTAGGGTCCTCCACCATGTTGAAGTCACCACATATAAGCACGTTGTGGGGAAGTGAGTCTAAGGAGGCCCAAGTGTTTAGTCTCTCCAAATCCCCATTAGGGGCGTACAGAGAAACCATAGTAACACAAAGAGGAGCACCAAAAGAAACAGCAATCCACCGGTGACTTACATCTTCAATGGAGTTCTCCAGCTTTTCGAACCAGAGTTGTTTAACACCGATAACCGTTCCTCCAGACCCCCGTTGGTGCTTCGTTGGGATCCACACATGGGTTGAGGAGACTTGTCTGAGCCGCTTCTGGAGATCTTCTCCGTCAATTTTAATCTCTTGAATACATATAAAGTCTGGGTTTAAGCTATTGTCGTGAAGCCATTGCCCAATGATGGTCGCTCTTGAGGGGTCGGTTAGCCCTCGAGCATTTAGCGAGATGACAATCATTTTTGCATTGATCCCTCTTTGCGGGAGGGAGCTTTGTCCTTTCTTCTCTTGACTTCGTCTTTCTTTTTCGCTGGGATCTGATCCCGACTTAGAAGTCGGTTCTTGTAGGGGCTTTTCCAGGGTAGCTCCAAAGGCTGTTTTCCTTTGCGGGATGTCCCTTGCTGGGGAGACTTGGGCCCCGTGCTCGGCACCGTTTCCGGGATCGTCGATCCAATGATGGAACTTTCACTGTCCATGTTGTCTTCGTTACTAGTGGTGAAGCCATCTTCTTTGCTTGTAGTGTAACCCTCCTGGGGGGTTTCTTTATTGTCATGGATCTCCAGGGCTTTGTCGTAGGTGTCTATCTCAAGTAGCTTCCCACCTGGGTAGTCGAGCTCATTGATCTCCTTTTCTAGATTGCAATACAAATTGCTGTAGGGGTTAGGCGGCAGGTTGTTTCTCTCACCGTTGGCCCTAGGGCTTCTTTTCCTTCTTCTTCTAACTTCCATAAAGCCATCAGCATCAGCTTGTGGATTAAGGAGGCCCTTTCCTGCCCCTTCCTTGGTCGGGTGGGCCAAATCGCCAACATTGTCTTGAGCGGTTTTGGAGGCTTCTTGAAAGCGCTTGTTTTTTTTGCCTGAGAGGGCAATCTTTGATCCTGTGACCTTGCTGGCCACAACGAAAGCACGCGTTGGGAAGGTTTTTGTAAGTGAGGTCCTGTTCCCATACATCTCCTTCGCCCATGTCCACTTTGATCATTGAGGGAAGCGGCGAACTGAGGTCGGCCTCGACGCAGATTTGGGGGTGCCACCTAGCATTGAACGAGTGTCTTGCACCTTCATAGATGAGACCACCAACGTCTTCGCGTGAAGCCAGCGGCTTGCCGATAGGAGAGACAATGTCCCACACGAAGTTGTACAAGAAGTAGGGAAGGTTAGGGAGCTCAACCCAAAGAGGGTACCGAAGCGACTTCGATTTGTCGGGGGTAAAGTCCGGGGACCATCTGAATAGGCACAGGGTCGCCCGACCGAACTGCCAGGTGCCAACGCTAAGGGCTTGGAACGCCATCTCTTCATTTTCAAAGACAAGCAGCATGTGGTTCGCTGGTAAGAACTGACATTTGCTAACAATTAGTCCTCGCGGGAACCACTCTTTTCGAAGCCATTGTCGCACAGTTTCGAGCGGGGGCCTAGGGCCGAACACTTGGCCGACGAGGCAAACTTTCTTGAGCTCCTCCTGAGCCGACAGAACTGCGGGTCTACTGAGAGAAACAATGGGGGATTCAAAGCTTTCGGATGTCCCAGGGGCGGCACACGACCCCCCCTCCAGCAGAGTGGCCAGAATATCGTTCTCCCTAGGAGGAGGGGCCCGGTTACTTTTTACGAGAGAGGAGGAAGCCACATTCATGGCCGAAGTGAGGTAGTACCCACCTACGCTCCTTGAAAATACTATTGCAATGAGAGACTCCAACCCACAATCGGGGAGGCTAAATCATTGCAGGAAAGAGGAAGCCCTCCATTTTTTCGAATCTTTCTTTTTTTTTTTTTACTTTTTCTTTTTCCCCTTTTTTTTTTTTTTTTTTTTTTTTTTTTTTTTTTTTTTTTTTTTTTTACGAACGAGAAAATTACTCTCCTGAATACTACTGCTCTTTCGTCAGAGTAACAACTGCAGTTCGGAAGTCAACCACGTGGCAGAGAGCGACAAGGGACCCGGTCAGGCGGAAGGAGAAAACCGCTAGATCGTGCAAAAGGCGGGCCTCCAAACCGTCGATCGAGCGCCGTCCATCAGTCGCGATGGATGAAATCCCTCAGTCGGTCGCCGCCAAACTCTCGAAGACACCCAGTCAGTCGCGCAGAGGGGTGCACTCCAGACGAACGCCTGTTAAGTGGGCCATAAGTGCCTGCCAACCCACAGTCGCGCCGCGACGGACGCTCCGGCCCACCCCCGACGCCACTATCAATCGTGGCTTCAAACAATCGGCTCCCGCCAGTCGAACAAAATCCCGTCGATCGAGGAAACCACGCGATGGACACACTCCAGTCAATCAGTCGTTGACCCGCCAGTCGAACGAGCCCCTGTCGATCGTGAAAACCACTCGCGATTGCCTGCCATCTCTCAGTCGTGACGCGCGCGCTCTTCAGGTCTCAGTCGGATGACCAGCCGGTCTCTTCAGTCAGTCGGTCGTGGCGATGGACACGATGGACGCGCACTCTCTTCAGCTCTTAGTCAGTCGGACTCAGCCAGTCGGTCGTGACGACCCCGCCTTCAGTCGTGACGATGGACAACCCTCTCTCAGTCGGTCGTGGCGATGGACACGATGGACGCGCACTCTCTTCCTGTGGTCTCAGTCGTGACGCGCGCGCTCTTCTCTATCAAAGAGTTTGTGATCTTAATTAGCCTCCCACTAATGTCCAAGGAGGACATGAGGGTTCCCATTCATGTGGGTTTCTCCTACTCTTTTAATGCTTGATGTCATCCCTAGATTTGTGTGTAGGTTGATTTGAATAAGGACTCTTGCAACAAGAAGTTGTGTTCAATACTCTTGCTAAACACATACTTTCACTAGAGTACTCAAGGCCACACAATTAAGCATTTCACTTCGAAGAAGGTAGCTCTAAATAAAAAACAATGCGGATCTAGATGTTCGATGTTAAGGAAGGGATCCTATTTTAAAGAGACCATTATCTCAAAACAAAAAAGTAAGAGTCTATTCATAGTGAGCCTACTTTTGATATCTCTATAGAGGTCAAAAGTAGAAGGAAAAAAATGCTCCAATAAGCACCAAGTAGTTAGGCCGTTGCAATCAAACAAGATTTCCAATTGTAAAGAAGACACCTAGTTGGTGAAGGAAGTTGGACTACTAAGGAGGTATAAGTCAAGTTGAACATATGAAAAGTGACAAAATTATCCCACAAACAACGAGGAAATCCAAGAAGACTATTCAATCACCACTGACCACCCTGAGGTAGTGGGAGCATGCTGAGTACCAAGCCCTTCTTTTCCTCATCCTTCATGGGGACTTTGGTGGGCCAGCACAGAATTGCATGCTCATTCTAAATAACTTCAAGTAGCTCCTTAAAATTCCAATTCCTCTTTATTCTTATAGATAGGAGTGCAAGGCCACCATCTCCATAGTGAGGGCCAAGAAAATTCCACAAGAAATTATGTAGTTTCAAAAACAGCCATGATGATGCATGGCTTTGATATTTTCTGTTGGTTCTAAGTGTCACAAATGCAGACAGATAACGTATGTTCTCTGATAGGAGAGAGCTTCGTGTGATACATTCTCATAGGACGTCATCTTGCCATTGCATGGGGCCTATGCTGATACAACATGCATTCATGATTTTTGGGGATTATCACTCGAATTTATGATGTAGCTGATGATGATCCAAGTTGCTTATATTCCTCTTAAATGCTCTGTTTTTTCAAAGACATCCATGATTGGCATGTTCATGTCAACTTTGGATCATCTTCTTCAAAGCATTTTGCAAGTGATCTGATAGATGAACAAAGTCGCATTCCAACCCATCTTTTGTTTCAAGTGCATGGATGTATCTACACCAGGTACTCTGCAGAACCTAAAGCAATGGGCTTCCCAAGATTTAGCCAGTGCCACATTGACATGGTCCACCCCAAAGAAATTTTAATCATGCTTTGAATTCAAGGTACACATGGCGGCTGAGGTAACATGTGAAGCTTCCTCTTTCTTTTTCTGTTCTTTTGGCTTGAAGACCTGTTTTGGATGATCTATTCCGCTGGAGACCTGTTTTACATGATCTACTTCGCATGATGCCCTTTAGGAGTGACTAAGATCAAAACTACAAACGCTACGCAGTTGGAATATGCAATCGTTCGATTTATAAATAGAAATAGAACGTTTTTTCTAATCTATTTCGTACATCTTCTCTGTGCAAGACACATTCAAACGTAGAAGCGGTTTAGAGGTTATGATTAAACGATTTTCAATACAGTCTCGTTATCGCCAGGTTTCAATGGAATATGCAGACAATATTTTACATTGCGCATTACATTTGGCGGCATTAAATCGAAGTTCTTCTGCCACAGCGTTCCTAATCCTCCATTCATCAAACTCTACAGTGTCAGATTATCAATCCAGTGATCTTCATTAAGCTCTCTTCAACCGCTTCGTGTTGATGCCTGAACGGTCTTCAAAAACAGCCCGCCTGAAGAGAGACAATGAGGTGCAGCAGATATCCGAGCTATCAGTTGCTAAAGATGGCCGGAAGCGACATTGGAATTGAACTCGTGATCCGCTGTTGACTCATCATTAATCAGAACAAAAGAGCAGGGGTGTCAATGAGTTTGAAGTTTTTGTCAGAGCGACTATTTGAAGGAGAGCATGCACTTCCTCTTCTTTCTCGTGCTAACAGCATCGCAGCCCTCAGTATCTTTCCCCCTCGTCTACACCGAAGAAGGCCCTCTTACCACCAATGATCCCCCTTGAAGCCGCATTATCCTTGCCCTTTTCAGTGCTCCCTCTTCATGCTCTCAAGCTGCTAAGAAGTTTAAATTTGAACGTCTCCATCAAATTACAAAGCACGCCCAAATCTGTCCTTCGATATCTCCTTGTTCCCTCCGTAGCTGATTGTTTCCTTCCATCCTTATTTGGTTGCAGTGCTCCCTTGGGTCTTCTCCTTTTCTACCTCGAAAACATACCTCTTAACAGTTCTTCTTGTACCTTCAGTCGGTAGATCCTTGCCTATTATACACGTAGAAAGAATCGAAAGGATTTGTCATGAATGAATTCAAGACAGCAACGATTTGATCCTCCAAAAGATTCCCTATCTCTTCTCCACAAAGATTCAAGCCTTGTTTCCCTCTTTCTTCCTCAGCAAGCCCTCTGTTAGTAACCAAAAATGTTCCCTTCCATTCATTCTCTACCTGACCGAGCATCTATCTACCTTGGGTTCTCGAAGGAGCCAATTTTGTCTGCTTAGAGAGGAACCGCATTGCCGATGGAATACTTATGATCAGAAGTCTTGGCAATAACTGAAAGAACTTGGAGAAGCTTGTAGGAGGTAGAAAAATGTGTTTCGAAGGGACAAAGGTTGGTCGAGCCAACCGGCACAAGACCAATCCTTGAGCTTATGGAGACTCAAAAAGACCTTATAGGCATGCGATAAATGCAAATAAATGCACTATGTACTTTGGAGCATCAAGGAGAAAGAGTCGATACAAAACAAATAGGTTTGCACGTCGACTAGCTCAAAAAACTTACTATCTACGGAAGAGACAATGAACTTCAAATGCCCATAGTGATGAGCGTGATTACAATTAGAAAAAAATCATTTTATGGGAGTAATACACATAGGGTTGAGTGTATATAATGCACAAAAGTATAAGGAATAAGAAAAATATGCTATAGGAATGAATCAGAGACTCAATGGTTGTACATCCTATTTTTTAATTAGAAATACATAGAGATTGATCCTGAGACAAAAAACCTTAGATTTCTCCCAATCTACTGAACGAAATGCTATGAAAATTTAGAGGCATAAACTAAACACTAATATCTTTCTAATGAGCCATCTCTCATCAAATTTGGAGCTTTCGAGAGAGACCAACAGCCTCTGCAATATTACTATTAGCGAAGAAGATGATGCAAAAAATTGAAGGAGCAATACAATGATGGTCACAAGTGTATGTATATTGCTTCCATATATTGTAAAAGTGATTTGAAGTCTTTATATAGACTCTATGCATGTTCCACGGCTTCTACAAGTGGATTTTGAATTGAAATGAAGGTGGGAATGGTTGTTGGAGGGAATCAATTCACTTTCCTACAATCTAAGAAAAGTGAAGATCTAGTTTGATCTACTTTTAGGTGATTGATTGCTTGATTGATTACAACTCAACCACCACAAAATCATGGGATTCGGGCTCTTTTCTTCTACTTTTACATGTGTAAAGCTCAAGGCTTTTACAACAATAAATGAACCATCAAAAATCTCTCAAAAAAATACAATAAATGAGCATAAGTAAAAGAACTCTCCAACATATATTCTTTTGCCGTAATCCAAGCGATAATTTTTGATGTAGATCAAATACACCTCAAGCACAGTGTAAGCTTGATGTTCCAACAACTCCCGCTCAAGCTAAAGTATGCTTGAGTTTTCATTCTCTGATAGGTTGAATACCTGCCATAGCTTTGAATCTACAAAGCTTTATTCCATCAAGTGCCTTTGTCATCATATCTGCTACTTGCTTTTCAGTAGGAACAATCAAAATGTCAATCTCGTTTTCCATGACCTTCTCTTTGATAAAGTGGCAATGAACCTCTATGTGTTTGGTTCTTGCATGGAAAGTAGGGTTTGCCGCTAAATGCGTGGAACTTACATTATCTCCAAATATGTGAGGATTGGAACTCACAGGTCCCAAATCTGTATACAATGCTTTTAACCATATTGCTTCTTGAGTTGCTATGGTCAAACCTCTATCCTCTGCTTTAGTTGAGGATGAAGCATTTGTAGGTTGCTTCTTGGAAATGCATGACACTAGCTTCGAACCTGCAAATGCTAAGCAACCAGAAGTACTTCTTCTATCATACTTATATATACACATAGATAGATAACCTCATTGTGATCCCTTTTGATGAATAGAGAAGCATCTGAGCTGCTAGGTTTGAACCCTTGATCTTGAAGATATGTAAGAAACGTGTAATTCCAAGCTCTAGAAGCTTGTTTCAATCCATACAATGCTTTCTTAAGTCTACAAACATAAGATCGATGTTTAGGGTTTTAAAAACTTGGTGGTTGTGACATGTATACCTCTTCACTTATCCAACCATTTAAGAATGCATTTTTCACATCAAGTTGGAGGATTCCCAAATGCATTGCAGTAGCTGCACTAATCAAGGTCCTTATTGTAGTCATCTTTGCAACTCATGAGAATGTTTCCTCATAGTTTATACCATGAGTTTGTGATCATCCTTTGGAAACTAATCTTGCCTTGTATCTGCAAACGGATCCATCTGAATTTCTTTTAACTTTATATACCCATCAGCAACCAATTACATTTTGATTCGATGACATTGGAACCAAATCCCAAGTGTCCATCTCCTTCAATGCATCTATTTCTTCTTTCATGGCCTTTTCCCAATTAGGGTTTCCCTTTGCCTCTTCATAGGTTGATGGTTCTTCTGAAATTGAATCTTTTGCCAAGTAGATTGAATGCTTTATAACAAATGTGGAATCATATCCATACCTTTTTGTTCGTCTCTTCTCTCTTTGCTGATCTTCTAGGGTCTTGTTTGGAGCATTCTCCAACCTCTTCCATCTTT
Source organism: Ceratopteris richardii (assembly GCA_020310875.1). NCBI lineage: Eukaryota > Viridiplantae > Streptophyta > Polypodiopsida > Polypodiales > Pteridaceae > Ceratopteris > Ceratopteris richardii. The sequence goes on along the minus strand of CM035416.1, from coordinate 189,114,609 downwards.
GCTTTGCCTCTTGACTTCCATACCTTCTTATCCTTTTCCCTTTCATCTTGTTCATCGTCTCTATCACTTCTTGGATCCTAGACCCGTGTATCATGCTTGCTTCATAATCGATCAGAATCAGAATCAAGATCATATGGTAGAGTTATCTTTGAAGTCTCAGTTGAATCGTATCCAATAAACACTCCCTTTGTTGCCCTTTCATCTAGCTTACCTCTTATTTGTGATGGTACATGAGCATAAGCTAAACAACCAAAACCCTTGGAATGTCCAAGACTAGGTTTTCTTTCATGCCATGCTTCATAAGGAGTCATACCTTGAAGTGATTTGGATGGTAGTCTATTGATAAGGTACACACACTACAAGGAATATGGGCGTATAGCGACGGTTAAGGCGACATAATTTCATCGCTACAAAATTGCAACATGCATCACAATTAGCGTCGCGCGCAGACCGTCGATTAAACGAGGCATAACATGATGGTTTTTGTGACTTGTGATGCGACGGGATTGCGAAGCTCCCATACAATGTCGCTAAACCGACGCTATTTAAATATGTCGCATAAGCGACGCTTTTCTGTGTTGCATAGGTGACGATGATTGCCGTCGCATAAGCGATGCTTAAAGATGTCGCTTATACGACGACAAATAGCATCGCTTACACGACAGTCCTTGACGGACAAAAATTAAAACGTTGGAGGCTCTACGATTGGCATTTTCACGCATCCGATCGAAAAGCTCTCCAACGTTCGCAATTGCGCTGCGCTTACGAGCTGAAGCAAGTATATGCACAATTGTTGTTCTTCCTAAGCTTTCTCTTATTGTCTCCCTCTGTCTCTGTTTCTCTCTTTCTACATCTTTCTCTCTTTGAATTCTCTCTCTCTCTCTAGATCTCTCTCTCTCTAGATCTCTCTCTCTCTCTCTCTCTCTCTTTCTCTCTCTCTCTCTCTCTCTCTCTCTCTTTTCTTTCTCTCTTTATTGCAGGTTATTCAAGAAGCTAGCCAAGCAAAAAGTATGGCTAACAATTGTACAATTTCTATTCTTTGTAGATCATTTGAATTGTGTTATTTTCATTACATAGCATACTCACACTTATTGATATGCACTTATACACTTATACATGATGAAGATGCACTTTCACACATATACATATATACACATGCACATACACACACATATATACACACAGATACATGTGCACATACACTTAGACATACACACATATACACATGCATATGCACAAACAATCCTACAACCACATAAAAAGACTTACATGCATGCATTATTGCACATATATATATATATATATATATATATATATATATATATATATATATATATATATATATATATATATATATATATATATATATATATATATTAACATATATGCAAATACATGTATATGCACATCCACATGCATGCGCATTCACATGCATGCACATGGATGCAAATGGAAATGCATCCACATACACATGCATATACATATAAACATATACATATACATATACATATACATATACATATACATATACATATACATATACACACATATACATATACATGCATATACATATACACACACATACATATACATGCATATACATATACACACACATACACAAGAACATGCACATACTCATACACACATATACACTTATACATGCACATGCACATACATACATATACACACACATACACATGCACATACATACATATACATACACATACATATACTCTTAGGTACACACATATGAATGAATTATATACTTAAAACACATATACACATGCACACACACATGCACATACCTACATATACACATATACATGCATATACACACACATACACATAGAGTTATACATATACATGCATACACATATACACACACATACACATGCACATGCACATACTCATACACACATATACACTTATACATGCACATGCACATACATACATATACACACACATACACATGCACATACATACATATACACACACATACATATACACTTAAGTACACACATATGAATGAATTATATAATTAAAGTATTAAAACACATATACACATGCACACACATGCACATACCTACATATACACATATACATGCACATACACACATATACACATAGACTTATACATATACATGCATATACATATACACATACGTACATACACATGCATATGCACATACAAACACACATATACACTTATACATGCACATGCACATACATACATATACACACACATACACACACATACACATGCACATACATACATATATACACACACACACACATAATTGAAGTATTAAAACACATGCTTAATATAAACAATAATAACAATCAATAGAACAAAACTCTTCATTACTTAATACCATACACACAATTCAAAACATCACTGAAATGAAAGTTATATATATATATATATATATATATATATATATATATATATATATATATATATCAATGTAAATACATATAATCCAATGTCATAATCAACTAAAATCCTAATCATCATCATCATGATCATCGTCATCATCAGCAATATCATGATCATTCTGATCTTCCTCATCCTCATCATCATGATCACCCTGTGACGATCGAGATCGTCCCTCCTGTGTCTGTCTCTCCACCTCATCCATATTTCTCTCTCCATAATACTCTTGTATTACATATAACAAACATAAATAAATAAAATAATTAAGCCATTCATAAAAACAAAATAATTATATAAAATTTGAAAATACTCACAAAGGCATTAGGATGATCTTGCATATACTCGCCCAAACACCAATATCCAAAATGTGTAGCATACTCGATCTCATGTTTTGTAGGATATCGGCCATAATCCTTCTGCTGCAATGAAACAAATAAAAAACATTAGTTGCTTGCATTTTAACTAAAATAAAAAATATACTCACAATAACACATATACTTAAAAACGTAGCTACAAAAGCATTATGGCCCATTTGGCCTAGGTGCGATGTGTGGCCCGACTCCACTCTCTTCTTTGTAGTAGCCTGTTTATTCAAGAAAAAAAATACATAAATTAAATGTAAAATATTACTAAAATATATAAAAATTATAGATATAAACTATTAATTTTTGTACCTTTTGCTGAGGAAATGACTCCTGAAGATGTAGCTGTCTACAAAAAAATTGCCACGTCTTAGGTGGTATGTTAGCTCGCCTCTTATTTTTTTCAACCATACAATATCTCCTGTTAATTTAATCTGAAACAGAAAAAAAAATCAGAATACATACACATATATACACACACATACACATACACATACCCACATACACATATACATGAAACCATATACGCATGCATATATGTATACATATACATACATATAACATAAACACACATATACATATCCACATATATATGTATACACACATGCATGTATATACACTCATTCATACAAAATACATGCATTTATCCCACAATAATGTGTAGTTGTGTATATGTGAATATGTGTAAATGTGTATATGTGAATATGTGTGTATGTGTAAATATGTATATGAGAATTTTTTGTGTATGTAGATAATCAAATTATTAATATCAAATACCATTATTTTTAGATTTTGATCAATCATATGGAACTCCACCACCGTCTCCTCATCGTGCAACGAATTTAAACTCTAAGTATATGAAATATTTAATTTTAAATATATTTGATGGATACATAACTTATATATTTTTTTATGTTTCTTATTATGTGCAGATTCTTATCAATCAGAGGGTACTCCACCACTTCTACCCATGCAACGACCTCACATGTGTCCTTTGATCTACCTCCTGTTTTAGAGAATGAAACGGCTGGAGATTATCCATTGCCAGCTCGTGATCGTTCTTTAGTACAAACATATGATAGAAGAAGATATGGAGGAAGGAATAGAGGACCACTTCTTTTAGATGGAGAGGTTTTCAACTTTTGGGGTAATGGCTATATGATTGCTCCATCCACTATTACTAATGTTGGTCGTGGTCTCTTTATTGTAGAGGATTTGTATGTGCCTCCCAAGTCTGAAGTCACTCTTATGTCATTTTGTGGACCTACATATGGATGGGGAGATTGGCATTGACTTTCACGTTATATTCAAAGCATGAATACTTACGGAATATGCTTGAAGGCAACATCCCTTACTAGTAGAAGGATTTTACATGTAGAAAATGAAAGATTATATATTGATGGAAGACCTTACACATATGGAAATATAGCAGGTTTAATAAATAGTAGTGGAGGGTTACATAATAGTTCAAGGACTAATTGCACATTTGAGGAGCGTGAAAATAGTCATGAATCACCATACATGAGTAGAGATGTATCAAGATACATAGTTGTCAATGCTATTACTACATTACATGCTGGTGATGAAATATTAGTGAATTATGGATGGCATAGACCTCCAAGAGCACCTTTTAGCTAGAGAGAATAAAAATTTTCTATCCATATTTAATAAGTTATATACTTAATTTTATATTTGAAGTTTACTTTTATTCATTTATGCAATACTAATGAGTTTTATTTATATGTGTAGATTCCAACATATGATGTTGATGATATTTGTCCACAACATTCACAATTACAAGTAAGACCTCATTTATCAGAAGCTTCCATGAGGAGGCTACGCAAAACTAATCCTGTGCAATATGCAAAGTTGAAAGATCTATATTCAAAAGACAATAAAGTACAAGATTTATGTGAGAATGATGAAGATGATGGCATGGCAGATTTTATTGAGGATTGGTATCAAAATGATAGTGAGAGCATTGATATTTCTAAAAATGAGAAATATCTTCGAGAGGAATGTCTAAAGCATGTATATGAAGAAAGTCGTTTTACACGACTAAGTGCGAGCTTACTTATTCTCAACCTTCAAAATCGTTTTGGATGGAGTAATGTATCTGTTTCGACACTATTAAGGTATAATTTTCAATTTTCTATCTATTTATATATATATATATATATATATATATATATATATATATATATATATATATATATATATATATATATATATATATATATGCAGGTTTTTATTCTTACTTTAGATAAGGTAAGAACAAGAACTTGAATTCAATGGACACTTTTTGTCCGTGCATCTTTTAAAACTATTAATGCATCTTTCAAAATATTCGCGCAAAATTTGATTGTTTGGATGGCAGGATACAATTGTTTATTTTGGAGGATATGAAGTATGTACCTTAATTGAATGATTTGTCGATTCACACATATGTTCAGTTTGAAAGTGGGAGAAGCAGGTTTATAATTGTTATTCAAAGAATTTGGCACTGTTTATAGGCCATACAATGGTGACCTGGATGAATCGCATGCACAGAGGTTACTCAAGATAGAGCAATCTGATTATAATGGAATAGTGCCAGCAGGATTCCTAGGGTATGCAGTAAGCCTCTTGCATGTCATAAACTTGAAGTTCTTTGAATAAGCTGTATAAAAGTGATCCTCTCAAGTCACCATGATTTCCACTTTGTATCCTAAAGTTCAAATGCTCATCATTGACATGCAAGAGGTTTACTGCATACCCGAGAAATCCTTCTCTATCTTGAGTAACCTCTGTGCATGCGATTCATCCACGTCACCATTGTATGGCCTATAAACAGTGCCAAACTCTTTGAATAACAATTATAAATCCGCTTCTCACACTTTCAAACTGAACATATGTGTGAATCGACAAATCATTCAATGAAGGTACATACTTCATATCCTCCAAAATAAACAATCGTATCCTGCCATCCAAAACAATCAGATTTTGCGCGAATATTTTGAAAGATGCATTAATAGTTTTAAAAGATGCGCGGACAAAAAGTGTCCATTCAATTCAAGTTCTTGTTCTTACCTTATCTAAAGTAAGAATAAAAACCTACATGTATATATGTATATTTATTTATTTACCTTTTTTAATATATCTTTTTTTTGATAAACTTACAGGTTATTATCTGAAAAGTTTTTACCAAGTCAGAATATTCTTCCTACCTCATGATGAAATGACGAAGATAATCAACAATCTTGGTATAGATTATCAATGTATACATGCATCTCCTAACGATTGTATTTTATATAGAGGTGAATATGCAGACTCTTTGACATGTCCCAAATGTCAATCTCCTCAATATAAGGGTGAAGAAGGTAAAATCCCAAAAAAGGTATTGAGACATTTTCCATTGGCTCCACGGATTAGACATATGTTTCAAAGCCCCGAATTATCAAAACTTTTGACTTGGGGACATGATCACAAAAGTACTGATGGAATAATCTGAATTCCTCATGATAGTGTTGCTTTTCAGGATATTGATTCTACATGGCCTGAATTTGCACAAAATCATTAGGGCGAAAAACGGCCCAAAAAGGGCCGTGTAAGGATTTCAATTAGTTGTGCTTAATCGGGATTAAAGTTGTCAAATCCTTTAAGAAATTCCGTGTAAGTTCATTTAAAACGTATCTTATGCAAATTTTGAAGAGAGAGAAACTCGTATCATATAATCATGAAAAGTTTGTGTGATATCTTACGCCTCGAAGTTTGTGTGATATCTTACGCCTCAAAAGTTGAATTTTCCTCTTGTTCACGGACCTATATAATGTGTGCTGATGACGTTTTGCGCTTTTTTTCTCTACTTTTCATAGCAAGCCTGTTTCTCCCTTTCACGTCATTTTAGACACTTGCTGGTCATTTTTCATAGCAGACCATGGAGAACGTTAACCCAAATACTCTCCCTGAGCTTTCAAACAATCGAAATCATTGTAAAAAGTTCCATATCAACATTGCAGTTAGTCAGGAGTATGCGACGACAAGAAATGTATTTCGAAGGACTCTTCATCCTCTTGAAGTGGATGGATTGCGAAAGGAAGGCAAGAAACATATCGACATATGGACAGATGGATCTATTTATCCAATTGATCCACAAACTGGAAGGTACCCCCCTTTTCATAATCTTCATGATCTGATTAGATTTGTGGGAGATGGTGAGGATGGTTTACGAGGCTATTGTTCAAGGCTCTGGGATATTTCAAGAAATTATGTACAATACATAAATTATTTACAAAACACACTACACCAAAAGAATTTACATATGAGAGAGCTAGAAACAGATTATCCACTTTATCTTCTCAGTTAGAGTCTTTTAAAAAAATGAAAGAAACTCCTATAGGTTTGAGAATGCGGTCAAAACGAGTAAAACCTTTTTTAGATTTGACTGAAAAATCTGGCCAGAAAAAGAAAAGAATGAAAATTGTTAGAGATCATGTGACAAATGTGTTAGGTTTCAATATGTCGAGCAGTTTTGAGCGCATACATTTCTGTAATGAAATTTTAAGTCAAAATGATGTTTTAAGACTATTGAAACTAAATGAAAATACATGCTTGAAACGCTTTGTTTTTCAAAAACTCATGACAGAAATGAATCTTTTACTAGAACCATCTCAAATTCAAAATATTTGTGATAGTGTCGGAGTGAGTAGGAAAGGTTATAGAGCAATTTCAAAAGTTTGGTGTGAATTTTTAAAATTTAACAAAGTTAGAAGTTTTGGATTGCCTAGACCCCATCATGTAGGAAAGTTTCGGCTCTGCTTGAATAAGAAGATCACATCAGTATTTGGTGAATATAAACATATTCACGGTAACATGCCTTACGAAGTAGGAAAACAAAAGTTACATTTCACTTACAATGCATTTAACAACATATGGATAGATGTTATAAAACTTCAAACATACATGGTTCAGTTCTATAATATAAAAGAGCATGAATGTTCTGGTCTATTGAAATTTGTAATCAAACTTGATGAAGCTGAGCTTAAAAAACATCAAAAGATGGAGAGAATAAGCATTGCACTGATGAACAAAGCTTTGGACTATAGCCTTGGGAAATTGGATACTCCATCTCTCAAAGTACAATCAGAAATGGAGTTATGGTGGGTTGGCTGTGCTCAAGTTCCATCTGAGAGCCATAAAACACTTAAATGGTTATTCTCACAGACAAACATTCCAAATGTTATCCAAGGGCATCATGCAGGAGAATTGTTGAATGTCAAAGACTACGGAAACTTTCAAGTTGAGTGGCATTTGAGTGGAGACCTAAAGACACTCAAATGCATGTTTGGTATAAGTGGGGGAGCAAATTCTAAATACCCTTGCTTGTACTGCATGCAAAGCCCAGGCACAAATGGATGGATTACTAGAGCTGAGGGTGAAGAGGCTCCTTCTAGACAAAATGTTATTCTTCGTAACTACTCATCTTCTTCAATGATTTGGGATCCCATACTTCCAATAGCATTGACAAATGTACACATATGTACACTACATGCAGAGTTAAGAATCATTGACAAGTTGGTCCGTCTTCACTTGGATTATGCATATTCTATCAAGCCTACAACTCTTGCAGATGAATGCATAAAATGTGAATGTCTTCTTTCAGAAATGGGGTTTCATGGTGGTGATGTTCATCTAAGAAAAGATCCAAAGCTTTCACAAAATACAGGTGATGTTTTACAGGATGTCTCAATGGGAGGTGCAAAAGCAAGGAGATTCTTCAGCAACCATGATGGCAAACAACTTAATGCCATGTGGAATTCATGGAAAACATTTTGTGAGGTCACGACTAATGTAAAAAGCAAACCAGAAATAGCAAAAAAGAGAATGGAGGTGTGGGTCAAACTAGATAATCTTTTAAAGATCATGAGGCAGCAGGTAACATCAAAAAGTTATGTGACAGATTTCAGAAAGGCGACCACAGAGCTTATAGAAACCATCATAGAGGCATGGGGTGCCAAAGACATAACATACTACTTGGTGAGCTCCAAAGATATTTTATTCAATTTATTTATTTTTAATTGAAATAAAGATCTAATGAAATTCTTCTGCTTTCCAGCATATTCTTCTTGTGCATGGTGCATTCTTTGCAGAAAAAGAACCACTTGCCATGTGGAACACCCAAGGCATGGAAAAATCTCATTATCAAGCAAGGACAAGCTTCTTTAGGTGTACAAGGAAAGGAGGAGGAGTAACAAAGAGCAATGCCTTCAGAGAGCTTTTTGATTGGTTCTTTAGAAGGCAATTACAAAGGACCTCATGCCAAATATACTCAGAAGGATATGGCTATCACCAGACAAATCATGTATCAATATCACAAACTGAAAAAGACCACATTTCAAACAGAGCTTTAATATTTGCAATGTCTTTTATTTCTTTGAGAAATAAAAGATGTCATGTATGTACATTTCATGATGTATTATGCTTTGAAAAGAAATATGTCTACTACCATCAGATGACTTTGACCAGAGAATCAATAACAATTACACCAAAAAAATTTGCAATGTCTTATATCACATTGGGCAATTTCTGTATATGTACATTTGTTGAGATATAGAATTTGAAAAAATCAAGTCATTCCTTGAGCCTTTTGAAAGAGCTTGGCTCTGGCAAATCACCTCTATATCTCAGGAACTCTTTTCTCCTGTATCCAGCAATGCTTTTTAAATCTGACACCCCTGCAGCCATTGCATAGCTTGAATAACAAAGAAAGTACCCTGCCCTTGAAGCATTGAGTCCAGGGGCATATCCAAAAATTCTGAATGCAGTTGCTCTTTCAAGCAGTAAAACTCTGAAAGCATTAAAGGGTATTGGAGTAAAACCCATGTATTTTGATAGAGTCCTCAAGCAAAACAATGCAAAGTTTGGCTCCTCACTATAGTGCTTGTGAATAACACAAAAAGTGGCTGGGTTCAACTTTGGAAGATAGTGGATAATAGAATGAATATCCACCTTTGCTTTTCCTTTCTCTTCTAAGGCTTTTCTTGTTCCCTTGCCCCTGCCAAGGTAATTGTCTTCATCCAATAAAGTTAACTGTGATAAAAATGAAAAACATGGTTAGATGAATTGCAAGCACACTTAAGGAAACATGTGAAGTAACTTGAAACTATTAGAAAGAAAAGCAAGAGACACGACTGATGCAAGCGATAAGGGTCTTCAGAGAAATTCAGATTGTCGTTATCGTTTGCATCGGTCGTCATCAATATCTATTTGCAAACTGCCTAGAAACATCTAATGTTTGATAAATGAGGGGAATTCCCACAAGCAAGACATGTATTATCATTGCTGCATGCAACTCCTAGACACGACCGATACAAGCGATAAGGCCCAGCGGAAAATATCCGATGGGCCTAATCGCTTGCATCGGTCGTGATCCATTTCTGACACTTCGAATGGAGAACTTGGACAAATCTGATACAAGAAAGAGATTTTGCATTGGTCCCATCTCATATCCTTAACCTAAAGATCTTGAGAACATAGTTAACTGTATACCTTGACGTCATCTTCCTCAAGTCCAAACACGACCGATGCAAGCGATGAGGCCCAGCGGAAAATATCCGATGGGTCTAATCGCTTGCATCGGTCGTGATCCATTTCTGACACTTCGAATGGAGAACTTAGACAAATCTGATACAAGAAAGAGATTTTGCATTGGTCCCATCTCATATCCTTAACCTAAAGTTCTTGAGAACATAGTTAACTGTATACCTTGACGTCATCTTCCTCAAGTCCAAACACGACCGATGCAAGCGATGAGGCCCAACGGAAAATATCCGATGGGCCTAATCGCTTGCATCGGTCGTGATCCATTTTTGACACTTCGAATGGAGAACTTGGACAAATCTGATACAAGAAAGAGATTTTGCATTGGTCCCATCTCATATCCTTAACCTAAAGTTCTTGAGAACATAGTTAACTGTATACCTTGACGTCATCTTCCTCAAGTCCAAACACGACCGATGCAAGCGATGAGGCCCAGCGGAAAATATCCGATGGGCCTAATCGCTTGCATCGGTTGTGATCCATTTCTGACACTTCTAATGGAGAACTTGGACAAACTGACACAAGATAGAGATTTTGCATCAAGCCCATCTCATCTCCTTTGCCTTTAAATCATGAGAATATATTTTACTACATACTTGACCTCATCTTCCTCTTCAAGTCCGAACACGACCGATGCAAGCGATAAGGCCCAACGGAGATTATCCGTTAGGTTGTATCGCTTGCATCGGTCGTGGTCATTTTCTCACTTAAAAATAGAGATCTCGGACAAAAACTTTAATTGATAGAATATATCAAACAACATACCTTGACCTCATCTTCCTCCTCAATGAGCTCTTTTGAGTCAATACAAATTGTTCCTTTGTCCTCAGCGACATCCAAGAATGAATAGCCACGTCCAAACGAGTATATTCCAAGTTGCTTCTGATGCTCATCAAACTCTTCATCAGCAAGTTTTGGCTTCTCTGAGATAGCTTTCTCAAAGCATTTTGAAAGAGCTTGTGATGAATCTTTGAATTCTTCATTAGACAAATCCAAATCAAGACGCAAAAATTCCTCTCTTCTTTCTCCTTTCTTATTGATGAATCTCTTTGCAACTTCTTCTGCCTCAGCTATAGTTGCAAGACAGTAGTCCTCCCTTAGATTGAAAAGTTCCTGAATGTAAAATAGAGGTATGAACTCTTTCCCAGAGATAAAGTAAAAAGGTAGATTTGGGAGAAGTAGGGACTTCTCAGACACTTGAAATTCTTCAGTTGGCTCCCTTATTGCAGTCTCTGCTTTAAAAGTGGCCACATCAAAATCTTTGACCTGCTCTTCTTCTGCTTGGAGATTGATCTCCTCAACAATCTCCATGACACCTTTCATAGTTTTTGAGCTAGCCTCAAGTGCCAGCTCTAAGCAAGGCTCGTCTTCATCATGAACATTTTCCTCCCTTTCAACTGAGATATGATCAAGCCATATCAAGAAAGCAATGTTTAAAGGGAGCAAGCAGCAGTCCTTTTCATGCTCTGGGCATAAATCAAGCTTCCCTGGCAAAGGGGATATCCTTCTGCATTTTCTTGTGATTTTAGCCCTATCTATTGGATCCTTCCCAAAGATGTGAGGATGGACATAGGTTTTCTGAGAAATAGAAAGGATCCTCCCATTGACCAACCCCAAGAAAATCTCCCACTCATCCTTAAGAAAACTTTTCGAGTTCTCTAAGAGTTTTTCAAAATCAATTTTGGGGTTGAATATGGTCATTGCATCAGGAAAATAATCTACACTTAAACCCTCTTGAACCATGAAATCAAGAAGTTTCTCTGATGGAGAGACACTAAGGATCTCATTCATTACCTCCATCTAAGCTGCAGCTTCTCTTGTATGTCTATTAGGAGAACACAACCGATGCAAACGACTAGAGCGAGTCAACGTAGGTCAAACGGCGAAAATCGCTTGTATCGGTCTTGTCGGCGACGAAAGAAAAATACACATGTAGGTGAGAAATTCTCTGAAGGTTGAAAGTTTGAGATTGTGAAGAAATAGGTATTTATAGGCGAGGAGGGAAGAAACGGTCGAATGAGGTGGACTAATCACAGAGTGCCACGTGGCAACTTGTACGTTGCCCGATGCAACGGATAGATGACGTGGATCAATCAAATCATGCCACGTGGCAAAAGACGTTGGAATTCGCAACGGGTATATGACGTGGACCAATCGGGGCATGCCACGTGGCACAACGGTCAACTCAGTTTTGGGACCTATTTAAGCTTCCCTATTCATTTGCTTTTCTTTTTTTTGTCAACACTTGCCAAGCGTGGAGGTTCCATTGCCACCAAGTTTTTTGGCTACTTCACAATTTCTATAGAGAGCGCTCTCTCCGTAAGGTAATGTGGACACGACCGATGCAAGCGATTAGGGACATCCGAGATTTTTGGATAACCCTAATCGCTTGGATCGGTCATGTTTTTTAAATAGCATCGAGTCCTTGATCATACCTTGCAAATTTTGGTTTCTTTTGTGTTGCTTGAGTATAACGCATTGTTACCTTTATTTTAACTTCTATTTATTGAAATATGATGATGAATTCAGGGACGACCGATGCAAGCGATGAGTGACATCCGGGCATTTACGGATGACTCTTATCGCTTGGATTGGTCGTGTCTCTAGTGAGACAAGTTCTCTGAAGGTTGAAAGTTTGAGTTTGTGAAGGAAGTAGCTTTCTATAGGCGAGGAGGGAAGAAACGGTCGAATGAGGTGGACCAGTCATAGAGTGCCACGTGGTAAAGTGTACGTTCCCCGATGCAACGGATAGATGACGTGGATCAATCAAATCATGCCAGGTGGCAAAAGACGTTGGAATTCGCAACGGGTATCTGACGTGGACCAATCGGAGCATGCCACATGGCACAATGATCAACTCAGTTTTGGGACCTATTTAAGCTTCCCTATTCATTTCCTTCTCAACACTTGCCAAGCGTCGAGGTTCCATTGCCACCACATTTTTAGCCTACTTCACAATTTCTATAGAGAGCGCTCTCTACGTAAGGTAATGTGGACACGACCGATGCAAGCGATTAGGGACATCCGAGATTTTTGGATAACCCTAATCGCTTGGATCGGTCATGTCTTTTAATATCATCGAGTCCTTGATCATAGCTTGCAAATTTTGGTTTCCTTTGCTATGCTTGAGTATAACGCATTGTTACCTTTATTTTAAGTACTATTTATTGAAATATGATGATGAATTCAGGGACGACTGATGCAAGCGATGAGGGACGTCCGGGCATTTACGGATAACTCTTATCGCTTGGATCGGTCGTGTCTCTTACAGTGAAACGAGTCATTGATTATAGTTTTCCAATTATCTTTTTCTTAGTGGTAATTCAGTATTTTGCATTGTAAGATATATTTTATTGATATTTCATGATAAATTTAAAGACGACCGATGCAAGCGATCAGGGACATACGAGCATTTCTGGATGACTGCTATCGCTTGCATCGGTCGTGCCTCTGATAGTGGAAAGAGTCATTCATTATAGTTTTCCAATTATCGTTTTCTTAGTGATAATTGAGTATTTTGAATTGTAAGATATATTTCATTGATATTTGATGATAAATTTGAAGACGACCGATGCAAGCGATCAGGGACATCCGGGCATTTCCGGATGACTGCTATCGCTTGCATCGGTCGTGCCTTTGATAGTGGAAAGAGTCATTGATTATAGTTTTCCAATTATCTTTATCTTAGTGATAATTGAGTATTTTGCATTGTAAGATATTATTTATTGATATTTGATGATTAATTTAAAGACGACCGATGCAAGCGATCAGGGACATCCGGGCATTTCCGGATGACTGTTATCGCTTGCATCGGTCGTGCCTCTGATAGTGGAAAGAGTCATTGATCATAGCTTTTTGAGAGTAAGATTGACAGTGGAATATTCCACTTTTCCTAATTCCTTGCCTAAAGATTGATTTTTTGCAGAGTATGGCTAGAACCAAAAAGACAGCAAGGAAGTTGTACCCTGAGGGTCAGGACAAGAATGCCCAAGGGGAAAATGTCCAGGAGCAAAATTCCCAGAAGGTTCAAGCCAATGTGCCAGACAAGCCTTCAAAAAAAAGGGTCAACTACCATGTTAAGTCTTTGAGGGAAATTAGAAGAGCCCAAAAGTCTGTGGGATTGTTGATCCCAAGACTTCCATTTATGAGAGTTGTCAAGCAGATCTCAGCCAACCTTTGTTCTTTGATGAAGACCTCATCCTTTGTCAATGTGAGGTGGCAAACTCAAGCACTGTTATGCCTGCAAGAAGCTGCAGAGGACTTTGCTATTGATTTCATGAATGATGCCTACTTATGTGCTGCTCATTCTCATAGGGTAACACTAATGGCGAAGGATTATGTTATTGTTTCAAGAAAAAGATATAAGTTTGATAAAGCTCTGGTTCCTATTGATCACCACGATAAAAAATTCTTCGATATTTTAAATATACCTCCAGCTCGAGCACCTAAAACAACAGTTGTCATTGAAGAGATCAACGCTCAAGTCGCTCATGATCATGAGACTAGAACTGCAGCAAATAGTGAGGAGGAGAGGAAAAAGCAGGGATTATTTACAGAGGAAAGTGCCATCTTAACCCAGATTCAAAAGTTACAGAAAGCAAATAAAGAGCTCCTCAAGAAAGGAGATGGGCAGGTTATAGTTAATGTTGCAATGCCATGGCAAAGTGAATTGTTTCTTGACATTAGACCTGAAGATAACAAAATTTTGAGGGAGCTTCATCTTGAAATATCAGATAGTGTGGTCAACATTTCACTCAGGTATATCTAGAGGCCTTAAAATACTTTTGTTTTGCATAATTTTCTAGTTCCTTAACTGCATTTTTATTTCTTGATTTGTAGGGTTCTTCTTCAACAATGTGAGGAAGCGGTTCAAAGAAAAGTATTTATTTTAGATCCTCTGGTGACACAGTGTTTTTTGCATAAACATGGAGATGCCAAGTCCTTTCTACGGGGTTTTACAGAAGAAGTAGAATGTGTAATTTACCCATATATTGAAAAGTAAGTATTCATCTTCATTTTGGAAACATATTTGTTTCATTTAAGAAAGTATATTTACATGCAACTCATTGACAGGGGCCATTGGAGTTTGATTATTGTGGACTTCAATGCATATCAAGCTCTTTTCCTCAATTCTCTTCCATCACAGCATGGGAATTGCAAAGTGTAAGTTACTATACATTTTGTTGTTCTCTATTTTAAAGCCATGCCCCGTTTTGATTTTCACTTTACAATGCAGTGCTGCAAAGCTTCTCAAGATGCATATTGATCAGAATTTTCCAGGAATAGCTAAAATGAATGAACAAAAGCAATTTGGATACAGCCAAATTCATGTGCCATTGCAGAGAGACTCAACATCATGTGGCTGGAGAGTGATTGCAAATGCTCTAAGATTCTTGGAAAGAAGGTTCCACAAACCTGAATTGAATTTATCAGACTACCCGAAAGCATGGATCATCTTGATTAGAGAGAGAGCAATAAATAGTATCATGAAACATGCAATCTGCCCATATGATCCAGACTCACCTCCACCCCCTCCACCTGATAAAAAACAGTCTGAAGATAAAAAGAAAGGGCTTCCTCTTCACTCACCACTAAAGCATGGGAACAACATAAAGAGTCAAGCTGAAAGCTCCAAAAAGGGACAGAAGCAACAGAGAAAGCAAGGCTCTAAAAAGGATAGAAAGGGTTAAATCAATTTTTGAGTCTTAGATTGAAATCAATTGTAAAGCCAACCGAGGTTGGAAGATTTATTTTTTAACAAATTGTATGTAGTTATGCCAATCTTCATCTGGAAGATGGTCACAGTTGTATTGAACCTCTTGAGAGTTTGACAAAAGTTCATTGGATGGTCCAATTAAGTTTATTAATGTCACAATTATGAATGCATTGTGGGTTTTTTACTTCATTCTTGTTGGAAAGTGTTTAAATTCGAGAAGTTACAGAAGGACATAAAGAATTAAGAGGACACGACCGATACAAGCGATACGGGGAATCAGAGAATCTTGGATTGCCCCTATCGCTTGCATCGGTCGTATTATCCATTTCATCGCTGTTGCTAGTTTTTATACTCGTGAGTCAAATCTTTACGCAAGGTCACTTCTTGAAGTCTCCCGCGGTAGTTTGCTAACACGACCGATGTAAGCGAAAAGGGCCATCCGACAATTTCAGATTGCACTAATCGCTTGCATCGGTCGTCTTCACTTATCTCGTCTCCTCTGCTTTATGCCTTGAGACATGCTCTTCTAATATTGAAATACCAAACCTTGGATTGGAATTTGCACCAACTCTCCACTCTCTCTTATATTACTTGGTAGTTTGCATTTGTACCATGATAATTTCTCTCGCGGTAGTTTGCTAACACGACCGATGTAAGCGATAAGGGCCATCCGACAATTTCAGATTGCCCTAGTCGCTTGCATCGGTCGTCTTCACTTATCTCGTCTCCTCTGCTTTATGCCTTAAGACATGCTCTTCTAATATTGAAATACCAAACCTTGGATTGGAATTTGCACCAAGTTCTCCACACTCTCTTATATTACTTGGTAGTTTGCGTTTGTACCATGATAACTTCTCTCGCGGTAGTTTGCTAACACGACCGATGTAAGCGATAAGGGCCATCCGACAATTTCAGATTGCACTAGTCGCTTGCATCGGTCGTCTTCACTTATCTCGTCTCCTCTGCTTTATGCCTTAAGACATGCTCTTCTAATATTGAAATACCAAACCTTGGATTGGAATTTGCACCAAGTTCTCCACACTCTCTTATATTACTTGTTATGTGTACCATGATAATTTCTCTTCCATTACTTGAGGACAGAAAAGTTGGATAGAATCAAATTATTTAGCTGAGACTAGTGTGCACCTTTGATAGACTATAATTATTAAATTGAAATTAGATATTCAATTCTAGATCTCTTCTTCATCTAGAATTAACTTATGCAAGTTCCTGTATAATTATTTCTTAGTCATTAATTCACTCCTGCAAAAAAAAATCAATGGAAATATGAAATTAAGGACCTAAAAAATATCTAAGACATTTAAAATTAATAATTTAACACACATTGTTTGTAACCATCCTGCCAAGAAAATTCAATGGAAGTATCAATAGAAGCTTCTATTAGATGAAGATACATTATGTAAGAATGTCAGGGTTAACTTGTTACAATCTTAAAGGTTGGAACTTAATCACCCTTGGTGGCAGGCAGCTTATGCAAGATAATGATTTCTCTGATCTAATGTTAACTATTGCATCATCAATTGAGAATCTACACTGAGATGATACCTCATCAATGTATTCTAGAAGCTCCCTTACATTTCTGAGATTCCAATTTGCAGTGACAATTATTTTCCTTGATTGAAAATCTGGATGAATCAATACTTCTAACTCAAATTCTGGACAGCTCTCCTCTGAGTCCAAGGCTATCCAAAGTCCAAGCTTTTTTTTCCACCTTCTATAGTCATATCCTAGAACCAGAGATTGTCGACATATCTGATATGAGATTGAAAGAGAATTGGGACTAACTTTACATAAAATAATGTCACCTAGCTTTTGAACTTCTTTGCTATCCCATTCCCTACCTAAAACATCATCAATCTCTGAAATAGGGACTCTCCTATTCAACCACATTGTTTTTGTTTTCTGTAATAACATGTTTTTAAAGCATGCTACAAAGACATGAATAGGCAAAAACCATTGAATCTTTATCCTTCTCGAAATTCGGCCTGCTGACATTGCCTTCTGGATGTCAAATTTAATTTTGTAGAGAAAACTTGAAACTGTTGAATGATCAGGAGCATCCCAATCTAATGAAGAGATGCAAGGACTAGGTACGTGTACAAGAATTCCATAAGAACTCCTCCCTGACAGCACTTGATAATCTGCATAATGGACAAATAACTCTATGCTATTGAAGAATTGAACAGATTTCTCTGCATACATGAGTTTTGCATATTCCTTATGAAGAACTCTAAATGTTCCTGTTAAACATTCAACAGGTTGCCATTCCACAATATTGGAAGGAAAGATATCTGCAGTACAAAAACATATGTTTCATTATACAAAATCAACTGGAATGATAGAAGAGCATTGTCAAACTTCACTTACAGTATGAAGGGAATTGCCGATGATTTTCTAGAACAAGATCCTTAGCGGTGTACACATGCTGTACTCGTGCAAACCAACCGCATCTCTTCAATTTGAAACTGAGAATACGTCCCTTCCAATGGTTTCTTGTGTTGTCTCTTTTGGCACGCTTGACTTTATGGGCACCTCTACAGCTAAGAAGCATAGTAACCCAGTCATTTACTTTCACGGAAAGAGGTTTCCACAAAGAATCCTCTCTTCTGTTGTAAACCTCACATGAAGTTACACGATTGGAAGGACGACGAGAAGAAGAAGCCATTTGAACTTAGGAGAAGAAGAATGTTCAAAGCGAGAAACCGACGTTCACAAATTTTGGCAGTATTTATAGAAAAAAAGGCTTTGTACACGTGGAAACTTTTGATTTGATGTTAACCCTGTCGTTGAATGATCATGACATTTTGTGAACCCAAAAATATTTCGTATCTTCAAAAATCAATTCCTTCTTGGAAATTCGAGAATATGCTTTGTGTAGTGTGCAAAAGTATCTTTTTTTGCATCAAACCGAAAAATTGTACACTGAATACGAGACTCTTCATCACTTTAGCGGCGCTTTGAAAGAAAATTGTATTAAAAAAAGAAATTCTCCATACGGTTAAAAGAGACAGCAATGTTATATTCTTGTACACGTGGAAAGACGCTATTTGTCAATTTCCTTCATCTCTCATTAGCAAACAGCCCCTTTTCGGTCGTTTTTCGCCCTAATGCCACAGAATCTAAAGTTAGGTGTTTCATTAGATGGGGTTAATACATTCTCCATGAAATCTAGTAAATGGTCAACATGGCCAGTGGTAGTCATAAACTACAATCTTCCGCCATATCGTAGCATTAAACAGGAACATTTAATGCTTTCACTTTTAATCCCAGGCAAAAGACAAGTTAAAGATATGAATGTATATCTTGCTCCTCTCATTGACGATCTTCAAGAGTTATGGAGAGGTATTAATGCCATTGATGTATCGAAAAGCATCAATGAAAGACATATTACGGTTCGTGGTATTGTGGTTTGGACTATTCACGATTTTCCTGGATATGGTGTTTGTTCAGGTATTGATGTAATTTTTTAATTCAATATGCATGTAAATAAACATGATTTAATCTAGTTATATTTTTATCATTTTCCATGATGCAGGAATATCTACTAAGGGTTATAAAGCTTGTCAATATTGTGGTGATTGGTTGAGATTAATCTAAAGTAAGAATCTCAACAAAAATATTTATCTTCAACATTGACGATTCTTGCCTGATGATCATCCATTAAGATCTAAAAGAGAAGCGATATATTTTAATGGAAAGCTTGAAACAGGTTAGTATCCAAAACCTATGACGCCTATGGATTGGTATAAAAAATGGACAGATGGACCTCTAATATATCCAGAAGCAGAAATCTTCAGTGATGATTCAGATAATGAGTATGTGAACAGAGGTAAAGGAAAATTGGCACTCGTAGAGAACATATCAATATGGTATTCTTTGGAGTATTGGAAAGAGTTAAAAGTATGTCATCTTCTTGATCCTATGCATATATTCAAAAATATTGGTTATTCACTATGGGAGCATCTTCTTGGACTAAAAGATACCACAACATCAAGGAATGATTTGAAAGATAAAAAATGCAAACCAAAGTTATGGCTAGTTTTTGATAGACATCGACAAGAAACGACTTATGCATTTGCTCCTTGGGTACTTACAACAAAAGAGATACACACTATCAACAATAGAATTTAGTTGATTATGACTCCTACAGGATATGCAACATCGTTTCAAAACATGTTTACTATGGATGATAAGAGCTTATTTGGGTTAAAGACCCATGACTGGCATAACTTGTTTAAACATATTTTACCTTTGGTTATCGATGGATGTACAACGAAAGGAGTACGAGATGTGATCTATCGTCTTGGATCACTTATAAGGTAATTATGATACTTTTATATTTAATATGTATGAATATTGGATATCTTTTATTTTTTAATTAACTTCTTTATAATTGTTTTTATGATATGTATAGGTGGATTACATCCAAAGAGATCAATAAAAACTCGATCCCACAAAACGTGAATGCAAAGAGCTACTTTGTTTGATGGAAAAAGAACTTCCTACTTCATTTTTTGATATTCAGGTTCATTAATTAGTCCATCTTGTAGATGAGATAGAGATTGCAGGTGTTGTCAACACTCGATGGATGTTTTGGGTCGAGCGATTTATGGGAATACTAAAAGGTTATGTGCGACAAAGAGCAAAACTAGAAGGATCCATGGCAAAGGGTTGGATGCTTGAAGAGTGCATGTATTACGTTAGTGAGTACCTTGAAAGAGTTCATGAAGAAGCTCCACGCGCATGGACCAACGAGTCTTCTTCAAAGATAACAGATGAGGTATTATCAGGTAAGGGGGTCCCATTCTTATTTACATTTCAAGAAAAAAATGATGTTTCTACTTTTGTAGCATATAATAGTGAATGCATGCAAGCATTCCTTAGCGAGTACAAGGAACTTTAAAATCTCCAAAGTAAAAGGCGAAAAAATAAAAGATCTAGACGTAATCTCGATAATAATGAGATTACAGATATACCTTCTTTCACCGATTGGCTATACAGTCGTTTGCAATGCGTCAACACAAATAATGAAGAAATCTCAGATGAGCAAAGAGAGTTAATGATAGGTTGTGAACGAAAGGTAATTTTATTACAATAATATTTTATTCTTTTCATATATGTATGTTAGTTTCTATTTACTAATTGAATTTTTTTTGCAGGCTCGAATGTTCACTAATATGTGGGCTTTTGGACAGCATATTAGAATCAAAAGCCATTGATTCTTTACGTAAAACAGAGGATTCTAGTATTGTTGCTTCTTTCAAGCAACTATCACGTGCTAGCTCAAAAGCCATGAACCTTATAGATAGCAAACTTGGTTACGTAGGAACTATTGTTGGTATCTGTGAAATTTCATTTTGTACATTCAAACAGGTAGAAAAAAGTTTATATATTTTTTTAGAGTTAGTTATTTTTTTAAGCACCTAATAATGGGTTTTTGTTGTTATATATTTTGATAGGTCATTTTGAAGGTTGAGTGGTTTCGAGCGGAGTATAAAGGTAGTAATTCCACATTAAGAAAGGAATTATCTGGGTTCTGGGCAATTGATTCTTCCAAGGTAAGGCGACCTACTAAAGAACCATATATTCTTCCTAGGCATATTGAACAAGCATTTTTTTATAAAAACCCAGATGCTCATCCTTGGTGGCAAGTCATTCATGTGCAACCTAGAGGTAGGTCATTGTTTGAACAGTTTATTGTTAGAGAGATCGAAGAAAGTCCTCTTGATGATTCAGCATCAGATACTGATACATCAACATCTGAAATATAAATTAGAATCATTATATGTGATAATGATACTAATCTTTTTGATGAAGAGGATAATTCTCTACATGCTGATTCTACTGATGAGGAAGAGGAATTACCAGAAATAGATATTAATCCATCAATAGATGATGTGATTCATGAGAACATAGATTTAACAATAGAAGAAATAAACGAAATCAATAAGGATAATGAAGATGAGACTATATTGATGTCTTACCAAAATGATGGCAATAATGAAAACATATGAGCAGATTAGATATTGAATTCTACTCTAATTATCGATCAGTAACTTGAAGCTTCTGAATGGATATCAGATAATAGATTTTTTTATTAACTTTAATAATGATGAACCCTACTAGAGAGATGAAATCATGTTCTTCTAAGTTAGAACATGAAGCTCGGGGATATGCCTAATTATTTTATATATAGCTTTACCTTCGAGGAGAAAATTTTTATCATGTATGTATGCATATGTGTGTGTATTCATGTGTATTATATGTATACATATGTTAGTATGCATATATATGTATTTCATGTATATGTATGTGTTTGCATGTGTGTGATATATGTATACATGTGTTAAATATGCATATGTGTATATATGCATATGCATTTATGTAAAATATTCATGTATTCATGTAATATATGCAAGTGTTTATAATTTTGTACATGTATATATGTATATGTGTCTATGTGTAAATATGTACATGTAAATATGTATGCATGTATATATATGTTTATGTGTGCATGTAGGCATGTATATGTGATGTGTACATGTATATATGTATATATGTCTATGTGTAAATGTGTACATGTAAATCTGTTAGTATATATATATATTTATTTATGTGTGCATTTAGGCATGTATGTGTGATGCATAATATATCTACTCCATTTTATACTTATGTATCCTATCTACATGATGTGTATATATCTTTACATATATTATGATCCTCGTTGATTCGAGTAGCTGTATATAGAGGCATAAGGTTGGGAGCAGAGACATCTCTCTAGTAGGACGTCGGAGGTGTACATATACTTCAAACATATGGCTAAAAGGTTGAATGAGAGTTTTTAAATTAGGGATTTTAAAACCCTAATATCGAAATTAGTTTTCAATTTAGGATTTTTGAAATAGAATTTATTTATTTATTTATTTATTTATTTATGTGTATGCATGTGTTGTGTATGTATGTGTATCTATATGTGCATATGCATGTGTTTTCTGTGTATATATGCATGTGTATATGTATATATGCATGTAAATATGATTATATGAGTCTATGTGTGTGTACATATGATTATGCATGTGTATGTGTATGTGAGTATGTGTGTGTATGTGAGTATGTGCATGTGTCTATGTGTATTCATTATATGTGTGTAACATTGCATGTGTATGTGTGTGTAAAAATGTGCATGTATGTGTGTGTATGTATAAATATGCATGTATATGTATATGTGTGTAAATGTGCATGTATGATGTATATGTGTGTGTATGCATGTATTTATACCTCTAGTCTCACTCTCTCTCTCTCTCATATACATACATACATGCATAAACACACATACTCATATCCACATATATATATGCATAAAAGCAGTGCATACCGTGCATTATCGCGACGATGAGCCATAAGTGTCCGCATCTTTTTTAGACACCACTTAAGCGACCATCCTGTCCCAAACTTTGTCTCAAGTGAACTAAGTACGTATTTTTTATCCCTCTCATCATGCTCAGTACAAAAATAAAAAACATAATGTAAATACAACATAAGGTATTTATTTCAATTTATATGTAAAACTTTTACTTACCTCCATGGTAAGTGGACAAAGCGCAGGTAAGAGTCGCATAGTGCCCGCATTCTTCTCTTGAACTCCAATCCATTCCCTATGTACACAATGTTCCCCTCTGGCTCTATGTCGCACTCTAGTCCTAAGGTGCCTATGCATGTCCTCATAGGCAACTCTGCTCTGCTATCACGATTTGGAGGTGGTATAGGTGTCCTAAAAATAGATAGATAGAAATAAATAAAAATATGTGTTATAATATCATTAAAAAAGTTTATGAAAAAAAAAACATACCTATGAGCAGATAGCTCATCAGACATCTCTGAGTAATCACGCATTATGGCCCCTAGAGTATCAGACAGAACTGTTTCTCTCATAAGACTTTTTATGAGAGTGAGTTTCGCCTTTCTCTCTCTACTGGGATCCATAATACCTAACATATAAAACAAAATGGTTAGAAATCATTATATATATACGTGTAGATATGTAAGTGTGTATGCATTAAGTATGTGTATGTATGCATGTGTGTGTGTATGTATGTGCGTGTATGTGTGTGTGAATGTGTGTATGCATGTGTATGTGTGTGTATGCATCATTATGTGTATATGTGTCTATGTGTGTATGTGTGTGTATATGTGTGTGTATATGTGTGTGTATATGTGTGTGTGTATGTATGTGTATATGTGTGTGTGTATGTATGCATGTATGCATGTATGTATGTATGTATGTATGCATATGCATATGCATTATGTATGTATATATATGCATGTATGTGTATGTGTGAGTATGTCTCTCTATGTGTGTGTATGCATATATGTGTGTATGTATGCATATATGTGTGTATGTGTGTGTATATGTGTTTGTATGTGTGTATGCATGTGTATGTGTGTGTATGCATCATCATGTGTGTAAGTGTCTATGTGTGTTTGTGTGTGTGTATATGTGTGTGTGTGTGTCTATGTGTATGTGTGTGTGTCTATGAGTGTGTATGTGTTTATGTGTATGTATGTATCTATGTGTGTGTCTGTGTCTATGTGTGTATGTGTATGCATGTATATATGCATATGTGTGTGTATGCATCACTATGTGTGTATGTATATGTGTGTGTTGTCTATGTGTATGTGTGTGTGTCTATGAGTGTGTATGTGTTTATGTATATGTATGTATCTATGTGTGTGTATGTGTCTATGTGTGTATGTGTATGCATGTATGTATGCATATGTGTGTGTATGCATATGTATGTGTGTGTATGCATCATTATGTGTGTCTATGTATGCATGTGTATGTGTGTATGCATCATTATGTGTGTATGTGTCTATGTGTGTATGTGTGTGTATATGTTTGTGTGTGTCTATGTGTATGTGTGTGTGTCTATGAGTGTGTATGTGTTTATGTGTATGTATGTATCTATGTGTGTGTATGTGTATGCATGTATGTATGCATATGTGTGTGTATGCATATGTATGTGTGTGTATGCATCATTATGTGTGTATGTGTCTATGTGTGTATGTTTGTGTGTGTGTATATGTGTGTGTGTATGTGTATATGTCTATGTGTATGTGTCGCTATGCGTCTATGAGTGTGTATGTGTTTATGTGTGTGTATGTGTGTGTATGTGTGTATGTGTC